>OZ014510.1:28639436-29064550 GCA_963966075.1 Aphodius sticticus
GGCCCTACCCTGGACCAGAGCTTGAGAGGTGAGATACAATCGTCGTATCCTGCTTCAAAATGCAAATTCGATTCAGTTGGAGATCTAAAGCAAAAGCTAATTGGTAAAAATGCACCGCAAACGGGTCGGCAATTAGGGCCGCGTTAGTGCCGTCGCTCTCCGTCGCTAATTTAATAGATTGCGCCCTTTCGCTCTCTCTCACACACACATTCTCTCTCCCTCTGTGTTCGCGCTCACTTTTGAATAATTTATCGCATAAAAGCACTCGGCCTATGATTGTCGAATGATATCTTCACGGGTTTTACACTTTGTACATTTCGGGCTGCGTGAAGAGATGAGTGGCAGCCCATCTAACAACAACACCCTTCTCACCAGTAGGGGTGAGTTGTAATGATAATGTAAATATCAACGTTAATGTCAATAAAATCGTGTTGAAATACATTGTAATTCACAAAATAAAGAGACATCGAATGCACACAAAAAGCAAAATAAGGTAAAAGAAAGCTGAGAAAAGTAAAAAGTAAGAAAAAGCAATTTGAAGCATTTTGAAGAGTGTTAATAAAACTGAAATGTCATTTGAAATTGTTTTTGCCATAATTTCAATAAGAATGACATTTTTTTTTCATACATTGTCACCGGAAATCTGTCCACATACAAAATTTCAACTCAGTTAGACAAATTTTCCATTTTTTTGTTGATTCATGCCCGGAAATCTGTCTACATGCAAAATTTTGACTTGATCGGACAAATTTTGAAAATGTTGTCCAAAATTTCGGCTGGACATTGGAAAGTAGGTGAAATATCGATTACAAGATTTGAACGTAACAAACAAACAACCAGTGAATATAAGCATTATTACTAATAACTAGTAAGAAAATTATCTTCAGCCGTGCTGAAGTTAAAATACCCCCACCGTAAAATATTTTTAAAAAAAGAGAAAAAACTGAACCGATTTTGCCCATTCACGAACTTGTCCTTACTTTTTAAGAGATAAACTTCCAAATTTCTGATCAATTACTTCAAAATTACGGCAGTTATCGTGTACACAGACGGACGGACGGACAGACGGACAGACGGACAGACGAACAGACGGACAGACGGACAGACGGACCGACGGACAGACGCACAGACGGACGGACGGATAGACGGACAGACGGACAGACGGACAGACGGACAGACGGACAGACGGACAGACGGACAGACGGACAGACGGACAGACGGACAGACGGACAGACGGACAGACGGACAGACGGACAGACGGACAGACGGACAGACGGACAGACGGACAGACGGACAGACGGACAGACGGACAGACGGACAGACGGACAGACGGACAGACGGACAGACGGACAGACGGACAGACGGACAGACGGACAGACGGACAGACGGACAGACGGACAGACGGACAGACGGACAGACGGACAGACGGACAGACGGACAGACGGACAGACGGACAGACGGACAGACGGACAGACGGACAGACGGACAGACGGACAGACGGACAGACGGACAGACGGACAGACGGACAGACGGACAGACGGACAGACGGACAGACGGACAGACGGACAGACGGACAGACGGACAGACGGACAGACGGACAGACGGACAGACGGACAGACGGACAGACGAACAGACGGACAGACGGACAGACGGACCGACGGACAGACGCACAGACGGACGGACGGATAGACGGACAGACGGACAGACGGACAGACGGACAGACGGACAGACGGACAGACGGACAGACGGACAGACGGACAGACGGACAGACGGACAGACGGACAGACGGACAGACGGACAGACGGACAGACGGACAGACGGACAGACGGACAGACGGACAGACGGACAGACGGACAGACGGACAGACGGACAGACGGACAGACGGACAGACGGACAGACGGACAGACGGACAGACGGACAGACGGACAGACGGACAGACGGACAGACGGACAGACGGGCAGACGGACAGACGGACAGACGGACAGACCGACAGACCGGCAGACCGGCAGACGGACAGACGGACAGACGGACAGACGGATAGACGGACAGACGGACAGACGGACAGGCCGACAGACCGACAGACGGACAGACGGACAGACGGGCAGACGGACAGACAGATGGACAGACAGATGGACAGACAGACGGACAGACAGACGGACATAGCTAAATCGATTCAGTTTTCAATTCTGATCAAATCCATATATATATATATATATATATATATATATATATATATATATATATATATATATATATACGTGTTAAGTTGTCACCTCTGGCATATAGAGCAGGCGACCTAGGATCCGGGTGTTCCAGATAATATATTTTTGATCGGATTAGATATTTTTAATGAGGGGAACTTTCGCTACACGAATATCAAAAGAGGGGAAACGATTTTTGATTTTTCAGTAGGTGTTATATAAAGTACGCAAACGGTACGAAGTGACCTCCGCAATTTATATATGAACGGAAACTGATGCGTCGCTGATACCTCCAGCGGTGTCGCCAAACCTACGAAGGTCACAATAGGCCAGGAGTCCCCTAACTTCTCCCGCTATCCTTCTCTTGTTCACGGCCGCGTCATAAGTCTACTCCGCTCAATGTGGCCCGCGGTCAGTAGTTTGGGGACCGCTGCAATAGGCTATTATTATATAGCAGGTATATGATCGGACCTAAACTCGCTTCTCACAAAATAAACGCTAACTTTTAGTAATAGTATAGAAAAATATTCATTAAGTATTTACCACTAATATGTATAATATATATTACAGTGGATGATTTAGTATTACACGGCAATATACATGGGACTTGTTTATAGTTTCTAACAAAACTTAAGTTTTAGGTTTTACGGTTTTATGAGAGCTATTTTAAGGTTATTAAAATGTTTTCTCGGGTAACTAAGTTCTAGGTGTAAGATGGTTACCGTGCAATAACTAATTACCCTATTTATATATTTTGTCGCGATGTAAGTCAAAACTACCCACCTATACTCTATTCACTTTAAGAATAAAGCGTTGGATAAGATAGGGCTATAATTTGCGACTTGTGATTGGTTGAAAGTTGAACCAAATTTACACCAGCCAACGCGCGTATGTCACTTGAATTTTGAAACGTCATGTCATTTGCGTCAGATTCAAGATTTTCGTTGTGTTCTAGTTGTTGTGTTCGGAATATTTTGCAGTCTTTCAAATTTATTTTCAACAATCGAAACAAATAAAACTCAGTTCTTTTTAGAGCTCTACACAATATTAACATTGTAACAGGTAATCTTAATATTGCCAATAATATTTGTTGTTAATGTTTTACGATGATATTTAATAGTGCTAATATGGATGAGAGAATGCAGGCTGGTTCCCCAAAAAATCCGCAAGGAATGTGTGTGTGTGTCAAAAAAAAACCAAAGAAACCCAAAAACCAAAATTCGCAGTGGACAACGGCTGATGGCCTACAATGCATATCTCGAGTACAGTCGTGAACCTGGAAATTCGAAGTCAGATTCTGTAAAATTAGCTTCAAAGCTTGTAGGTATTGGGGAATCAACAATATAGGCCATTGTAAAGGAAAAGGGCACTTCTGGTATTACGTTCTCCAACCAAGAAAATGTAAACGGGAAAACACTTACGACAAATTGGATGAACTACAGTCAACTATGTAATCGATCAATTAGTGGAGGAAAGTGGTCGCAAAATCTTACGATTGCCTCCATATCACTGCGATTTAAACCCAATTGAATTAATTTGGGCCCAAGTTAAACATCATGTCGCCGCAAACAATGAAACATTTAAGTTGTCGGAGGTAAAAACTCTGCTTCTTGAGGGTTTGGAAGTTGCAAATGCGAAACGTTGGAAAGCTTACATCAAACATGTAGTCAGCGAAGAAAACAAATTATATAAACTGGACAATATTGTTGAAGATATTATAGAAGAGTTTATTATAACAACCAATACAGGATCATCATCAGATTTGTGGTCTGATACTGAACCATCTTCAAGCGAATGAAATAAGGAATTCCTATTTATCAAATATGACAAACTTTTCGTGTTTTCTTTTACTGTTTTAAACAGCAATATAACGAAAGACGTGTGAGGACGCTTTGAGAACTGCTGTCGGAGCAAATTGCTGCTCGTAGAGATACACGACAATAAACAGTGATATTTGATTCCTTTTTTGTGTCTTATTTCTTTGTTTGTTATTCTTTATTGATATCATTAAGTGTTTATTGTGTACTAATATTTAATAAAATATAGCAGACTTAATACAACGTTTTAATATAACGCACTACATTACATAACGATGGCAATTTGACAAATCAGCGGTGCGAGCTATGGCACACCATTGTCGTGACATAACCATAGACATAACCTTTCAATTTGCCGCTATTGACAGCATATTGCTCCAGTGTAAATCGGGCTCAGTTTACACCCCCCACTACTATGTTCTTATCGTGAATAGGGTATAGTTTTATTATTTTATTTCTTGATTATTTTGTTATTTATTTATTTTACGTAGGCCTATTTGCGCTTTGTCTAAGTAAGTGCATTGATGCTAAAACCATGGTATAAATTGATTGGAATAAGTTGAAGCTGTTATTGAAAGAATCATCAGACGCGTCAAGTTTTATTGAGAGCCGTTTTACACGACCGAGAATACTAACGAAAATAATAGCGAAATTAATAGCCAAAAGTGTAGACAATAAAATCGGACGTGGACGAGCCGTTTTACACAATTCTAACGAAAATAATAGCGACATTATTAGCTATATTTATCTATTGCAGATACGTATGTGATTTTGGGTTACGAATATGTCAGATGTTCTGATCTGAGAAAATCGCGCTAGTACGCACGCACATGACTAGAATTGTAGCAAAATTGATTACTATTGTCAAATGTGTTAAATGTCAATAATTCTCACCAAAACTAAACTAATAATTTTCGCTATTATTTTCGTTAGAATTTTTGGTCGTGAAAAACGGCTCTTATCTAACACACATTTTTATACTCCCACATTTACTGTGGTAGGATCTCTTGAGTTTGACCAGAGTTGTGCATTTACTAAGCGAGCTATTGAGTGACGATTGATGATTAATAGTATATTATTATATAAGTTATATAAGACGTCAAATTGGAAATCTGTTAATCTGTCGTCGACCGGAGGATCTTCCACACGCGTCTATATATTTCCGTTGGCCATTGCATGATTATTAGCGTATGCATTTAATTATAAAGTGTAAGTAATTCTAGTCTGCTGTTGTGTATGTTCTGATTTGTTTGTTTTATTCGTAACCCTATTCTCCCGCGTATTTACGATCTGGCCATGAGACCTCAAGTATTTTAAATATTGAGACTTTCCACCACGCAAACCTGTAAGTTACTCTCATAATGTCAACCGTTCGAGTTTTATAATTTATAATTTTTTAAAAATTTTGTCATTAGGCCTTTGAAAATGCCCCACACCAGAGGGCGAAACGTCGGATATGTTTTGATATACGTTGGAAATAAACTATTTACAGACTGAAAGAAGCGTTATTCACTCGTCACACTACCGTTGGCAATATTATAGCAGGCAACACACATGTTTAAATATGTATAGAATATTGATATTTCACAGTTTATGCGAATTGCAGGCGATTCAAAAGAGGCTGTACGTTTGACATGGCATTTAATATCAACGTGTCCAATCTTAGAAAAAAAAGTTACTAAAAACGATGTTACAATTTGTTAATTGTAACACCTAAAACAGTGTTACAATGTGTGCATTGTGAATGCAAAGTAGAACAATTATTTTAATTAATCATCACTCGTCGTGTGAGTGACGATTTTTCACTCATCACAATGAGTGATGATTTATTTTCTCATCACTCATAACTGCCGTAGACGATTGAATATTCACCACTTATCATTTGCGATTAACGCGCAATGAACGATGAGTGTTCAATAGAAATTCCACTGTTTTACAAAATAATAGAAAGAGATATACTTTTCACACTGATGAAAGTAAAATAGAGGCACGGATTTTATTTTTCATACAACCCCCACAAAATCTAATTCTTTAAACCAAAACTTACCTTCTTTTACAGATATGTGTTATAAAAATTTGTCAGACATTTGTCTTTATTCGATTTACGCAACATTTAAAGAATACACTGTATAAATATCACGAAAGTATTTGAAAAATTACCTACTAAGCAATGATATGTCATTTTGAAGAGGAGAACTGTGAGTACACTACAGAAAAGAATTTCTGAAAAATATTGAAAGATGTTTGTATGGAAGGTGGTTAAAAAAGTTTCCGATAATTGAGATACAATCGGCTTCGACGGGCCGCTCGACTTTTGACTGTAGAATTGTTAATTTTTCGAATTATTTTTTGTTGTTTTACAGTGTATGCATTCTTTAAATGTTGTGCAACGAAAATATGCAATAAAAAAATAATTAATTTTTGAATATGTTGCACCAGAATGTTAAGGGTACATTCTGGTGTAACATATTCAAAAATTAATTGTCTTTTTATTGCATATATTGGTTGCACAACATTTAAAGAATACAATAAGTGTTAATAAGAGGATCGCTATAGAATCGGATATAATTCGAAACAGTTATTTAAATTTATTTAGTTTCATTTAGCACATAAGTTCAATTCCGTTTAGTCAAAATAACAGTATAAACCGTTCGTTAAGGTAAGTATTTATTCTCCATAAAAAAGCGCATTTATCATAAACGAAAGCGGGATAAATTAAAACAAAGTATACCCACATGACATTTGCCGTAAAGTGGGTATACTTTGCTAAAATTGTTAAATTATATTTTCATTTTTATAATTTTAAAACAATATTAAGCAGTCGCTACTGGCAGTCAAAGTTATGTAAAAATAACTACAACTAATCTGAATACCTAAATTACCTACTAACTTAATAAGCAAATGAATTACCTTTTTTGTGTAAATATCAGAACACCAGAAGGATTTAATTTTAATTAATTTGCATTAATGTCGCAATATACGTAAAAACTGGTCGATGCCCTAGAATCTTAATAGACACCGATGTCCATAATATTACAAGGTACGCACTTTCCCTTCATTAGATTGAATATGCGTAGTATTAAACTTATCTCATAAAATAAATATGGCTGATCAACATGGATTTCTACAATCGGAATGGTCCAATAATTTATACCTAACATTTACTTGACTAGATTGCTTATTGTGGAGTTGTTAACTAAAATTTCTCGCATCACCTTTTTAATATTTCTGCTTGAGTACTTGATTCAATAGGATTTGTGGTGAACAAAGGAACGGGTATGTGGAATTTATAGAATTGATTGATATAATAGCACCGCAAATAATTTATTTAATTTTATTTCATTAAATGATATTTGCGGACACTAGAATAGTTGACAAAGAGCAGACTATGCCATTCAAAATAATTAACAAACGATAAAAACATGCGGGGTATAATTGTGAAATACAATAAATGCAGCTACGGCCAGGATTTGAACCAAAACCAACTGCGTCCGAGGGCAGAAATAAATACGAAAATACTCATATAAGATATATTTCTTGCGCTGTCACATCTACAACATTACCAGCGCTTTTCGGATGTCACAGCGTGTATTGTACGATACAAAACACGTAGTCATATATGCGGAGGTGACTTCGTAGCGGCCGTATCTTATATGGGCGACACTAGCGCTTTATAATTTTAAATCAATATTAAGCAGTCGCTACCGGCAGTCAAAGTTATGTAAAAATAACTACAACTAATCTGAATACCTAAATAACCTACTAATTTAATAACCAAATCAATTAACTTTTTTTGTGTAAATATCAGAACACCAGAAGAATTAAATTTTAATTATATTGCATTAATAGCGCAGCATATGTAAAAATTGGTCGATGCCCTAGAATCTTAATACACACCGTTGTCCATAATATTACAAGGTACGCACTTTCCCTTCATTAGATGAAATATGCGTAGTATTAAAATGTGAAAACTTATCTTTTAAAATAAATATGGCTGATCCAAATGGATTTCTACAATCGGAAAGGTCCAACAATTTATACCCAACATTTACTTGACTCGATTACTTATTGTGGAGTTGTTAACTAAAATTTTCCGCATCACCTTTTTAATATTTCTACTTGAGTACGTGATTCAATGGGATTTGTGGTGAACAAAGGAAAAGGTATGTGGAATTTATAGAATTTATTGATGTAATAACACCGCAAATAATTTATTTAGTTTTATTGCATTAAATAATATTTGCAATGTAAGCAGCCTATGCCATTCAAAATAATTAACAAACGATAAAAACATGCGGGATGTAACTTTGAAATAAAAAACGCAGCCACGACCTGGATTTGAACCAAAAACCTTTGTATCTCGCGAAAAATTCACAACCAAACTGCGTCCGAGGGCAGAAATAAATACGAAAATACTTATATAACATATGTTTCTTGCGCTGTCACCTCCACAACGTTGCCAGCGTTTTTTCGGATGTCACAGCGTGTATTGTATGATACAAAACACGGAGTCATATATGCGGAGGTGACTTCGTAGCGGGCGTATCTTGTATGCGCGACACTAGCGCTCGTGATCTACGCTTGAACTAACATGACTTGTCCGTACATATATAATGAACGTTATCGGCTATACTTTGAAACAATTTTGGCAGTTTCTAAGGTATAGGATTTACTATAAAATTCGCTAAAATTTGCCAAAAATTTTTTTTTCTTTATTTTGACCTGATTTTCTTGAAAGTTGACGTTCTATTAAACATTTGAACCCGGATTTGTATTCAGCGCAAGATTATTATTGTTTTATTATTTTTAATTATATTAATTCACTATCAACAACAATGGTAAATAATCTTTTATTGTCTTATAACATAAGATAGAGTGAAAACCTTTAGTTTTTTAAGATTTTATTTCATTTGAGCATGTTTTTAACACAAGAAAATTTTTAGTGTAATGTTTAATAGAAGTATAATATCAAGATACGCCAAAAATACTATATTATAAATATTTTAATTTGCTTTCTACGTCGACTTTATGCAGTCTGGAATAAGCAAACATGTATAAAATTGTCACTAACTAAAAACTTTGTATGTATAATGGTATATTGGTATTAACTAAGTAAGTACGTACGCTTTCACGGCCAGAATCATTTAGAAAATAAACTGCTTCCGGGTTGTGCCGTGTGTCAAGATTTGTAAATGCTGACGTTTGGCGAACCATGTTGCTCGCTTCTTCAAAGCTAATTGAATACTGAAGACCTACCAAGAAAATCTCCCTTATATACCTAAATTTACACCTCACTGCATTAAATGACTTCCATAACCCTGTCCGTCATTAAAATTGGGTGCGTTTTTATTGGCAGCAACCCAACCAAAAAAAAATTAAAATGTTTAACGACATATTAGGCGATTTTGCGTGGAACGGTTCGGTTGCGGTTCGACTACCGATTTGAACCAACCATTTTCACATGGCGATTGATGACGTAACGGTTGCAGTTGGTTCGATTCGGTCCGTCAAAATCTTGAACCTGCCTGGCAAGACGGTTTGAAATATCGGTTCGTTTGGGTTGTCATTTTTAGGTTATAAGTTGTAAAATGCTGGTAAAATGGATAGGTATGTCGTTGGCGGAATGCGCGGTAGACCACTGCGTATGTCATTACTGTCATATTTAACAGTAAGTGGGGCACCTAACCTATGAATCGAACCGGATCATTTTCCGTCGAGCGGTTACTGACGTTTCAAAAATGATGACGATTTAGAACCGTTCTGTCAACCACATCCAACCGCCATACGGAACCAAACCGAAACCGTTTAGCCACGCGAAATCGCCTATTGTCAACGTAATATTATAGGTTAATAATATGGCGACATACAGGCGGGATGTAAATTTTAAATAAATAAAAAATTACAGCCAAAACCTGGATTTGAACCAGGAACCTTTGCGTTTCTAGCACAATGCTCTCTCTCCCATCTCAGCTACTGATGCCTATGACATTTGTTAGAAGAGAAGTAAAAAATAAAATTTACATCCCGCCTGTATGTCACCATATTATCAACCTATAAAAAAATCTGATATCGCCAGGCACATGACTTTATCATACAATATATAAAATTAATAGTTGAGCTGCATGAGATTCTATTTGATCAAGATCGATCGTGTCTGCATTAAAATAAAACGAGTTAGCAAGGATTTGACAGATATTTTGATACTATTGACAGTAGGTATTGTCAAAAAATCAACGTTGGACACTACCTACTGTCATTAGAATGAAAATATCTGTCAAATCCTGGCTAACTAGTTTTAATGTAGACACGATTTCGATCAAATAGAACTTGCTCATACAGCTAAACTAATAATTTTAACAAAGAATGTCATAGAAATAAATTATACAAAATATCTTCAACTTTAATTTATTATCCAGTCCCTTTGGACACTTTTGAACCAAGAGCTTTTCAGCTCTAAGTTTGGTCATGAAACTTCCAAATATGAAGTTTCGTCCCGATACCTTTAGTAGTTTCTCTGGAATCGTGGCCACAATAACGGGTACAGACACACACACACACACACGCACGCACGCACGCACGCGCGCACGCACGCGCGCACGCACGCACGCACGCACGCACGCACGCACGCACGCACAGACATTTTTTGTACCTTGGTCAAATATATGCAGGGAACCCAAAAGGACATATTTCATTTCATTGTCAACGGAGTACAATATCCGAACACAGCTTTAATCGACATATCTGTCTAGTTCTACTAGTTTTATTTTAATGCAGACATGGCCAATCTCGATCAAATAGAATTTCATGCAGCTAAACTATTAATTTTATATATAGTATGATAAAGTCATGTGCCTGGCCACATCAGATTTTTTGTCATTGACGAGGAGCAGTTGGTAAAGCGGACAAAGGCCCCTTGAACTTTTAATATTCATTAAAAAATCTGATGTGGCCAGGCACATGACTTTATCATACTATATATATAAAATTAATAGTTTAGCTGCATGGAATACTATTTGATCGAGATCGGCCATGTCTGCATTAAAATAAAACTAGTAGAACTAGACAGATATGTCGATTAAAGCTGCGTTCGGATATTGTCCTCCGTTGACACCGGGTACACCGTCCAAATGACACAATTACGTGTTATTGGGTGTAAAAAGTGTAATACAATATCCGAACGCAGCTTGTAATGACAGACGTTATTGTCAAAACATTAGCGTTGTCATTAGTGTCATTACTGTCATTAGAATCAAAATTTCTGACATATCCTGGCTACTAGTTTTAATGCAGTACGACCGATCTCGATGAAATAGAATTTGTTCATGCAGCTAAACTATTGATTGTACCAAAAAATGTCATATTCATAACTTATTCAAAATTTCCTCATCTTTAATTTATTATGTAACTATTTCGACGAAATTCCAGAAATGGCGGCTTATTTGAAAAATCTTTCAAAAATGCTAAGACTAAACCTCCAGTTCCTTTGGACCCTTTTCAACAGAAAGCTTTTCAGCTCTAAGTTTGGTTATGAAGCTTCTAAATATGAAGTTTCGTCCCGATACCTTTACTAGTTTCTCCGGAATCGTCGCCACAAAAAACGGGTACACACACACACCCACACCCACACGCACACGCACACGCACACGCACACGCACACGCACACGCACACGCACACGCACACGCACACGCACACGCACACGCACACGCACACGCACACGCACACGCACACGCACACGCACACGCACACGCACACGCACACGCACACGCACACGCACACGCACACGCACACGCACACGCACACGCACACGCACACGCACACGCACACGCACACGCACACGCACACGCACACGCACACGCACACGCACACGCACAGGCACACGCACACGCACACGCACACGCACACGCACACACACACACACACACACACACACACAGAGAGACACACACAGAGACATTTTTGTACCTTGGTAAAATATACGCAGGGAACCCAAAAGGACATATTTCCGCTAAAATCTCAAATTTTTTTTTGCACGATTACAATTCTTTACCATACTGCGTATGATAAAGTAAAAAACTGGTTTTATCATTTTCCGAAGGTGGCTAAATAGTTGAACTTGAATTTCCGCCTTAAATATTATTTGCTTAGTTACACATTTCTAGTTACCTACAATTTCTTTTTGACTAAAAAGTGGGTATACACATCCTCCAAGCAACAAATTTGCTGGCCTTTTTCCAATTCATTATTTTTCAAGTTTTAAGTGTGAGGGATTCACCTGCATGTGCATAATAAACGCATACAATCGGACGAAACCCAATGGACGTTGACAATGGTGAAGGCGCCGGATTTATTTGACGCTTTCTTGTTAACATCATTGATGCCAACATCTTTTTGCTGTTTTTGTGGTTATGAATTCGGTGAATTTAATATTTCAGGAAACAATGAACGAAGCCCTTGGTTTGTCTTGATCTTTATTGATCATTTTTATATATAATAGAATTTGAACATAATTGTACCTAAAAATATTTTCTTTACAAGAAATTCTTACAAGGACATAGCAATAGAAATGAGTTACGGAGAGTCGAACATCAAAGTGGAAGTGATATATCAGTCGCATAGAATAGATGCGGCAGTACTTTATCGGATTGGCTACGAAAATGGGAAGATTCGATTGATTTCGTCTTCGGGTTAGTTTGGCCCGTAGACTACTGGGGGCGCCCAATTCGCCAAAATGCAATTGGCCCAAACGAGCTTTGAGGTATCAAATGCCCCTACCCCCACTATCCGCTCTCTACAGTAGGAGGACAGACACCAGACACATACATACACAAACACTGAGGGAAGGGCACGAAGCCAGCAATACAGTCGACTTCATTTTCGCAATCAAGCCCTCAAATCTGATTTGTCCGCGTGACTTGAATACCTCTCTCCAAGGTTTATCCTTATCACGTATAAGTAAATGTCTACAAGCGACGTTGTTCTCCCTTCGCCAATATAGACGATGTTGTTAGTCTGATTTGTGCCAATTTGCTTTAAGGAATACTCTGAAAAGAGATAGTCGTGTGATTAAGTAGATGATTTTTAATTTAAAATGGGATTGCGGAATTTTCCTGTACTCCAAACAAGCACAAATCTTCATCCAGAAATAGTTCCATCCCCTACGCAACAGATGGCGCCAAATACAAAATGCATCCAAATAAGAAACAACGGCGATACTAACCAGCTAGCAGCTAGTATCACCTCAGCACCAAAGGAGAATGAGAAATGGCAGGAAGTTCATCGAAAAACGCCGAAAAACAATTATATGAGGAGCATTAAAAGTATGGGACAATCAGCTTTAAGGGTATAAAGAAATACAGACATTATCATGTTTATCGCCTCGATAATCAAATAACTGTTGAACAAATTTTAGACTATTTTAAATCAAAAAGTGCTGCAAATGCACGTTGCAAAATATTACCTTCTTAGTAACCAGACGAATCCGGCATATGACTTAAATATTTTCAAAGAAAAACTTAAATGGTACCTAGAATACATTGCAGAAACCTATCCCAACTATAGAGTGCTAATATCCGGATATTTATATAAATTTACATACATTTTATGCATAACAACCAATTTGATGTTTCATGGCAATTTGTAATATGTTCAATATGTTTGGAATGAAAGTCGTCTTTTCCAGTCCTTCTAGTGTATCACAGGATCCGCAACCTGCATAGATAATATATTTACAGATTTTATAAACATTCAGGAACATCCACACTTATCTGATCATCTTGCGCAGATTGGTATAGTAACAACAAAAAAATCGCAAAAATTAGTGATATGAAAACGATAAGATTTATCACAACGGAGAAAATATTTGAATTCAATCACAGTGTTCAAATGACGCAATGGCCAGATGCTCAACTTGGTTACTCCTCGTTCCATACCGCATTTACAAATTTGGTCAATACATATTTCCTGAAAAAGAAGTACCCGATGTTAAGAAAAGACGTTGTCTATGAATTTTCCTCCAGAACTGCAAAATAAAACGAAATATTAGATATATTACACAGTATGGCAATAGTGAACTTAGCTGAACCCATGGAAATTTACAAGCGTTACAAATTAGAATAGAAGCGAGCAATTCAACAACAAAAAGCTATCACTCTTTCTAACTTTATACAGAACAGCGACAATCGTTCTAAGGCCACTTGGAAGGTAATTAAGAATGAATTTTGCCGAAAGAAATTGAACACCACTTGTGACTATGATGGCCCAACTCCGGATGACTTCCATAACTATTTTTGTGAGGTAGGCAACTCGGTACGTGGACCTCTGCTCTACCCGGAGATCTGCTTGAAGCGAAGCAAGTCAGTTGCGAGTTCCATTTTCCTCACACCAGTAGATGTGATAGAAGTCAGAAGTGTCATACAGAACCTAAAATCAAAACATATATTGGATTTGTATGGAATTTCATCAGTTTTATAAGACAATAAGAGATGAGATAGCAAAACCGTTAACAGATACTATCAATCAATACATGCTAGATGGAATTTACTCAGAAGAGTTTAAAGTTTCAAAGGTAGTGCCACTTATCAAACGTGGCGACAAAGCAAATTGCGCTAATTACAGGCCCATAGCAATACAGGCAAAACTCTCCAAGGTCTTTGAACGAATCATAAAGAAGCGATTGATTGATTTTCTTGAAAGTCACAACATATTTAGCACTGAACAACATGGTTACCGAAAGTTAAGGTCAACATCATCAGCTATTACGGGTCCTTTGGATCTAATAGCAAATGCCTTCAACAAAAAGGCAGAAGCACTACTTAAATGGTGCGATCTAAACAAAGCTTTTGACTGCGTCGTCCACCAGATAGTATCTCAGATATTATAGATAAGCTATTTTAAGTGATACTTCTTTAGGGGCATAAATGCAGTTGCTAGTTTATTTATTTATTTTTTGTTGTTGATCAAGTGGGTTCAATTATAGTTGATCTACGTAACACTTTCCCAACTCGATGTCGTGAATTTTGGCAAGCAAGTGATCGCCAACTGCAATCGATCGCAGTTGATCGACAAAAGTTGACATCAAAGTGACATAGGTCATTAGATGTATTACCGGACAGCTCTTTAAAATCAAATAAGATTAGTCTGAAACTTATTCGACGTCATTGAAGTTGCCGACAACTGCCTGCGGTAGCAACTTTAGGAAACAACGTAGGGAAAGTCGGTTGTGTGGGTATGATTGGATTGCTCTTTTAAAGCCATAAATCATTCGTCCGAAGCTATTTTCTAACCGATAATCCATTATGAAACATACTTTGATTTATGTTTTAGTTTTTAGCATTACAAGGGGCAATAATGAGGGTAAATGTTTTGGACGACATTTGAAGTAAAAAAAAAACCTTAAATGAGATGTCCTTCTTTTAAGCACATGATTTGTCTCTACCACTTAAATCAACGGGAAAGGGTTTTCTGACTGCTTAGCGACCGTTATTAATACTTAGTGCAACATAAATTCTAAAATTTGCAACAAGAATTTTTATTCTATTATTCAATTAAATAAATAAAAACAGTAATAGGGCAAGCATGTTTTTAATTTCCTTTCAGAAATTTTTCTGTTTCGTGTAATATTTTTAAAATTACGTCCCGGTGCCAATAATAATTTTTCACTTAAATGAAATAAAAATGGCATCACATACCAGGTTATGCAATTTGCCAGTGTTTCGTCGACCGTCGTTCGACAAAGCAAACGTTAAATAAAGTGAGAAATAGCCGAAGAAGTTGCGAAATTGCGTTAGCTACTTATACGAGTTATTTCTATTTGTTATCGGCGATCGACCGAGTACGCCGCCTGCCGGGCACTAACTTTATTAATGACCGGCCTCATTCAGTTTAGCTCATCCAAGCAACCCAGGCTACCAACGCCAACGCCACAAAGCATTGCCCTTCTCCCTTCTAGACTTTTATTTTCGTTCTTTTCGATCGATACATGTGCTTATTTTACTTAACCTTTTTCTATTGATAATAAGAAAGTGCAGCTTTTTAGTACATAATTGTATAGTACGGTTTAGTAAGCTCAAGCAGCAGTTATAATATAAGTTATAACATATTACTTTGCACTGAATATATATGAACCCACTCTACGTGTTTCCTATCACCTAAGATTTCTGAAAAACATGGGGTCAATATATCAAAAAAAACGTGAGTCGTTCATGGAAACTCATAGTAATCCTTGAACGTTGAATTTTTAAATTCTGAAAGTTTTGTTGCGAGTGTTCTTCAAGCATCGTCAAGCATCGTTTATTTTGAACTAATAATCGTTATTTAATGTTTTGTGCGACTAAATTGATTCATTAATTGATTTGTCTATTGTTTCATACATATGCTACCATTAGGACAAATGAAGAATCTATCAAAATTAATAAGAAAATTTGGTTGTGTATGTGCATTGTGTAAACACGCTTCACTTGAGTAGTGTGTAGTATACAATACACGGCATTTTTTCAATTCCTTAAGAGGAATCATTAGCGCTAGTACGTCCTACAAAATAAGCATCCATAGTGAGGTTGATTTTGTATCAATTCACACATGGTATACATCAAATTACAGACAAGTGAAAAAAGCATGTGAGATTTTCATACTTTTACGTGAAATATTGTATACTTATAGAGGAAGGTGTAACATAGATCTATTATGTGGTATTTTTTTTTCAATTTTAATCTGTGCTACGTAAAAAAATCTGATGTGGCCAGGCACATGACTTTATCATACTATATATAAAATTAATAGTTTAGCTGTATGAGATTCTATAGATCGAGATCGGTCGTGTCTGCATTAAAATAAAACTATTTAGCCAGGATTTGACAGATATTTTGATTCTATTGACAGTAGGTATTGTCAAAACCATCAGCGTTTGACACTACCTACTGTCATTAGAATGAAAATATTTGTTAAATCCTGGCTAACTAGTTTTTATATGAATGCAGGCACGACCGATCTCGATCCATTAGAATTTGCTCCTGCAGCTAAACTATTGATTTTACCAAAAAATTTCATAGACATCATACTGCGTATGATAAAGTAAAAAGTCGCAAAATCCCTCAATTTTATGTCAAATTCAGTAACAGATATGTCAACAAACAAAAATATTAAAAATGTATTTCCTTTATGATTCTGTGAACTAATAGCTGAGAAACCCTCAAAACTTTTACGTGTTTTGCGAGTACAACGTGGGGAGTACGGATTCCTCTAAAGCGAATCCGTATCTCCTACGTCTATCGGAAATTTGTGGTGCACTTTCTGGTCCGTACTGTTTTCCTAGTTTAACTTATTATGAGTATGTTGTTGATCCAGAAAATAGAAACTTATTAGTTACTCGATTTCTCTTGATTTTTGTCGATTTTTGTCGATTGTTCTTAGTTTCTCTCAATTTTTCTCGGGATTTCTCTGGATTCCTCTTGATTTCTGCGGATTTCTTCCTATTTCATCCGACTGCTTCCAATTTCTTCCGATTTATTCCAATTTCTTCCGATTTCTTCCAACTTCTTCCGAATTCTTTCGATATCATTCAATTTGTTCCAAATTTTTTCCGATTTCTTCCGATTCCTTCTGATTTCTTCTGATTGCTTTCGACTTCTTCCGATTTCTTCCCATCCATTCTTGCGATTTGTTCTGATCACTTCCAATTCTTTTGATTTCTTTCGATCTCTTTTATTTGTTTTGATTTTTCATGGTTTAGTTTTGATTACTTCTTTTTTCCAGCGGTCTTTCTTTCGGAACCTGCTTTTCTGGTTTTTCTTCATTTCTTCAACATCATTCTTTTTCCCCTTTTCTGGTTTCTCTTCATTTTTCATCTTCTTTCTTTTCTTCTTTGTGACAACTCTATATAATACTTCTATCGCTTGCTGAAAAATAAATTGATCACATAATACGTAATTTTCATTTCCTTAAATTTATATCCTCTCATAAATAATATAGTATAATATAATTTGACTTTATTATCCCAAAAATAAGAGTGATACATTTATATACAAAACATGATGAGGCGAAGTTCAATGTAATACACTGCTCATACTCAACCTCTATAATAATAAAAAAAAAAACACAAAAACACCCGCTCACAGTAAAAGAATACATACTAAAAGAGCAAAAGAAAGAAGCCATCATCTGCCATCTTATATATACATTAGGGTGTATCGAAAAAACGTTTTTTTCGAAATTCAAAATTTCAAGTTGATAAAAAGTTGTCCCTGTGGATCCTCATATACCACAAAAAGAATTGGCCCAATTGAATCATATTTAGGTCTCCCGCAGGAGGCCTAAAGTATTTATGATTTTATCTAAAAATTCGAATGTTTTCATAGTTTTTTTAAATGAAATATTAAGTGCGTTTTCTTCTTCAAAGCCCACATGTCCGCACATAATAAAAAATTTAATGACAAATAAACTTTTATCAACATTTAAGCACATTTTTTAAATTATACGAAAATGGTCACTTTTCTAAAAATTTTATCGAATCCAAATAAACTACAGGCGATCTAAATGTCGAATTAGAGTAATACCTATATTTTTGTATAGTGTAACTACACACCTTATTGTTAAATGTTTTGTATTTGAAAAAGAAAAATTACTTAATCTTTCATTGAAAAAAAAATTCTAAATCTAATAGAAAATTATAAACTTTAGGCCTTCTGCGGGAGACCTAAATATTTTTCAATTGCGTCAATTTTTTTTGTAGTATATGTAGGCCCATAGGTACAACTTTTTATCACCTTAAAATTTTGAATTTCGAAAAAACGTTTTTTCGATACACCCTAATATACATACACTCCCCATGTATGTAGGTATGTATAATTGTGTATACTATATGTAGCTTGTTACAGATACGTATACAGACAAACAAACAAATGTCCGATCGCATTTACCCTTAGGGTGGAAAATCTAGAGGATTATGCGAACAAAATTCGCAATATTCCAGCTGGGCGAACAAACAATAAGTTCCAATTTCCTGCCGGGAGAGAGTCTGAAAAATAAATATCATGGGCATAAGTAAAATTTAAGTCGGATACCGTGTAAGAGGTTAGGTATATAAGGATAAGGGTGGAAGAGATATCCCTGGGGGCGGGGTGGGGCGATATATGGTTTGTCTGGTGCTGGTTGACGGGGTTATTTATCCTATAAGTATGCAAAAATGCTCCTGGCTGCTCTTCCAGTCCTTCTCCCACCACAATTCATCCTGTAACGGGCCCGAGCCCGAAGGATGAATCTTACATGAGCCAGGACCGTCTTATCCTGCTAGGTTATGTACGTATATCGGATTTAAAATGTATATACGAGAGCCCGTGCCAGACTCTAAGGTGGTTATTTAGAAAATTGAAATGGTGGAAATGTGAAATATGTATGAGATGAGTACGATAAGGATTTATAACAGCCGTATGGAATGAATGTATGATGAGAATTGTTTGAAAATAAGAAATCTATTAATAATTTTAATCTTCCAAATTTGTTTGTTGTTTGTTTTTCTCGTGTTTGTAGTACCTACCTATCTCAATTTGTTCATATTATCCAATATTGTGAATGTCGTGAAAAAATGCAGCACTTAATACTCAAGTTAGGAACCATAACTACTGACTACGGCGTTTTGACGTTAGAGTCAATGAGAGCAAAATGACGAAGCAAATTATAAAATCCCATAAATCCCATTTGTTTAATTTTGAGAAAATCTGTTTTTAATTTTTACTGGAAAAACAATGGTTCTATTAAATGATGACAGTTTGTTTTCAATTGTTTCATGGACCACATCGCAATTGTTGGGTTTTCACGTAAAATACCTTTTTCAAATGAAAAATATGGAGGCCAGCTATGCGTCACACGAAAATGACAAATTGCTTCGAAAACATGTCTGCCAACATTTCGCCTGGGAAACCTGAATATGTGTTGGTATCAACGTTGACAGAATCACTGATCGGCACAGGCACCATTTCGAGTAAAGCCAATTTTGTTGATTTTTTTTTATTGGAGTATTTAATTTGTTTAATGCTATATAAGTAATTGTTTCAGGGCAAAACATTAAAACATAATAAAGATATTGTCCAGTAATGCGAAATTTCACAAAATGATTTGTTTCGATGTTGTTGTTGTAATACCATGCAATTATTTTAATAAGAAATTGTAGATATTCAGTATGCGTTATATTGGTTTTGGAAGCTCCGGAAATTCCAGCCATTCTTTGCAAAGGTTTATTTAAAAATTCCTGGTTTAACACTTCCGTTATCATACCATGGTCTATAGACGATTCTCATTCTGGTTTCTGATCTCACGATGTGCGCGCGCATTTCTCCCAGGACCACCCAGGACTAAATTAAGTTGGCAACTGTGGTTTGTAAAAAACCTAATTAGTATCAAATGAAATGTAATTGATAAAATATAAGTGTGAGAATGACATGCATTCATTGAAAACTGAATAATTATATGGAAGTAAACATAACTTCTACTGTGTTTTTAGGTTAGGACAGTTTAGCAAATTTTCCAAAGTACATAAAAACAGGTACACCCGCGGCAAGCTTCCTTGAGTTGGGATACGTAGATACAGAATACTTCATGATTAAAGCCGAAATTAGTAATTTTACATGGAATGCGTGTTTTCTGGGGATTTTAAGCAATATTATGTTACCAGATTTGACAGCGGCGCCAAGTCTTCTGCGCATGTTGTCTAGCGCTTTGGGTCAGAAGTAGAAGCCCCTATTGCAATAATATAATAGTTAATAACACTAACATATTAAAATAGCAAATAGCAAAAGAGGAAAAAAAACATAGTACATACATATACATGCATATTACACACGTATGTTTAAGTTAGTGCATTAAAATTATGCGTTAGAGTGAACTTTGTACCTTTGCTAATAATAAAAAATACCTGACTCAATTCTGTCAAATGTAGGTGACGAATTCTGGGAATGTCGGTGTTTTTTAGTTGATAACAAGAAGACTAAAGGTTCCAAGTTCGGTTTAACTTATAGTTTGAATGGAAATACCTAATTATTTCGGTGTAAATATGATTATAAAATTATGAAGTATATTTGGTTGCCTACTCATTTCAAGCCAACCTTAAAGTAATGAGGTGTCATTATACAGGATTGCGACAAACTGAAAGGGGTTGTATGGTAACCCCAAACAAGCATTTTTGTCAATAAAGTAATGTTCGGAAAAGACCCGTTTAGGCACTCGGCTGAATTTAAAATAAAATAGTGTTGATGTGCTTAAATAAACTCTTAAATAAACATTCTCCTAACCAATGGATTGGTCAGGCGACCATGTTTATTGGCTTAATCGATTTGGTGTACTAAATTCACTTGACTTTTTCTTCTGGGGGCACGAAAAAAGTCTGGTCTACCTTGCACTACTGCGCAAGTGTTGGCCGGTATTTCTCCGCCACTGGCGCTTAGATCATTTCGCAATTCCCTTCCACAGGGTATGCACATGGCCAATGCTTTCCATGCGATAATTTCAATAGATAATTTTCTTAACATAACATATCCATAGTCAATTTTCGGTTTCCGGGTTTTCCGGAAATGACGTAACCTTTGAAATTTTAAACTTGACGCTTGCGATAGTTTTAATCGGGATAATATACTAAAATCGTAACACAGAGATTGATAAATTTGTACTTTCTCGAGTACTGCGTACTCTGGTACTGTGTTTCGGCTTACTTCGTGAATAGATGTATACTGTTGTGTGAGTATTGGAGTTTTGTTTCCTGACGCGCGTGTTTCTCAAGGGTGGTATTTTTTTAAGCGTGAGTTTCTCACGCGGGTGCACACGCGGGTGTTTTTTTGACGCAATATGACATGTTTTCTGACGTGCGTGTTTTTTAGGAGAGTGTTCTAGAGCGTGTTTTCTGACGCGCATGTTTTCTGGAAGGCGTGTTTTCTAACTAATAAGTGGTTTCTTTGATTCAAACTAGTTTTACCGCAAAGATGAGGGCAACAGCTAAAATCATAAATAAATCTAAACACATAGCTAAAACTTTTCTGTTTCTAATGTTATACACAGAAAATTAAATATTGTAAAGTCGCAACTCTGGTCCAGTTAAAAATCTTAAATTCAATTTTTAATTTCCCCTAAATTTAACCGCAGCCTACTTACCACCACTGGATATAGAGAGATGCTATAGCGTGGGGTTAATTACGTTCCGGTTTTCAAATGAGTTATTCATTTTAGATTTATGGCAGCTTGCACAAAAAAATACGATACCGGAAGCGGTTCACTAGCAAGGCTCGCGCTTGCGACCAAAGCGACCACTTTATGCCGAAACGGGACGTATCCAACCCTCAACCTCCCCCATATAAACGCGAGATAAAACGGAATGGATTACGATTCGTATAGGCACACGCAGGGCCAAAGTGTTTGCGTGTATATTTTATAGGAAAGGAGGCGCGTATTTTTTTTCTTTTCGCTTTGGGGGTGCCGTGGGGGTGACACCCGGCATTCCGGACTCGCATATTTCTTTTTGTCCCGGTGAATTTACGCGTTTAAGTCACTGGCTATGACAAATTGTGATTCACGGCGACTCACCGTGCCGTGGAATCGTAAAAAGCGCGAGTAAAAATGATGAAAAAATGCGGAAAGATGGTGGTGGAATGTCGTGGACAATTGTATGTCTGTCGGTTTTATGGGGATCTTTTTGGGCAGCTTTCGGTGCTTTCCACCGGTTCCGCGTATACGATGGATATGCTGTTTTTACCATTAACACAATTTTGATAAAAATATGTTAATGATAAATGGTGCTAAACTGACAAATGGCCTTTTATTTAATGTAAATAAAAGTTAATGTTAATAAATTAGAAATATTTCATGCAACGACACGATCAATCAGAACAAGCTTTATGATCCACTCTTATTTATTTATTTTTTGTTTTTCAATGTCCTTCTAAATGTCATTCCGAGTAAAAACTTATATACACAGAGAAAAATTTGTAATTCAATTTTGCTGTATCAAGTAAGCAGCAGCATGACTATAAAGAAATTTGGTTCAATTGTTAAAAATCGCTTATACTGTGAAATTACAGTACATTTCTTGTGAATCTGCAAAAGTATTCTACAAAATTACTGTGCTAATAGTGTAATTTGTGGAATACGTGAATATTGTAAAAACATACGGCTGGCATAGCTGGTATCAAACAACCGATGTTGGAGAAACAAAGGAAATAACTGTATATTCTTCTTTTACAGCATTTTTGTTGTAGTTTCTTAGATTAATGTTCTGAAACATTGTAAAATTTTTTAGATTTTTTATGGTTAACGTTCAATCCTTTTTTATAGTCAATGTTTTCCATCCACTCTGATGGGTTCATACTTAAAAACGAAGTGGATATTCCAAACCTTCGAAAGAAATTCAGTGATTGTTTGAAAATAAAATCCGCAATTTCCTTCTCCACTAACTCAGGTACGTCTTTTGCCTGTAGTCGTTTCGCCTCGCAGTTGAAGTCGCGAGTTAAAGCGTTCACCATTGCTCTTTTTGTCATTGATGGAATGTCTTCATCAAAAAAGGCTAGCGCAGCGTTTTCTGGTGTAAGATACCATAAATGTCCACTCAGTTTTTCCAGTACAACTTTGGAAATTTGTTGATCCTGCTTCTCATACCTTTTAAGCTTTCTCAACAATTGAAGGTCCTGATTTGGTGCTTTAGCAGTAAGTGGTGCGCTAAACCAAACTTCGACATAAATCAACAAGATATACGCAGAGGTCTCGGCATGACTGGTATTCATTTTGGGACAACGTGTATTCTTCCCGAAATAAATATTTTTAATATATAAAGGGCTTTAGCCATCCATCTTGCTTGGTACATTGTTCCAGGGGCTCTAAACGATACGCCGCGTGGTAGTGTTTCTCCAAGGAAAATGGCCACAAGTTCCAAAAACTCGATAATCCTCTCTGCATTGCTGGTTCAAAAGTTGTTTTTCAGCATAATTTAAGAGTTCATTGACAACTCCGAGGACGGCATTCTTGACAATCGGGTCTTCAGATCAGATCAGATCGAACAATCAGATTTAAACTTTCTTAGATCGATAACACTCCACGAATCTTGAAATGTTTTAAAAAATGGGATGTTAGGGCCGGTTGTTCCTCCAAATTTGGCTTCAAAAGCAGCTCTAAGCATTATTTCAGCTACAGCTACATGATGACGACATGCAAAATACAGAAGGTCACGTCCCAGAACTTTTTCCAATAATATACAAACACCGTTGTTTTTACCCGTGTTTGAAGTCGTTGTGTCACAGCAAGTAGCTTGCACTGTATCAAGGAGGCCCCATTCTTGGAGAGCTTCATATACGGCCTCAGCTTCATGTTTTCCAGTGCCCGATTCGGTTGCTGGAGCTCCAAGAAACAGTTCTCCTTCAGAAGTAGGCAATCTGGCAATCTGGCTACTTTATCTCTCCCAGTGAGTGAAGGGGGCAATTTACCATCCCAGTGTACGACGACCATCTTATTTTCAAACTTCACACGTTGTTCGCGAATATTTGCCATGTGTTCGGCTCTAAATTTTTGACAAAATCGCCGCACTGAAGATCTACTTCAAACCAGATGAATGCCAAGGCATTAAGCAACTGCCATGATAATGTGAACAGCTCGTCTGTCACTCAATTTTGCCGCATCAAGAGCTGCCGCAAGTCTTACAGACATAATGGGTGTTTTCTGTGTTTCTTGAATACGAGATGTGCCTGGCAATTTCCCCCTTTCAAACCCGTGGGCAGCTCTAAAGTTGGCATTTATTATTTCGTCATCATCCGGTAGTAATGTCCATGTAGAAAATGACGAGGTTAGGTCTTATTCATGTTCACAGTCTAAAGTTATACATGCTTTCAATAAATGCATCCATTAGTAGGCCTTGTAGAATGTAAGTAGAAAAGAAAACAAAGTTGTCTTTGGCGAACTATGTTTATTATATCTCTGGTTATCGATTTCGGGAAGCGCTTCCCATCTTCTGACCAGCTGCGAGAAGAAAATACATATATATATACACTCAAACTAGTACTATAAAACTACAAATCAATTAAACATATAAATATCTTACCGTCGGGCGGCGAGTTAAAGTACATGTAACATGTGGAGAATCATTCAATCAATCGGTATCACAGTCCAGTCAGTCAAAATTAAAATTACTATTAAAATTCAACATTCAGGCTAAAAACACGTGTTTGACATTGGACGACTGGACGGAAAACGGAGTAGAAACGAATGACGTAGCGCAAGCGCGTAAACGGTGTGAAGTTGTTACAACCAGCCAGCGGCTGGCAAAATGTTTTCACCCAGCAACAGTGGTACCGAACAATTCTTTAAAACCGTTGCAAAGTGCGAAAATCATTCAAAAAATCAAAACAAATGTGCAACAGTCATCACAGCAGAGTAAAGAAAATGTAAATAGATATTTACTTAGATATTCATACACACATTCACATATATAATTACAAGTGGAGCTGAAAAATATACAACAACAGAAATTCAAACAAAAACACAAAACAATTGAGGGTGGGCACCAGTCGAAAATTCGGGAGGGGGCAGGGGGTTAAGTGTTAATTTAAATGAAGGTTCTATACAGTTGTGGACCGTTGAGACTAGTAATTTCGTTCAGTAGATTATCGTTGTTATTCTTTTTTGACTTTTCAATGTGGTAAAACTCGTAATAGTCGGTTAATGGGTATTTGTTCATTGGTTTTACGAGCTTCATGTTTTCAATCTTGGTTGTATGGTTGTTTTTTATTAGGTGTTGTCCGAATGTTGAGGGGTTATTAGTTTTAGTGTGTTCTTTATATCTGATTTCTAATGAACGCAATGTTTGGCCTATATAATTGGAGTCACAACAGTCACATGACAGGCAATAAATTCCGCTTTGTTTGTGTGCACTGGTCTTGTCCTTGCAGTTGTTTAAAGTTTAAAGATATTTGTAGTATTATAATTAGTGAGGGTTATGTTGCGGGAATGAAAAATTCTTTTTAATTTATTGTGAATAGGGGGTAAAAATGGTAATGTTAAATATTTAGCTTAAGGCTTTGAGTGTGGGTAAATTATATTTATGAAATTATTTCTCTTTATTGAATTATGTATGGGGTTTAGGTCTGTTTTTGTATAACCATTGTTGATACCGATTTGGTGTATAGTGTTAAGTTCTTTTGTGTAAGATTGAAGGTCGAGTGGTGTATTTTCTAATCTTTGGAAATAATATCTGAAGGCTGAAAACTTTATATTAGCGGGGTGTTGTGATTGTTTGGGAATGACAGTGTCTGTAGCTGTGGGTTTTCTGTATATATCGTATTTAAGTTTATCGTTAATTTTCGTGATGGAGAGGTCGAGGAAGTTAAGTTTATTGTCTTGTTCTATTTCCGTGGTGAATTTTAGATCTGAAATTTGGTTGATTTGTTGAAAGAAGCTGTTCAATTCTTCTCTATTGCCTTGAAATATACAGAAAATATCATCCACGTATCTACCCCAAAAAAGGGCTAATTTTCCCAACTGCAAATTCATGACCTTGTGTTCGAGGTAATCGACAAAAAATGAAGAGAAAAGTCCACTCAGTGGATTGCCCATAGATAATCCCTTGTTCTGTTTGTAAATTTGAAAATTAAATTTAAAAAAGTCATGTTGCATAACAATTTGAAAAAGTTCCATTAAATCGTCGATAATGTTATCGTACGTGTTGTGAGAGTGCATGAATTTTGGGTTACTTATGAATTTTCTAATTATTTTTAAGGTTTCGGGTTTTGGGATGTTGGAATATAAATTAACGATATCAAAGGAAACGATAATGGAGTTTTTTGGGATATCTAAATGTTTCGTCCTTTCTATGAACTCAGCAGAGTTTTTCAGCTCATATGTGGGGCTGAAATTTAAAGTTTTTACAATTGAGTTTTATAGTACTAGTTTGAGTGTATATATATATATATATATATATATATATATATATGTATTTTCTTCTCGCAGCTGGTCAGAAGATGGGAATCGCTTCCCGAAATCGATAACCAGAGATATAATAAACATAGTTCGCCAAAGACAACTTTGTTTTCTTTTCTACTTATAAAGTTATACACTCTTCACCTTCACATGTTGCACTGCTACTAGAAGATATCAATTCAACGCAAGTATCTGTAACGGAATAAATTCAATGAAATGTTTGTTCTACAACTGTGCAATTAGTCAAAAAATGCACAAATTCGTATTTTTTTCTATTACACAAAAAACATGTAAAAAATAGGTGATTTTTTACATTGTTCAGATAATCTTGTTTCTAATTTGGCTGTTCATTTGGACACCAACATAAAAAACCTATTTTTTACACGCCATCCTTGTTAAATAAATTAAGCCATTCCTGAGTATTCAAGGTGTTTTGAATCACACGTCAATATAATTTTAACAAACTCACTTATTTCTTCTAGTTCTGTACGAGCCCGTTTCTTTCTAACTTCGACAATGTTTAATTGTTCCTCTCGCCTGTGCTGTGGTGTATTAGGATATGATCTGTAGCCACAAATATATATCCCTTTCGGTCTTTTTTCCTTTGATTTATCAGAAATGTTTTGTGTTCTTCTGACAAGTTAGTATCCTCTAGTATGTCTTGTGATGCAATATCAAAAAGCCGATCCAGATTTTCTAGAAAATCTTCTTCCTTTTTAGTTTGTGCGGATGTTTTCTGACCCGCTCTTTTTTGGATTGCTCTGTATTGGGAATATATATTTTCTAGTTTTTCCACGCAACGTTGCTGATTTCTCGTAGGAAGGCTTGCTTTTGCCCAGAAACCTTTCACTGCGTCGACCACAAGATGAGCACCTGATCTTAAACTTAGTTTTACACATCTCATGTTGTATACAAAACTCTCATTACTTGCATATTACTTGGAAGTTTATTCCCAATAATTTGGTGATCATAATGATCAATCAAATATATTGTTTTTCGCAATTCTTTAGAACCTAACATTTCCGATGATACAAATACCCTAAGTCAAAACAACTAACAACTACTGTAAGCACTATAAAACTGACGTTTAGCCGCTATAGACCACATTACTGGTGTTCAATTTTTTTTCAATTTTATGATCAATTGTTCAGTTTTATATTCAATTTGAATTGTTCGAGGCCCTGTATTGGTCGGCCGCCAGGGATGGACACGATCTGTCCAGAAATTTGGTTTGGCAATAAAAATATGATAAATCTGATAATCTCCCGCAACTTTTGTTTTAAATCCGAAACGTGAAAAAAAAAAGAAAAAAAGATGCATTTTCCAATGTATATTAAATGGGAAATTTGAGGTGCTCGGTGGCACGTGTTAACGTTAACCGATTTTTCTCAAATTTTGGGGGAATTTTCTTTTTCGGAAATGGAACAGATTGTGGGGGATCGTTGCCCTCCAGCAAAAAAAATTTCCAAGGTATAAATTTGGACCAAAGTCCATCCAAAGGCCAAGATTGCGTACGTAGTTCGTGAAAGAGATTCGATTCACGCCCAGAGCAATATTCAAATCACGCTCCGCAAGGATTCTTGCCTTCTTGGGTCCAAATAGAATTGCCTGCGTCTTAGTCTGGTTTAGAGCAAGTTGATGATCTGTTGAAAATTCCGCGACAACAGATAGCATCCGGCTTAGCACATCTTGAGCCATTCGAACCTCAGAGGGCCCGAAGGAAATATACGATTGTGTATCGTCTGCATATTGGTGGTAGTGGCATTCGTTGATCAACTTGGATAGGTCCATTGTGTACAAAGTATACATTAAGACGGAGAGAATGGCACCCTGTGGGACACCTCTGGTAATTGAATCGGGCTCTGATAGTTGGCCATTAAAGCGGACGCGCTGGATTCTATCCGAGAGGAAGGAGCGCAAAACTTCTACAGCTGCGGCACTCAATCCAAGAGACGACATAATCTCGATCAGAATCACGTGGCTAACGGAGTCAAAAGCCTTACTGTAGTCCAGGAGCACCAAAGCCGTAACCCTACCACCGTCTGCAGCCGTAACTATATCGTCTGTGATGTAAGTGAGCCCCGTAGCGCAGCTATGACAGGGTCTGATTGATACTCCGGAAGCAATTGACACTCATCGATATACCCTCGCAGCTGACGCTCAAGCAGCCTCTCTCAAAGAGCTTCGAAAGTGTTGGCAAGATGCTTATCGGCGCAGATCACCGAGGGTCTCCACGATGTTTTTCTTGAGAATCGGCGAAATCAAGGACTTCTTCCACGCAGAAGAAGAAATGCAAACATTTATAATGTGTGCGATAATATCAAAGATCATAGATGGGCATAGACTAAGCATATGTAGGTTGAGTCCATCGGACCCAACTGTACAGCTTTTGCTGGTAAAAAAACATTTGCAGACCTCATTCGACGTCACATCACGGAATGTCACATCTCCCCGATGCGGCGCAACACGACGATCTCGATAGCGGGAGTTGATGGTCTCGCTGACAGAAGGCGGCCTACTTGCTTAATTTTGGCCAAAATATATGTCCCAAATCAGATTTCATCGTTACTCCGATTTAATCAATTGAGTTTTATGTCAATTGACTCAGTTCGAGTTTGTACAAGAAGATTAAAACTATGAATTAGTGTATGCAAGTAGAATCGAGAACAACAAAAAAAATAACCTCCCAAAAATAAAAAATAAATACTGCAAAATATTAGGCCGCGCCGTATGTTGGGGGTTGATATTCTAGGGTGGGGGTGCGCTTCGGGGCGGCTTCTCGGCGGCAACAGCATTCGGGCCGCCGCTCCGAGGTATGAATAATGAATACAGTTATCGTTTAGTTCATATTTTTGATGGGGTACGGTGGAGCCAAATGAAATTTGCATTTGTAAGAGATATGGAGAGATCAAAGCGGGCTGGGCCGTCCCAGAGCCGCCTCCTTGCCTCTAGACCCGCCACCCCACCACCATCCCCTTCCCGGCGAGAACGCGGGGCGCGCACACTTTTCAACCTTGCCACTTACAGTGTTTGGCCCCAGACGTGATCCCCTCGCGTTTACGTTATTTTATTATGCGTTCAACGTCACTTTTCTCAAGTCGCTTCGATCCGCTTTTTCATTTTATTTCTAGCTACCTCGACTCGACAACCAAGTTAGTTCGTTCTTCGAGGAGTCTTCAATGCGAGTATTTACTTGAACGATTGACAATAAGATGACTGTCCGCAATTTAGCAAACAAAGAAGGATTAACAATGACACTCTAATTTCAAATATTTCTGTGAACTTGAATATTTTTTTACCCTGTATGGAGTGAGGTCACCTAGTGGGAAAGCGTATGTCTTCTTCTAGAAATTCTTGGGGATGACTTTAGCAGGTTTACGTGCCTGCCGTGTTTTAGGCAGCCACGTAAAACTGCTTAAGTCTTGATCTCTAGTTTTGTCAACGAGCCCTACACAGATAGATAATATTGTTAAATTCAAGTGTTGTTTCAATAGAGGCAAAGAAATATTTCTTTGCGGATTAAAATGCATTTGTTTGACTTTTTGTTTGGTAGAATGAACGTTAATTTGTGTCAAACAATGTATGCATTCAGTTAAAATATACAATTTGCATATTATATGGAACGAGATTTATTTATTTCAAATAATTATTACTATTTATTGAGTGAAAAAGATTATTTAATTACACAGTGATACAAAATGGCGGTTCATATCTACGTATTTGATGAAAACAAAAACAAATGAAAGTTTACACCTCCCATAACAAAATCCCATAAGGATTTTTAACCTATAGATACAATTCTGATGCGGAATGGATTAAACGCGAGGAAAGGCGGAATATGCATTATCCAGCTATGGAAGATGTACTTCTCTCCAAAGATGACTTCCTAAATGCTTGCAAAAGTTTGGCACTTTGGAAAGCTCCTGGACCAGATAAAATTCCTAATTTTTGGCTTAAAAGGATAACAATATTGCATGAACATTTAGTAAAATGTTTTAACAATATGGTTAATAATCCGGAACTGATACCGTCGTGGCTGATGGAAGGTGTAACTGTTTTTATTCCCAAGACGGAGAATGCAATGGAAGTATCCCAATATAGACCTATTACTTGTTTAAATTGTTGTTATAAATTATTAACTAAAATTTTAGGTACCAAGATTTATGAACATCTTAAAGAAAATAATGTATTGCCCTCTGAGCAGAAAGGCATTTTAAAGGACAGTTATGGTTCAAAAGAACTGTTAATAATTAGCAAGAAGATTGTTGAAAAGATCAAGAAGACTCGAGGAAACCTATCCATGGCCTGGATTGATTATAAGAAGGCGTATGATAGCATCCCGCATGAATGGATTGTAAGGCTGGGGCCATGGACCGAGCGACAGCGGAGCGGCAGCGTCGGCGACCGTTGTGTATATACCTATATTATTTTCAAGGGGTGATTAAACATCTTAAAAGAAGGTCATTAACGTAAAAATGTCACAACAAAAGTTGCACAATAAGAGAGATATTGCTGCTAATTTTTACTTTATCATACGCAGTATGTAAAGTATTGTAATCATGCCAAAAAAAATTTTTGAGATTTTAGCGGAAATATGTCTTTTTGGGTCCCCTGAACATTTTTGACCAAGGTACAAAAAAATGTCTGTGTGTGTGTGTGTGTGTGTGTGTGTGTGTGTGTGTGTGTGTGTGTGTGTGTGTGTGTGTGTGTGTGTGTGTGTGTGTGTGTGTGTGTGTGTGTGTGTGTGTGTGTGTGTGTGTGTGTGTGTGTGTGTGTGTGTGTGTACCCGTTTTTGTGGAGACGATTCCGGAGAAACTACTAATGGTATCGGGACGAAACTTCATATGTAGAAGTTTTATAACCAAACTTAGAGCTGAAAAGCTTTCTGTTGAAAAGGGTCCAAAGGAACTGGTGGTTTACTCATAGCATTTTTCGAAGATTTTGCAAATGAGCCGCTATTTGTGTAATGTCGTCAAAATAGTTAAATAATAAACTAAAGGAGAGGAAATTTTCCATAATTTATGTATATGACATCTTTTGGTAGAATTTATAGTTTAGCCGCATGAGCAAATTCTATTTCATCAAGATCGGGCGTACTGCTTTAAAACTAGTAGCCAGGATATGTCAGATTATTTTGATTCTAATGACAGTAGCTAGTGTCAAACGCTAATGTCTTGAAAATGCTACTGTCAACATAGGCTGCGTTCGGATATTGAACACCGTTACACTTTTTACACCCAATAACACGTAAGTGTCAGTTGGACGGTGTACCCGCTGTCAACGGAGTACAATATCCGAACGCAGCTTTAATCGAGATATTTGTCTAGTTCTACTAGTTTTATTTTAATGCAGACATAGCCGATCTCGATCAAATAATATCTCATGCACCTAAACTATTAATTTTATATATAGTATGATAAAGTCATGTGCCTGGCCACATCAGATTCTTTTTGTTTTTATTTAGATTTATGCCGTTACGTGTAAACGTTGCTTCGTCAGTAGCCAATACAATGAAAGAAAAGTCTGGAATTTCAGCATGGTTTTGTAGAAACCATCGGTAAAATTGTGAACGTAAAGGATGATCAGGTTGCAAAGCCTGTACTTTTTGTATGTGGTAAGGATACAATTGATCCTCGCGCAGTGTTCGCCAGACAATTCGATTTGAGACATCTACTTGGCGAGATATTTGTGGAGTACTAGTAGAAGAATCTTCTTCAACAATATTTAAGATTTGCTTAAATTTTTGATTTAAGATTTGTTTCGGAATCCAAAATTCGTCGGGGTCGGCCAGGTTCACCATCCCGACCTTGACGTGTTTGCAGTACACCAGTTTCTGGTGAACGGATTACTAGAGCGGCAATTTTTTGTGGAATAGGTGTTGATCTGTTAGGAAACCGCACAGCATACAATCGACTGGCAGCAGCAGAATTCTGGCGTACTTCCCCATAAATTAACAACATGTCAACGTATTCACTATTGGTGCGAAGGACCATTTTTTACTTTCAGCCTACTTAGTAAAAAATTCAATGATAACTTTTAATCGTTTGAATTTAGATTTACTTTTTTAATAACATATTCTCAAGTTGTTTAATCACCCCCTAAAAAATAAAACAAACAAAAATAACAGTAATATCTGTTTTATTATGCAACTTTTCTTAAGCCATTTCTACGTTAATGGCTTTCTTTTAGGATGTTTTATCGCCCCTTGAAAATAAGATCACAAGACCGTAAACACCCTGTATACGTACGTATATATAGATATATACACAACGATCGCCGACGCCAACGCCCCGCTGTCGCTCGGTCCGTGGTGATATATGGGGTAAACCAAAAAATTATTTTTCTGGTAAACTCATGTATGTCTTTATGGTCTACTAAACTATGCTTGCGTGGACAAGAGTCGTGTGTTTTCTCAGAGCCGATTAGTATTAATTGCGGCATATTTCAAGGTGATAGTTTATCACCCTTGCTCTTTTGCGTAGGCCTGTTTGCACTGTCTGGTGAATTGAATGAGGACCAAGCTGGTGTTCAGTTATTACCTGGCGAAAAGTTAATTGGTCATTCATTATATATGGATGATTTGAAACTTTATGCCAAAAATGATGAGCAGTTGAAGAGCAGCCTCAGTATAGTTAAACAATTCTCTGACGATATTGGGATGCAATTTGGTCTAGAGAAGTGTGCAAAAATTAGTATTGTCAAAGGCAAAATTGAGAGAACCGCTGACATATGCCTGAATGATCATACTAGTATTAATAAATAAACAGACAATACTAGGTATCTGGAATTAACCATAACTTATAGAAATAAATTTAAAATGCCGCGAATAATTTTGCGCAGTGCGCAGGTCCAGTGCTCACCTGCGCGAAGTCATACAGTGGTCACAGTTAATACAAGGCTCAAGCATTCCATATATATAGTTCAGTGGTCCAATCATGCATCTTGATGCATCAATGTAGTTTACGACAAAATAGTAATTTTATAATGATGTAAGTAAAGCAAGTTATAAAATGATATTGTAAATATTCTTTGAAATTTTATTCCAAGTGTTGACCCCAGGTGTGTCACATATTTCCTGCCTTCTGTTTCCCATCTATTAAATTGTATAAAATTCTAGGCCGGTACAGTAAAATACTATACAGTAGTGGAACCCTAGTGTACTATACAATTTCCAACTTTACCGACCGTACTACGGTGGTATATGGGTAGTATGCAATGCAGAAAGGAAATCGTAGAACAAACTGGAAGATTTCCATAAAAGAAATGATTGATTTTTGGTGGTCAATGGGGAGAACCGTAATTTCTGGCAGCTTTTCTGGCAGCGTAGATCTGTTTGTACTTGTGCAAATTCCTTTGGTTGAAACAATGAAACCTAAATTTTTATAATGAATAAATATTTATTTCAAGTACAAGTTTTATTTACTTTTTTTCATTTCTTTATTTACAAGAAATATTGTTCAAACCAACAATAAAATCAAAAGCGCAAAAATATATACTTTTCTTGAGAATATAAAATTTTTGTCAAAAGTAATAATATATAAAAATTCAATGTTCGCTACATATAAATTCCAAAAAGTACCAAATTCCGACAATTTGTGTCGATGCGCGTCAAAACAACCATGCTTCGAACGTCGGCGGCGAGAAATCGTTTGACATTGGTAAAATACCGACACCAGCCGGAACGTGACCAAACCCGAATGTTGGGCGCTTGGCATTGGTTGCTGGAGGCTTGAACGTCGGCCACACGTTGTGGCGAACTATCAAACGTTCGACGTTGGAAGGTGTCCGTGGCATCGTGTAGCGGCCATTTTTCAATTATTGCATCAAGTGTCGAACGCATTTGACTCAATCGTTCAGTCCAGCGTTCGCCGGGAAGTTCACCGCATCGTGTGGCAGCGCCTTTAGCAACGCGTCACTGTGAAACAGTGAACTCTAATCATGCCAAATCATGCTCTAATCTTACTGGAAGGGACGCGTGCTTTACATTAGCTGCCGAGATTTGAAGCAGGCGCAAGCAAAAGAGACAGAGGGATGATGTGGGGTATGTGTCACTGTCTGACTACCGTAGGTAGATAGCGGAATGCAGTAGTGTTTTTGTAAATTAAAAACGATATCTCAAATAAAAATGTCAAACCGTCAAACCGCATACGACCATGGTACCGTATGCAAAAGAAAGAGATGGCTACCCCCAACATCACTGCGGGTTGCATACCAAATGCATTTGCCTCACTTATTGACCATGTCGCGTCCTTTCCAGCTACACGTATGTATTTACATTTCACTGGTGTGATAACTGTACTTAACCTGCAAATTAGTTGCTTGCTGATGTCTTGTTGTATTGAAATAACAAATTAAAGCTTTTATTGTCCATTCTTAGAAAAGTGTTATAAGACTCAGAATCTACAGGCCACCATGGGTGATGTGATGTTTAGTCAATAGCGAAATTGCAAGAAATACGTGTAATTAGAGTGATGAGGTGCTACATAAAGGTGATAACAATAAGAAAAGTACCTGAGAAAACAAAAAAAATATTTGTTTCTTTAGAGGTGGGGTTGGTTGGTTAGTTTGGAAGTTGATCTGTTTTTGTAGTTTTTTTCGGAGTGGGGTACCGAGCGCTACAAGTCTGCCAAAAAAAGTATTTTCTTTTAAGGTTTTGAAGATCACAGAACGAAAACAAAATTCCAGCAATTCTTCGTCTTTACGATGCAGCCATTTTTCCTGCCACACCTTTCTAACTTTCTGTTAATGTTTCTCTGTATTTTCTTTTGCATAATTCTCTTCAATATAACAAACAATAACATTAAACTCGATAAAATAGGCTTTCTTCGTACATCCATGGTGATGTTATATAAATAATGATAATAGCCACAATAAGTCATAATTATGAGGGTATGATCAGTTATTGTGGCAATGCTCAAATGCTGCCTATATTGAAACAAGAAAAACCAAAGTTTATTCGCACTGCGCAGAATCGAATCATATCACTTTAAACAAAAAATTGTATAGTATCGTGCACATAAAAATATTCAAATTCTTGTACAAAATCACACCTGTTTTCTTCTATAACATCTGGGCCAATATTTTTGACAGTGTAAAACACCTTTTATATACCATGCGGGAGGAATAATTTGAATTTATTACTTGGAGACATTGCAAAATCTTCATCCCAAGCTTTATCTTTTTTTGGCGATTTACAAAAAATATATACGACATTTGCAGCATCAACACGTTGGGATGTTTTAAAAAAACCTGTCTAAAAATGACTTCTCAACCATTGTCGGAAACAAGATGGGAATGCTGTTTTAATAGTGTAAGAGCTGTTCGATTTCAACTTCCGCAATTTCGAAACGCGCTACACGAAGTTGCTACAAACATATCCGACTATAAACTAAAAATTAAAATTTTGTCATTTGCACGAAAAATAAATGAATTTGAATTTATACTATAACTTATGTTATTGTTAAAAACGCCGCGGTCTGAGTAAGGACGTGCGAACGTGGGTCGTCAAGGGTTGCTTGGACAGCAGGATGTCAAAGGCGGCCTTGGACAGTTTGGTTACCATCGTAGTTACCATAATTATATGATTGCTAACGATTAACGATGGATTAACGAATGATATGTCATTGTAAGCGATTGTATGTAGTATTAACAAATGCGTTACGAGTTCCAAGGCTATTCTTAACAGAGCAGCTGTCGGATAGGCTAAGTGACCAAGTATAGTGCCGCAAAAACGCAATCCGCAACGTGCCGTACCGCATGCCGTTCCGGATGACGAAATTCGTACTTATAGTGCCGCAATGATCTCAAACAAATTGAGCGCCATCTAGCGGAGAAGTATATACACAACTGCACATAATCTCACATGTCAGTGTTAGTGTTGATTGTGTTAAGCCAGTGGTAGATCGTGGTCGATATAACAAATTATGGACGAAGGGCTGGTTGCAGCAACAATTCATTCTGAAGTCGTTCTCGTTCTGTGTTCTCGTTACCACAAACTTTCAAAATGCTATCAGTTAACCTACAACTTACTGGAAACTGGCATTCACTCGCCGGTACACGTACAGATGGCGCCATACGCGCGCATACGCTGGAAAACGTGAAGACATAACACGCAGGAGATGAAATTCGTTGCGGTCGAGAACGAACTTTACGGTTTACGGAGCGTCACTATAATCGCGGAGTGGAAATTATGTACATTGATCTTTTTACGCTATGTTATTACGGTGCGTTCACGTCACTATACTTGGTCCTTTACGTGTCTTCGCGTATTATGCCACCGAGTTTATCAATATGGGATGTCAGCAACTGATTTCTGCAGGCCAGATGTCAAATCAAGCAGAAGATATCGCATGCCAGACTGTGGCCGAGCGGTAGAGCGCTTGGCTATCAGTCTGGGGGGCGTGAGTTCGAGTCTCACGCCCTGCTTTCAGAGTAAAGGTTATTCTGTGGTTTTCCTTTCCTCCACGGCGAATGCTGAAAGCCAAACAACTTAAGACGTGCCACAGACACGGGCCATAATAATGATAATTCGGGCCTACCGATGCCCCCGTAGTGGCGAAAGCTGTTGGGGGATGTTAAGGCGTGGATTATTATTATTAAAGAAGTAAATGGAAGCCAAGTGATAATAAAAACGATCGAATTTGATAAATCACATGCGCCACCTTGAATGTCAATGTCAATAGGTCTGCATTTAAACGTCTGAGGTTAATGGGCGATGAATATCCCGTACGTAATGTCCAAAAGTGGGACGAACGAAAAGCTAGATACGATGCTCATCGATGACAGAAAATACAACTTTGTCGAAAAGGTTGTACTACAGGCATATGCTATTAAGTATGGAGATAAAAGTTCGACAGTAGTTGGACCCATTCGTTGTGGTCGCGAATGTTGATCATGATCGTTACGTGAGAATAGTTAAAGAAAATCGTAGATTTTGTATTATTGTATTGTTCATTATAGGCCTTTGGCATCCAAATAAGTTGGGATGCGTAATTGAGGACGTAAAAGGGTTTCCTCGATCGCAGAGGAAAAAAGGACATGGTGTCTATTCATAAGGTCAGCTTCGAAATAAGTTCTGATTCCGACGTGGAAACCGAATGAGTCGACAGAGCAAATAGAAGATAGCAGCATCTCTTGTTGTTGAAGTTGAAGTTGATGCCCTTTAACGTCGAAATAAGTTTGAATTCCTACGTGGAATCCGAAAAAGTGAAAGAGGACCCTTAACGATGATAATTGCGGGCAGACGTTGTTCAGCATACGTTTGCCTGTGTTTCGTCTACAGAGTTTTGCACGATTTATTTATGAACGTATCGGTTTTATGTGTATTAAGGGCGTGTATTTACACGCTACGTCTTTTTGATAATTTTACCTGTGCAAACGACATTTTTTCGTAGTTGCGTTGGAAACCAGCGTCTATTTATAAACTATGTTTATGAACGATGAGTTGCATCCCTGAAGAAATATTAAAATTATCACTTTTAGCGGCTTGTATTTATAAGAAAAACAAACAAAAAACTTTAAAAGGCTAAGGACTGTTTGGTCTAAAAAAATGGTTATTAAAAAGCCATCATTCACATGTCAAATTACTCCGAGAATTACTTACCTACGCAGAATGATTACATGAGAATGGATTTTGAAACATACAGAAAGTTGTTCATAATCACTATTTGGTCAGGCAAAAATTATAGCAGGTCAAAATACCACAAGTTAGGATAGGGCTACTAGGTATCTTAATAACCTACAATTTGATATTTAATAGAAATGTATGCAAACATTTTTGCAGAAGTTATGAACATTTGCCTGTGTAGTAAACTGATGGAAATACGAAGCTATACTAAAGGGCATTATTGCCATTTAGGTTGTTAGTTGTTGTCCATGGGGCAAAATTTCGAGCGTATATAAACAAACTCGTTGGAACGCAAGAGTAGAAGTAGCAACAATAAATGTAAAAAAACATTTCGTAAACATTTTAAGTGCGTTGGACAAACTGACATCTGAGGAAACAATTATTAAAACATGATCTGACGCTGGAATATTACTCCACTCATTGGAATCTTTTTCTTTTCTGTGCTAGCTCAATTTACTGCGAATCCGTTCTTTTGGAAGTTAACGACTGACAACAATACCTCCAAACAAAGGGGTTAAGTATCCATCAATGTGACAAACCAATTTTTTTACAAATGTATTTCATTGGACAAAGGGACACGCTAATGCAAGGAGATTTCCACTCAGCGTCGAGTTAGAAGGAAAAAGATTATCAGTGGTGAACATTCGCGAGACGTGGGGATATATTTTACAAGGGAAATGCTTTTGTCACTGGATAGAGTTCTCCAAGAAATAACAGTTCGTTTTGAGCTACTGCATGTCCTTGCAGAAAAGTATTCTTTCCTAACACCATGTAATCTTGTAAACACAAATGTTGAATATCACACGTGAATAACCTTTTACTTTATCACACGCACACGCGCGCGCACACACACACACACACACACACACACACACACACACACACGCACACACGCACGCACCCACGCACGCACGCACCCACGCACGCACGCACGCACGCACGCACGCACGCACGCACCAACACACACACACACACAGACACACAGACACACAGACACACAGACACACAGCCACACAGACACACAGACACAGAGACACACAGACACACAGACACACAGACACACAGACACACAGACACACAGACACACAGACACAGACACACAGACACACAGACACACAGACACACAGACACACAGACACACAGACACAGACACACAGACACACAGACACACAGACACACCGACACACAGACACACAGACACACAGACACACAGTCACACAGACACACAGACACACAGACACACAGACACACACACAGACACACAGACACACAGACACACGGACATTTTTTTGTACCTTGGTCAAAAATGTTCAGGGGACCCAAAAAGACATATTTCCGCTAAAATCTCAAAAAAATTTTTTGGCACGATTACAATACTTTACATACTGCGTATGATAAAGTAAAAATACAGGCTGGGAAACCCTGTTCAAAACATAGTAATATTGCTAAGATTTTTTAACAATAGCCGTAAGTTGGAATGTGTCCATGTCGACAAAGGTATATAAATTAATATAATCGAATAAAAATGCCTCTATTCCTTTGTAAAATATATAATTTCTTAGGTACCGGTTTCGTTGGTTAAAACATCATCAGCCTAAATGTCAGGTAATTAAAAACACAAACAAAGTAAAGTACGTGTGCCATGTGTGAATGACGACAGACAGTTGTCTGTCAATCGATCAATAAACCATGTTTTGAAATACATATGTATTTCAATATATCCCTATAATGATCTTTGTTTGAAAAAACAACATGCAGTGAAAGGCGGGGGTACCGCGGGGATAGAGGGCAGAGAGAAAGTTTAAGACAAACAATATAGCCATTAATTTACTTAAATGATTAAATTTATTAAATTATGAAATTAATCTCGAAAGTACTTTTCTTCTGATGCTAATAATGCTCTGTTGTGTGAAAAAAAGTCAACATTGGTAGACGTCGAAATTTGAATTTTATGAATGTGGTTGATGTTTAAATTTGTTCGTAAAAATTATTATTACTATGCTCCACCATAACATTACGAAGAATTATTATTAGGAAATATTGCTAATTTAAAATTATGCACGCATCATTGAATCAACTTATTGCGAAATAAAATAATATTTAAACCCACTGTTCCACAGTTGAATTATTTGGGTTAAAGGACAACAAGAACCAATATCAAAAGGGAATATTGGCAATTCTGATGTTTCCCTTAGAACTGTATCCCATATATAGCTTATCTATATAGATAAAAAGTAATAAAAGTTTGGATTCACGACGACAAATACGAGAAAATGGATTTCCACATTTCGCGAAAACAAACTTCGATTTGGCGAAGAGTGAATGCCTCCGAGGGCAAATAGCATCTATATATCTCTTCATTTCGGATGCATTGATGGAATAGAATGGATGTCGGATAGGGTAGGAGAGTGGGGTTCAGGAGGAAGCGGGAGGCATAACGTATCTTAAATTTATTTTTCCGTATTTGTCTGTGTACGGCTGCCGTCGAATTCCCAGAATGATGGAAAATTTATGAGGTAGGTTGGTATATATTCACGATACGATGAATTCAGATGTTCTCTATAGAAGTTATAGATATACCTGCATAGCCGAAATTGTAAAAGTTTTCCTGTTTCAGCAGTTGGGGATAAAATTTTCCTGCCAATACATACATACAAGTACCCGCCTAATATCATTTATAATTTCTTCATAAATGATCTGAAACTGTTTTCGTAGAACTAACAGCTTTTAGTTCTTTTCGATGTATTTGATAAAAATTTAAATAAATAAAAATGAGCGTACCGGAAGACTTAATGCTAAAAGCGGCAACGTAGGAAAATTTAAATTTAAATTTTATCTAAATTATATTATCTAGGTTTAATATATTTAATGAGATGTATCAGAGAGTTCCAATAAATAATAATAATAATAATAATAATAATAATAATAATAATTATTATTATTATTATTCCAATATTTCGATATAGTGTTGGTGTTTTAAACTGGACTAAGAAGGAAATACGCGATTTGGACATTAAAACTAGAAAACAGTTAACACTAAATTTTATGTTTCATCCTAGGTCTGATGTCTGCAGGCTATACCTGCACCGTTTAGATGGAGGTCGTGGCTTGCAGCAATTGGAAAATATTTATGATTTGGAAATGTTAAATTTAGGAAATTTTATAAAGGCCAACAAGGAGGATAAAGTCATTAAACAATTAATTAGGGATACTTCTGGTAAGTCAATAATTAGTAAACATAAACTAATTTTAGAAAAATTTCAGGTGGAAGAACTCGGTAATTATGAAAATAAAATTTCAGTGGAGAGTTTAAAGCGACAGATAAAGTTAAAAATGAATCAGAAAATGAGAGAGGATTATGTTAGTAAGCCAACTCATGGCCAATTTTTAAGAATTGTGGAGGGTGATGGTATTTCAAAGTCGGGATCGTTATCTTGGCTTTGTCATGGAAACATTAAGGCTGAAACGGAATCCTCTATCATAGCGGCGCAAGATCAGGCAATACGTACAAGATATCATGAACAGAAGATTATGAAAGTTACTCATGATGGGAGTTGTAGACTGTGTCATCAGGCTCCGGAACATGTCTATCATTTGTTAGCGGCTTGTCGAGTCTTAGGTGAGTCGCATTACATTGCTAGGCATGATAGGGTGGGAACATACATACATTACAACTTGTGTTCCCAACTATTAGGTTTAGCAATGGATGTGTCTCGGTGGTATGACCACGTTCCATCTCCTGTTGTGAGTAATGATCATATTACCATATTATGGAACATGCCTATTGTCATTGATAGAATGCTTGATGCTAATAAGCCAGATATCGTGGTAAAGGATTTCCAGAGGAAGGTATGCACGTTCATAGAAATCTCGGTACCTGCTGATGCGAATGTTGTAAGGAAGGAGCTTGAAAAACAACTTAAATATAAGGATCTCTCAATAGAAGTTGGACGTATGTGGGGAATGAAAGTAAACATTATGCCGGTGATTGTAGGTTCATTGGGAGCAGTTACTCTAAATTATAGTAAACATGTCAAGGAGTTACCGTGCAAAATTTCGCCCTGGGAAATTCAGGAAATTGCGGTTTTGGGAAGCGCGAATATTTTGAGGAGAGTTTTATCATAAAGTATCCTAAATTTACTGCTATCGTACTGCTATATTAATATTTTATCTTTACCTTCCTTTGTATATTGTCTATTAATAAATGTCTGCATGTGTTTTTACTGACCTGTACGCAACGCTGTACGGGGTTTCTGCAGTTTTCCTTTGCTTTGCAACCTAATGTTGCAAAGCATAAAGGGCGTTGCTTTTCAAAATTGGGTTGAGCTGCAGTGATACCCGCAAAGGGAGTACCCTAGGCTTCAGCGAAGCTCGGTACTACCAATTTGCCCTGATGATCTTCATTACTTTTCAAAATTTATTAGTGTAATTTTTGTATTTATATGTTGTATCTAAATTATATTATCTAGGTTTAATGTATTTAATGAGATGTATCAGAGAATTCCAATAAATAATAATAATAATAATCATCAGGCTCCGGAACATGTCTATCATTTGTTAGCGGCTTGTCCAGTCTTAGCTGAGTCGCATTACTTTGCTAGGCATGACAGGGTGGGAACATATATACATTACAATTTGTGTTCCCGACTATTAGGTTTAACAATGGATGTGTCTCGGTGGTATGACCACGTTCCATCTCCTGTTGTGAGTAATGATCATATTACCATATTATGGAACATGCCTATTGTCACTGATAGAATGCTTGATGCCAATAAGCCAGATATCGTGGTAAAGGATTTCCAGAGGAAGGTATGCACGTTCATAGAAATCTCGGTACCTGTTGATGCGAATGTTGTAAGGAAGGAGCTTGAAAAACAACTTAAATATAAGGATCTCTCAATAGAAGTTGGACGTATGTGGGGAATGAAAGTAAACATTATTCCGGTGATTGTAGGTTCATTGGGAGCAGTTACTTTAAATTATAGTAAACATGTCAAGGAGTTACCGTGCAAAATTTCGCCCTGGGAAATTCAGGAAATTGCGGTTTTGGGAAGCGCGAATATTTTGAGGAGAGTTTTATCATAAAGCATCCTAAATTTACTGCTATCGTACTACTTTTCATCTTTACCTTCCTTTGTATATGTCTATTAATAAATATCTGCATGTGTTTTTACTGACCTGTACGCAACGCTGTACGGGGGTTCCACAGTTTTCCTTTGCTTTGCAAACTTGTGTTGCAAAGCATAAATGGCGTTGTTTTTCAAAATTGGGTTGAGCTGTGGTGATACCCGCAAAGGGAGTACCCTAGGCTTCAGCGAAGCTCGGTACTACCAATTTGCCCTGATGATCCTCATTACTTGTCAAAATCTATTAGTGTAATTTTAGTATTTATATGTTGTATCCAAATTATATTATCTAGGTTTAATGTATTTAATGAGATGTATCAGAGAATTCCAATAAATAATAATAATAATAATAATAATGATCTTCATTACTTTTCAAAATTTATTAGTGTAATTTTTGTATTTATATGTTGTATCTAAATTATATTATCTAGGTTTAATGTATTTAATGAGATGTACCAGAGAATTCCAATAAATAATAATAATATATTTATTAACCTCTTACTTAACATTTATCATACATGGCAAAAAAGAAACAATAATTAAAATAAGCAAAAAAAAATGCACAATTGGGTAGATCAGTGAATCGGTACATCGCAGGAATCGATAGACCGCATATACACTGGCTGTCTTAAAATAAGACTTTTTTGCAAAATCAAACTTTTAAGTTGATATAAAGTTGTTTCTATGGGCTCATATATACAACAACAAAAGTGGCTCAATTAAAAAAATAGTATCTCCCGCAAGTGAAAAAAAAATATAATTTGTCACAATAAATTTGATTTTCTTTTTGAAGGTTGCTTTTTCTTTTCAAGTTGGATAATTTTAACAATACGTATGGTGTGAAACAAAAGTATAAAAAATATAGTATTCTAATGCAACGTACTTAAATTGCATAAAATGGCATAAAATTTAGTAATTTTAACAAATTTAGCTGACTTTCATTATCAATACTAATCACAACGACAAATCTAACAATTGTTTTTTTCAAGTGGCAAAAATGATTTTAATAAAAATGTAAAAAAATTTTAGACCCCTTGCGGAAGACCGAGATAGCTTTCAATTGGGCAAAATTTGTTGGTGGTATACGTGGGTCCATGGAGATAACTTTTTATCAACATATAATGTAAATTGTCAATTTGTCAAATTAAAGACCAAGTTATTTTTCATATAGTTGGGAACACAAGTTGTAATGTATGTATGTTCCCACCCTATCATGCCTAGCAATGTAATGCGACTCACCTAAGACTCATAGATTACTCATAGATTTCAGCTGTTATTTTCGACATACGTTACAGATTATTTCTAAATATTGACGTGTGTTAAAACGTCTGCTGTATAGTTTAAATGGGCAAGACAAAAAAGTACGTCTGTTCTTAGAACAGATGACAGCGGTACTTGCAACCTAACCTTCAATTATTATAATAACAGCGCGAACGTGTGAATTAAATGTGACCAAAATGTTTTCGTTGAAAGGAAAGGCCCTAAATACGAAATCGATGGTTATGGTCAGGGCCGGCGGAAGGGCCGGGCAACCCGGGCGGCTGCCCGGGGCGCCACATGACAAAAATTTAAATGTAAATATAGGTACTAAACTAAAAAAATAATAATCCGACACATAATATCACAATAATATCGATATCCACTAAAATATAGTTATCTAAAATATTTAGTCGATAACTAATCTCCAGCTCTCGATTGAAATGGCTGCGTTCAGCATGACACGGCGACGGCAAGCATCGAAAGCGCTGTGGCGCTGTCACTCAGCGGTGTCGCCCTAATAGGACCAATGATCGTTAGAGGGCGCCTCATTGTTGTTTTCTTTTGTTTTTAACGGAAGACGCGCTGCGCTGTAGACCAATTCGTGTTCCATGATTCTAGATGCCAAACAGTATGTCAGTTGTGTGATGTTTGTGGCTTGCGTGTCGTAGAGTAGTACGTTTGTTTACAGATTGAACCTTTAGTGTAGTGTATAACAGGTAATAAGTATTGTGTATTAGTGTACCCATAACAGGTAATGGGTAAGTTTATATTATAGTTGTCGAGGTTTTTCTTAAATACTTTATTTTCTTCAAGTAGTAAGAAATTATTTGCAGTAATTTCTAAACATGTCAGATGGGGAAACGAAGTAGAAGCCATCTGGCTCATTTTACAGAAAAAGAACAGCTGAAAAGGCGTCTGAAAACAAACAACAAGCGAAAGCTTTAAAAATGTTTTTAGTACCGTCTTCTGGGTCCCAATCTCATACCGAGCCTCAACCACTAAATGCCCAACCGCAAGCATCAGAGGAAGCTATATCAGAATATGATACAGATATTGATGTAGACAAAGCATTTTCACAAGGTGCACAAGGTTCACTGAATTTAGTACTTAATGACCCAGCATTATCATGCACTGAGGCTGTTTCATTTTTCGGGATCATACAAGAAATTTACAACTTTTTTGCTGGATCTACACACCGATGGGAAATATTAAAAAGTAATGTTTCAGATTTAACCCTAAAGCCCTTAAGCCAAACCCGTTGGGAGAGCCGTATTAATGCAGTCACTCCATTTCGTTATCAAATTGGACAAATATATGATGCTCTATTTGAGGCTTCCAATGACAACAGGATTGATGCTTTTGGTAAAAATACAGCAATAAATTTGGCTAAAGGCTGGTTTTCCTAGGAGTAGGTTTTTTACGCAGCGTACAACGTAAAAGGCTTAGCGCTACACGCCGTCATATCACCGATAGGGAAGCAGTGTGAGTGTTTTCCTACAGAGCGCAAAACGTAATGTCAAAATACAAAATGTCAAAAGTGACATGAGCTAGTTAAGATGCGATTGTCATGCATTCATTCTTTCTACGATATGTGAAAAGATTGACATGAACGTTGGATGTACGTCTTCTCAGACGACTGTCACTTTTGACAACACGCTGATACTTGACATGCCTCTATTCAGTTGTACGCTGCGTAAAAAACCTGCTCCTAGGAAAACCAGCCTTAAAAAAGTTAAGAGCTATAAATTTATTTACTCCATTATTATTTGGCATCAGATATTGCATAGAATTAACTTAGTTAGTAAAGCACTACAGGAAAGAGCAATCCACATGCAAACAGCAGCAGACTTGATTTCAAAAGTAAAAACATATTTTGAGGAACAACGGTCAGACAAAGGATTTGATGAAATTTTAGTCGACGCTAGAGATTTAGCAGAATCTTTAGAAGTAGAAGCAAATTTTGAGCAGTCGACAAGAATTCGCCCAAGAAAAAAAAGCCGCCAGTTCAACTATGAAAGTGTTGATGATCCAATAGTTGAACCAAAACAGGCATTTAAGATCAACTTATTTTTTTCCATCTTGGGTATTGCTATAAATTCATTAGACGAAAGATTTCAGCAACCCCAAAACTACAATAATGTGTTTATATTTCTGTATGATATTAATAGAAATATTAATAGCAAAGAGCTATTGAAAAGTTGTCAAGATTTCCAGCTGTTTTTAACAGATGGAAATAATCGAGATGTTGATGGACTACAGCTTCACCAAGAGCTCACAGTATTATCTTCTCTAGTCGCCCCTGGAAGTTCACCAACTGATTTACTAAATGTCTTAAGTCAAAACTATTTATCCGAGAATTTTCCGAATGCATTTGTGACGTTGCGTATTTTATTAACACTGCCCATAACCGTCGCATCAGGGGAACGAAGTTTTTCTAAATTAAAATTAGTAAAAACTTATTTGAGGTCTTCAATGTCACAAGATCGCTTGGTTGCGCTGGCGATGTTGTCGATCGAGTTCGATATATTAAGCGAAATTGAACATGAATTAATTATTAAAGAGTTGCCGACACGAAGGCTAGAAAAGTAAATTTTTATTAATTATAGTTCCCTATTTATATGTCCTCATTAACCAGGGGTCCTTATTTTTCAACCTTTTTTTTCTGCAGGATTCTCCAAATTTGTCCCTTTATATCCATTCTTAATTCGTGTGAAATTTCAGATCGATGACTACATATCAACATGTGCCCCTAAGGGCTGAAAATCGAGAATAAATGTAATAATAATTTTAAAAAATAATATAAAACTTTTTTATTAGGTTTTACTACAACAACTTTACATGCCACAGATATTAACTTAATCGACTGTTGACTCTACATATCAAAGCATTTCTTATATTTTCAAGTGGATTATTTTTTTAAGATTAAGCTAATAACTGTGTTATGTAAATTTTGTGGTAAAACAAATCTAAAACCTTTTTTTATATTATTAAATTGAACTTTTTCTCAACATGTTATGATCGATCTCAAATTTTACATGCATTAACTATGAATATAAAAGAACAAACTGAAAAGGTACCGCAAAAAAAAATAAAAGTTTAAAAACAAGGGCCACCCTAATATTTAGTTTAACAGTGTAGTCATCTTGATTATTTAGAAAAATATAATATACCTATTCCTTATATAAACTTGGTGTAATAAATGTGTATGTTATAATATGATGAAGTGTTTTATAAATTAAACGTAGACAGCAAATAATTTGTTTGTAGTTCTTCTAACTAATTAGTATAAGGGGCGCCAAAAACGGTACTTGCCCGGTCCAAATATTTCACTTCCGCCGGCCCTGGTTATGGTCATGAACGTATTAAATTATTTTCGTCGCACGTCTGAATCCATTATCAAAACACGTATTAAAAACATATCCTCACATTTACAACAAACTACCACCGTTTTGTGAAATACTTATCGTGAAATATTCAGAAATGAATTTCAAAACATATTTAATAATGTCTACACAAACAGAAAAGAAACTCCAAGTTTAAGCACTCAGTCACAAAATGATTATTTCTGAGCTAATTCCAACCGCACAAATACACTGTCTTAAATGGGCTAGTTGGTATGTTTTCACTTTGCTTCTGTTAAACATGGTAATGATGTATATATGAATTAGATAGGATATCACAATTAAATGACCAATGATAGTATTTTTAGTAATTAAATATTAATCTTTAACGAACTACCTAGTAGGCAACCAAATATACACAGCAATATAACCAATCCACGCGGTACGTCCATATCTGGTCCGTACGATTTTAAGCGATGGGTCAACTTCACCTCTCCCGGTTTTGCCTATATAATGGTATGTTTTTGGCCCAGCAACTACAATCTACTCTTATATAGAGAGCTTTATTGCAAAAAAAATATTTTTGATTTGCTTTTTATTTTAGATTTAAATAAAGATGTTTGCCACTTAAAAAAAACAATTGTTAGATTTTGTTCCCAGTTAATTTACATGGAATACAAAAAAAAGCATTAATTGTTAAAATTACTCAATTTTAAAACCTACATCTTGCAGTAAAGTAATATTTTTATACTATTATTTCACAACCTATAGTTAAACATTTTCAACTTGATAAATACTTTAAGCTAACTACAAAAAAAAATCAATTGAAAAAAATTAAAAACATTAGGCCTCTGGTGGGAGACCTATTTTTTTCTTAATTGTGTCAATCTTGTTGATGTTATATGTGGGTTCATAGACAACTTAAATCAACTTAAAACTTTGATTTTCCAAAAAGTTCTTTTTATACACTCTACTGCTTGGTTGGTCACTACTTATACAGATTGGTATTGTAGATTAATAACATTAGTATTTTTAAGATTAGTATTTTTAAATAACAAATAAGCAATGATAAATAAGAATGTAAAACATATGATTGAGGCTAAAAATTAAATTAGTTCCTTTACAGAGACTGTGCATATTAACATATATTTGTAGAACGATTGCACATCATTCGATACATATGTATATATTACAGAAAACAATAAAATAAGCAACAAAATTGAGTATTTACAAATTTAAATATTTCTTCGTAACATGTACCTGTTAATTTGAATAGATTCTTTTTCCATAATCGCCCCTGAGAAAACGTTTTGTCAATTTACATGTACATAGAATCCCACCTTTTAGTTGTAGAAAATGCCACATTTAGCTGGCCGTGAGCAAAAAAGGGTTGAAGTAAATACATTCCAACTAAGTCCAAAGTTTGTCCTCATTTATGGTTATAGCAATACGGACCTTGATTGGAAATTGTATTCTTTGGAGTATGATTGGTGCGTATGTATATGAAATTGAAAATCACATTACGGGTGACCGAGACTTACGTGAACTTACGATCGACCAATGCTTTTTCAATAACCCTTCCAAATCACCAATGTTGATATAACTTTCTTTAAACCAAAATTAGATTCCTTGTTCCTCCAGGCTATTTTTCACATCGTAGATGTTACCCGCAAAAATCAAATTAAAATAAATTCAACTAAATATACAAAAATTAATCTAACCTCAAAAGTATAAAAAATAGTTTCATTCCTTCAAATTCCTGTACTAAATGTTTGATTAGAGGAAAAGTTCTTGTCTATTTTCTTAGAGTCATCCTTATTTCTGGCATAATGAGCTGATGTTCACGTTCTAGGCTTCTCTCTTGCGCTCTGTCAATTCGCACACTATTTTAACTTCTGCTTTCTTGTAGTTTGTAGGGGCTATGGTATGGTAGAACTGAGTTATATGCCATCTGTGGCTTTCGATATACTTTGACCTGGAAGATATTTTGTATGTAGGGCTTAATACGTACAAATTAGTTACTGTATGACAGTTTGTTTACATCCTGAAATTATTAATAAATAAGTAAATGTGTTTTACAGATACTCTGTAATAAACTCACCTTATGCTATGCGTGCGGTTGTTTGTGAAATTTCACCATCAAAATATTAGGTTAGGACGTTAGGTAATAGGTGGTGGTTCTTGACATTGGCGCTGTCCGCAGACCCGACTGGTGTACTATCCGCGCCAAAAAAAAGTCGTACACCTTGTAGCTTTGTAAATGGTTCTTTTATAACCTATACGCTGTCATTCTGACATTAGTCATAGGGATGAAACATGCTCCAACTGTCAAGTTGACAAGCCAGACTTACATGATGTCAAACTTAGCTGTACGATTTTTTTTTTGGCGCGGGTAGTACATTGTTGCCATCTAAGCTATGTCTCAAACTGTAATCAATTAGAGGTAAAGTCAGCGGCCAAATTTAAACGAAAAGCTAATGATCTCTATTAATTTGCTTACTGTGTTTTCGTAGCAGATTAACTGCGCGGTGACATTCGCTGTTTGTCAAATTTTACCATATCATTCATTCCAATCATGTTTGTATGTACAGGTATTAAGTACGTATACAAATTGCTTAGCTCTGTAGATACCCACTACAATGTGAATACGTTATGTTATGATGAGGCTATGGTGGTTGCGTTTTTGACGTTTCTAGCTCGCAGCCATGACGACGCGAAATAAACAGCTACTGAAATGTTGAGGTCCTTTCACCAAAATCGCTCGCGTTTCGGAAAATTTTGAAGCAAAAACGACCGAGAGGTCGTTTTTCGTCGATTTCGAAAACTCACGCAACGTAGACTGGTCCGTGTAGGGGGACAGTCGCGCTTCGCGCGACTGAAATGCCTTCTCCATTTTTTCCATAAGCAATTAAGAATGGACTTTTTGGCAGGTGAAATAGTGATTTAAAAACGTTCAATCGCGTTTACTTAATATAGACTAGACAGATATGTCGCTTAAAGCTGCGTTCGGATATTGTACTCCGTTGACACCGGGTACACCGTCCAAATGACAGTTACGTGGGGTGTAAAAAGTGTAATACAATATCCGAACGCAGCTTATATTGACAGAAGTTATTGTCAAAACATTAGCGTTTGACACTACCTACTGTCATTAGAATCAAAAAATCTGACAAATCCCGGCTACTAGTTTTAGTGCAGTACGATCGATCTCGATGAAATAGAATTTGCTCATGCAACTAAACTATTGATTGTACCAAAAAATGTCATTGTCATAAATTATTCAGAATTTCGTCTTCTTTAATTTATTATTTAACTATTTCGACCAAATTCCAGAAATGGCGGCTTATTTGCAAAATCTTTCAAAAATGCTAAGACTAAACCTCCAGTTCCTTTGCACACTTTTCAACAGAAAGCTTTTCAGCTCTTTGGTTATGAAACTTCTAAATATGAAGTTTCGTCCCGATACCTTTAGTAGTTTCTCCGGAATCGTCGCCACACACAGACATTTTTTTGTACCTTGGTCGAAAATCTTCAGGGGACCCAAAAAGACATATTTCCGCTAAAATTTCAAAATTTTTTTTTGGCACGATTACAATACTTTACATACTGCGTATGATAAAGTAAAATATCTATACATTTATATAATATAATGTAATACGAGAAGTCAAGAGCACGTAAGTGTAACACCGTATGTATGTGCTGGGTGAGCAACAACGTATGTATGTTATGATTGAGATCATAATTTATAAAATAGCACGCTGTTAAAACTTGACCAATTTCGGGATATGTCCTTCAAATTGTTAAGTGTATTTTATGTAATATATACCTTGTTTTCTAGCGGAAATACAAAAACTCTTGTAACTAAGTATTCAAATGTACCATAGTAAACGCTACTAGCTTTGGAAAAATCCCATAAAAACAAGAAAGGTATTTATTTGCAACACTTCTTTCTTATATCTTATTTATTCTTATATTGAATCTATTTATATTAGTGTTTATTTCTTATTCTTTCCTTCCTGAAGAACATGTCCCGAAAACCGCCTACGTTTGAGTAAATTATAAATCATAAATCATCTTTATTGGTGTTAGCTACACAAAGTATACACAGGTCAAACAACAATTTTTACAATTCATATATGTAATTAAACGTTTAATATCACAATTTACAATTAAATAACAGTCATAATAACAGTGATCTCTTCACCAAAAAGCTATAATATATTTATTAGACATTTATGGTACAAAACATTTGAAGTCATTCACAATTAAAGAAAAACGTTTACAGACCATCATCACAAAATAACAACAACAACAACATCTCCATCAACACATTAATTTGTAGTCACATGAGCTGGATGCTCTCCAAAAATTCGTCCAAAGTGTAGAAGCTATTTTGTTTTAAAAACTCTGACACACACTTTTTAAACACCCTTACACTGGATTGCCTCACCGCACTTGGCAACTTGTTATAAAGTTTTATGCATGCATAATTTACGCCCTGTTGACAACAGTTCAAATGGTGACAAGGAACTACAAAATTATTCTTATTTCGCGTATTATGCTCGTGATTGTTGCTGTGTAACGTAAATTTGTCTTGATTTTCGTGAATGTATAGAACACAGGCAAGTATGTACCCTGATGTAACGGTAATTGTCTTCAGATAACAATTCAATTAAACAATTCTTTGCAACTATTGCGGTAACCTGCTTCACTAATTATTCGAATAGATTTCTTTTGCTGTTTTAAGATCGTGTCAGCGTGTGGACTGCCGCCCCAAATGATAATACCATATGTTATGCGGCTATGAAAGTTGGCATAATAGGCAGCAAGAGCAGTTTCCCTTGTAGCAATTTGCATCATGCGGCGTACGGAGAAGATTGCACCTGACAGCTTCCTGGTAAGTATATTAATGTGCAGTTGCCTTTTAAAATTTTGCTGAATATAGATTCCAAGAAACTTGACACTTTGTCTTTCTGCCGTTGTACTACGTGTAAAAGTGACAATTTGTCTTTCCACTATTCAACTGCAAGTTATTGCTACAAAACCATTCATTTGCATCCTTCATTGCTTTTCTTGTCTTTTCAGCCACCTCCTCAATATTGCGCCTGTGACTCACAATGCTGCTGTCGTCCGCGAACAAACAAACACCATCACCCGATATTGATGGAACCAGATCATTGATGTAGATAAGGAATAGTAGGGGTCCCAACACAGATCCCGGCGGCACACAACATGAGACCGTCCTCCGACTCGATGGTTTACTGTTCCAAATACAAATTGGCTTCCATTTACGAGGTAGGACTTCAGAAGATCCAGCACCACCCCACGACTCCGCAAAATTGCAACTTCTGCATCAAAATACAGTGATCCACACTATCAAACGCCTTGCTCAGATCACAGAAGGCAACTTGACTGAGGCTTCTGTTGTTCCATGCCTCCAGCATTTCGATCAAGTCTATCGTTGCAGTTGTTGTTGACTTTTTGCTTCTATATTCGTGTTGATTCTTACTAAGCAAATTATGCTTCTCAAGATATCCTATCAATCTGCAGAATAGATACTGGTCTGTAGTTTTGTGGATCGGGTTTATTTCCTTTTTTATATATAGGCACAACTTTTGCAACTTTCATTTTGTCAGGAAAAATTCCTTCGAGAAACATTTATTTATTAGCATGGTGAAAGGAGTGATGATTGTCGTTATAATACTTTTGAGCATTTCAGATTGTAACGAATTTCGATAAAATTCGTTGAAGTGGAAATAATTATGTATGTAATAAGTAGTTAATTTTGTTTAAGTCAAGAATTATGTTTCATTATTTCCACTATGTTCCTTTACAACGGAAACTAGTTCAAATAAACTGGTCTTGTAACTAGTTTCCGTCACCTCGTATATGTAGAAGTAAGCAGTTTCTTTGTATCGAGTTATTTTTATTATTTCTACTATTTTCTTTGCATCAAAAACTCGCTGAAGTAAACATGTTCCGTATCGAGTTTCCGTCGATGGTGGGGCGTCTCCCACCAACTTTGGCGGCTATAAAAGCCGAGGCGTTCGCGCTTAGAGTTCAGATACGCTTGAGTTGGCATCCCGACCGCTAGCCAGGTAAATCTCCTTGAACTATGCAATTATCACAGTTGGCCCCCGCCGCTAGCGTGATACTTTGCCCCGACGCCTCGTAGATGTTACAGTTGGCCCTGGCCGCTGACGTAGCATCTTACTTGGAACCGTGTGACTACCACAGTTGGCCCTCGCCGCTAGCGTGGTAGACACTAACCCGAGATACGATTATTACAGTTGGCCCCCGCCGCTAGCGTAATATATTGTTGAGGGCCTGGCAGTAGTTACAGTTGGCCCCCGCCGCTAGCGTAACAAGTATAGATACAGTCCGTAGAATTTCTGTTTGTTATTAACATTGTTTTTTTATGCAACACATGTTTATTTTCTTATGTACAGGTTATCGAATATATTTATTTTTTCGTTTACCAAGGAAGTTTGTTTTGTGTTAAAGAACCCAAAGTCATAAAGAGCTACCTTCTACAGGGAAAAATATCTTAGCATATTTTATTGTGTAACCGGAGCTCCGATCCGACGAAGCTCGTTACAAGATGTTTGGCCATACGCATCTCTTGTCTTCCCTTTAATTAGTTTAACAATTTTTAAAATTTTGTCTTCTGTGGCCTCGTGAAAGAAGATTGATCCGACATGGTTTTGTTCTTTTAAATACTCTGTTGCAGTTTTTGCGAAAATTTAAATTTATGTACTGGTGTACCAAATGCGTTCATTCACTTTAGGTAAACAAGTTAAACTGTTGTACAGTTGCGTGAATTCCCGGCCGGCACACTGGTGCCCCAATTACACATTTAACACGAATAAATTCATAATTTGGAAAATCCTTGACCGATTGTTTCCAACTTTTCACACAGTATGCCTACCGTTATATCTCAACCGGTTCCGGAGATATAGCTAATATTTCCAAATACTTTTGTCAAATAAAATTTTTGCATAGCTTTTGAACATAATCTTCAGTTCTTGAAGTAGTTTGACATTAATCAACAATAATAACAACATCAAATTTGAAATTTTTCGAAAGCCCTCAGCTGTACCAACCATAATTCCATTTGATTCTGCACACCCTTATTCACAGCGCATGGCTTCGTTTCGTCACATGATTCATCGCTGTCTCACATATCCCTTAGCTTAGATTACCCTTCAAAAATTGATGAATTAAATTATATATATATATATATATATATATATATATATATATATATATATGAAATTTCTGCAAACAACTGATTTCCAGTAAAGCACATCGATCGACTCTTGAAACAATATTTGATAAAGACTGATCCACTTTATATTTTAGAGAGACAAGATAATAAAGCTTACAAACCATTCACACACAATAGCACCACTACCAAACTTAACAAAATCTTGCCAAATTTCAATATTCATCCTGCTTTCAAAAGCCCTAATCAAATTTTTAGCTTGCTATCCAACTTCAAAACCCCTACTCCCACTTTGGAAAACCCTGGCGTATACTCTGTTAGTTGTTCTAATTGTCCCTCTGTGTATGTGGGCCAGACTGGACGAACTATTTCCAAACGCATTCTAGACCATCAAAGTAGAAATTCTTCAAATCTCTACAGACATAAATTAGAAACAGGTCACAATATTGATTACAAAAATACTAAACTTATTCACAAATGTCAGAAGAACTATAAATTAGATTTATTGGAACAATACCAAATTGAAAGACATAAACTTGACAAAAATATTAACCTTCTCAACGACCAAATTAATTTCCCACACAAACCTCTTTTTATGTACGTCGTCCAGTCTGGCTCACATATTTAATGTTTCTTGTACAACGCTTGCAGTTATTGTGTTGGTCCTTTTTGTTGATGTTTAGTTTTGATAAGACTACATTGGAATATGTAAATTTCAAGTTTTAAATTAATGAAGAGAAATTTTCTTTTCCTCAATGTTCTTGTGCTGTGTTCGTTGCATACCTTTCATTTCGTTGCGTTTGAACACCTGTACTCGTGATATCGTCTATTCACGTCGCAACCATCTTGACACGCTAATGACTTGTCGTTCCTTGGCGAATTTTGGAAGTTTTTTAAAAATGTATTTCACTGTTTATACGGCTTTGGATTACTTGACGTAAGTTATAGTTTTTCTATTGTGTTTGTAATTTTTTAAATTATATGATTTATGACCTTGAGTGATGTAATTATATTTGTAGGTTTTAAGCTGATGATGATCTTTGATCGAAACCGGTTCTTAGAGAAATAAATAATCTGCAAAGGCTAAAGAAGTTTTTTATTACAATTATATAATCTTCAGTGTTTTCATAGTTTTCAGGGATAACTACAAAGAATTAATAGAATTAATGATATTATTTCTTGGTGGGAGTTGGTACTTGGTACTTTTTAAAATGTCTGGCGCATTTCACCATGCAATGTGGATGGCTATAGCTTTAATATTGACCACGAATATTTTTTTTTTCGAAAGGAGTTCACAGATATAACAGATATAGTAACTTTTAGTATTAGAAGTATTTATAGCATTATTATAAATATATACAGGGTAATTCATAACTGGAAGCGACCAGACAATTTTTAGAACCGGTCATTGTCTACGAGGTATTTGACTTGCTAAATTAATAAACAGGGAAAGGTAGATGTGGAAAAAGAATGTATTTATGTAAATACGTACTAATACGTATTTTTATAAAGGAAAATCATGGCTTACATTTCTTACTGTTTAGCCATAAATGATAAAATATTGAAGAGCATTATTTCAGAAACTGAGGCGGATTGGAAATAAGTTATCTGATATTTCTACTTTTTGCGTCGAATCACTCCATCTATTGAAGCTTGTATTCGGATCCCACTGGCTGTGATAACGTCACGAATTGACTTACATTTGATAAACATTACCGAATATGAAAGAATAGATGAATATAAAAACGACGTAGCGAAATCAAAAATAATTTGTGTTATTTGTCGCCAGAGAATGTGTCGCTGTATTTTTTCGATACGGTTATTTCTCGTGACAACGAACGATGCAAAATATATCAGTAACTAACTGCAAAAAATAACAATTTGTACCAAACATCAAATATTTCGAATATCTCCAATATTTCACATTGGGGATTATATTTCATAACAATAATAATTGTTTTTAAAAGATTCAATATTAATAATAATATTTAAGTTTTTATTTATTGATAATAATTAAGTTATGGTTGTGCTATTATTATTAGAGTATAGCATTAGAATAACACCTTCGTATTTGTCAGTTTTTCGAAACATGCCTTAGTTTACAAGATACACCCCAATTTAAAATTTAACCGAACATTTTCTTTGTAGTGGCTTTTTTAACCGACGTCTTGTTGGTATTTCTCAAAGTGCTCAAAGGCTTTAGTGCAAGGTAGAAATTTTCAATGAGTTTTTCAATACGGGCCTTACTTTAAAAAAGAAATCTTTTAGTAGTGCGGTAATTTTGGCAACGCCATCTTGTTCGTATTTGTCAAAACGGACATTGATTGTCCGAAGGAAAAATCCGTCCATTCATAAGCTTATCTGAACTTCACTTCTTGTTTGTCACGTTCAAATCTTGTAGTCAATATTTTGCATACTTCTCAATATCCAATCGAGTTGAAATTTTGCGTGTGGATAAATTTTTATTTGTCGTTTAGCTTTTATGTTGAAATATGTCTATAATAAACAGATAACAAAATAATATGTGAATTTTCTAACATTAATATTAATATCGGTATCCCGGCATTAAAGATTTTGAATACTGAATACCAGTGTTGAGATTGTAGTCCGGTTTGTATGCTCTAGACTCTTGAGCAGCGTTTCTCAACCGGGGTTCCGCGGAACCCTGGGGTTCAGTGTGATGTCGTCAAGGGTTCCGCGGAAAAATAGTAACAAATAGCGGTGACGGTCGCCGGTTCATGGGCACATTATTCAGTGGTATTTTTATGTATTGTTTTAGCATGGGATTATTATTTGAAATATTGGATTAATAAACAAGGTCAATCCATGAATAATTTTTATTTGGAGGCCTTCTAACCCAATAAACCACTGTTATTTCGATATTACATCCAACGGGAAACATTCTAGACTATTCATTAACTTCAATCGACAATATTACTTACAATTATCTGTTACATAAAAGCAAAATAACCTCTAGGAAGCAACAATCTGGCAGAGTTATTGGTCAAACTCTAACATTATTTGTTTTCAATATTTTTGCCTTTCCAAATGAGTGACAAAATAAACCTATAGTTTGAATCTGCTGCACATAGGTACTTTAGGAGAAGAACAGAGTTGTAGGTGATGGATTTCAATATGATCTTACATTCCAGATAAGATAACTAACCTATCACCAGACAAGTTCTGAGCTTCTATGACGAAAATTATGTCGGTCCTCAAATATAGAGATCATCTGTTCTAGATAAAATTAATGTGTACACACTTTCCCACACATTTTTTCTCAGAACGTATTTATTGTTCTGACTAAAATGTTTCATAAGGACTTATTTATTTTTTCAATGCCTTAACAAAATATTAATAAAACAGTATTTTAAATGGCTCTAACTTCTTAAGGAATATTAACTTGTTATCAATAGTTCCATATGAAACTTTTTATTCAGTATAGATGTTTCTTAATTTTTGTATTTTGACCAATGATTTTTTTTATTTTTAATGAATTTATTTATTTAATTTAGAAAATAAACTGCTTCCGGGTTATGCCGTGTGTCAAGATTTGTTAATGCTGATTTGTTGCTCGCTTCTTCAAAGCTAATTGAATACTACAGTATTCAATTAGCTTTGAAGAAGCGAGAAACATGGTTCGCGAAACGTCAGCATTAACAAATCTTGACACACGGCATAACCCGGAAGCAGTTTATTTTCTAAATGATTCTGGCCGTGAACGCCTACGTACTTATTTATTTAATTATTTGTTAAAGGTACTTTTTGTATTCTTCGTTTTTGCATTGTTTGATTTGTATTTTCTTCTTCCTTCCTTTGGTAATTTTGGTAATTTAGTTCCCTTGAAGGAACTAAAAAGAACAAAGAAGTTTATACCTAGAGAGATGTTGTTACAATTCTTACAATTCTGCAATGTTACAGCAAATGAATGTAATAAACTGCCAAAAAAAGCTGTAAAAGAAGAATTAACTGTAACATCGCTGGTTATTGGATACCAGCTAAGTTTCTGTATTATTTTTACAAAATCCACATATTCCACAAACATATTCCTGTGAATTGCGTTTCTTTACAGACTTATATCTGGTTACTTGAATTACGTTACACGTTTTTCTGTACGCAAAAAAATCAATTAAATATATCAATTTATGTATTTAACACTGTTTTCTATTTTGTTATATTTTTTTCTACTGATGTCTATATATTGATGTATGTCTAATCATTGTCGTATAAAGGTGCGCTGCTGGACAATAAAGATTATTATTATTATTAAAGAGTAGAAAGGTTGGAAAGCGCTGCTCTAGACTCTAGAGTCTTGGTAGTAGGTTTCAACTCGGTCGGTCGTACGCACACACGGCCAAATTTCGTCCAATTCATTCTAATTTGGATGTATCCAATAAAATCGTATTGCGGCGTCGGACTGTCAGCGGTGGGCTTTAGACAAAGCATCAACTTTCATAAAGACTATAACTATCTGAGAAATGCATTGCATTACCTGAGTATTCCCCATACGACGTTTTGGAGGTTACTGAAATGAAGGCGATGCATGATTATTATCGACTACTTTTGCGCAGTGTGTCTGTAGCCCACCCCGATATACAATGTACATATATCTACATATGAAACATAAATTGATTCTAAGATGAATAAAATACACTTCTTTTCAGTCGTGACTTGTTTATTTTCCAACTATTTTAAAGCATAGCCGACGTTTCGCCCACAGGTTTGGGGCATCTTCAAGGCCTAATGACAAATTTAAAAATTATAAAACTCGAACTGTTGATAACACTAAGAGCAACTTACAGGTTTGCGAGGTAGAAAAATGTCAAATGTTAAAATATTTGAGGTATCATGGCCAACAAAGTAGGTACTTGGGTGATCGGGATTACAACTACAACAAATAAATAAGAACAAACTTAACAGCAGGTTACAATTACTCACATAACACAATTAAAATGCATACGTGCAACTAACATGTAACGGCGACAGAAAAAAAAACATAAATATTAAAAATAAGTAATAAATACACTTAAAATAAACAATTAAGCGATAAATAGATAAATTTTGCGATATAGGTACCAAATGTCCTCAGAGATACGGTTCAAAATGTTCAGTTTACTTTGAAACAGACTGCTTACATATTGGTACATTTTGTGGGACCATAATAATATGCAATGTAAGGACCTTTCGTTAGGCCATCATGCATCCCTCCAGTATATCTCCCAGAAGCATAACGTGCTAAGTCGCAATAAAGACCATAGTAGCGGTGCTGTAGACAGTTCAAGTTAGGTAATACGGTTAGGGCACCGAATTACCTCATAACAGAATTAGGGGGTAGAGAACGGGTGTCCAGGGTATAGCCGGACTCATTGACCATCTATAATTCAGCGCATCCACGATGCATGTTTCAGCAAAAAGGGTCATCAACTTATAGTTTATAGGAACCGCTCAGATGGTCTACATTGTCCCTAAATCATGCCAAGGATTACTTATAAGTGGTTTTCTATGAATACAAATGTCAGAAAATAATAATATACTAATTAGTGTCAGAGTGTTTATTGATATATTGATTTTGGAAAATATTTAATCACCATATTTCTTCATGGCTAATTTAGTATTTTGTTTTGATTTTGTATGTAAACATTTTCGGAAAATAGTTCAACAAGGGTAGTTCAATTTTCCGAAAATGCACTTAAGAAAAAATGAGGGTGATCTTTCTATGGATGTCTGTTTTGAATAAAAATCGCCATTTGTAAAAAGTAAGTAGGTACTGTAAAAAGAATATTTATAAACGTGCATGGTTGCAAACCTGAAAACGATAGACCTATCTCAAAACTATCTGCATTAAACAGAATCACGGAGCCTGTAAACGACGCCTAGGTCAACATATGCAAACCAACAAGCTAATAAACAAACGGCAATCCGCATTCCAACAACGTTCTGGAACCACATCAGCAGTGCTTGACTTGATAGCAAATATAACAAAGAACCTAGGCAAAAAGAAGGAAGGAGCTATAATTTTCCATAGTCATGAAAAAAGCATTCGATACCACAAACAAAGAAAAATTATTGGAAAAATGGAACCACTTGGAATAACCGGAAACAACCAAACCTGATAAAGCATAAATCACAAATAGGCCCCAACAAGTGCAAATAGGCGAGACACAAATACCCATCATTCGGAGCGCCACAGGGAGGAAATCTGTCACCCATTATGTACATTCTATATACATACTAACAATATCACCGAAGTATCGCGAAGAGGCAGCCTTTCTGTGTTCGCCGACGATATTTGCATAATGTACAGAAACAACAACCTACAAGCAAAATAAGAACAAATGACCACCGACATTAAGATATTAGAGGATTGGAGTACAGATAATTATCTTACTATAAACGAGCACAAAACAAACTACATGATAATGAACAACAAACGGTAAAACTCTACAAATCCAAATAAATGGCCACACGATAGAGGAAACTCAAGAGGCAAAATACCTAGGACTGAGGATCTTGCATAACATGAGATGGGACACACATGTCAACCACATAAGAAAACAAAACGCGATAGCAATATCAAAAATCACTTAAATCGAAACCTAATACCATCCCACATGAGGAAGACAATATACCACTCCATGTTTCATGCAATATAAAGTTCCTAGGAACCATATGGGGTCTACAACAATCACTAACTTAAGAAAACTACAAGTACAGCAAAATAAAGCTCTAAAACTGATTCACAACTTCGACCACCTCATACCGACAAAAGCACGGTTCGAGCTTACTCGAGAACTAGACGTCAAACAGAGCCTTCAACTAAACGACCTTTTACTGTTACATAAACTGCTAAATAGAAAAATTCAAACCGATTTGACACTATTATCAAATCAAGACATTCACAACTAGAACACCAGACAACGAACTCACATACGATCTCAGAGTGTGATCACCAAAAAAATACACATTGAGTATAACAACTGACACAATAAACAAATACAACAAACTAGAAGACAATACATATTAAGAAACTAAGAAACTGCAACACAAACCTTTCAAACAAACATAATACTAATGATTTTGATGAGGACGATTTGACGTGACCCTGACAGTATAGATACAAAGACAAGATACCATCGATACCGTCAGTATGGAAGATTGATGCCGTGTATTTTATATGTTATATTATATTACATGACATGTAAACAGTAGAACGAATAAAGTTTCATTTCATTTCAAATACACAAGGCATGTGCATGTGATTGCATGTGACAGTCATTTTGTCAAAAGCAATGCGATTGTACAAATCACAGTTATGTAATTTACAGTAACAGGATTACATGGATAATGTAAACAAGTGCACTATTCGGTTAGATTGAGATTTTAAATTTCTATTGTAAATTAACGTGCCCCGATTGTAATGCAGGCTGATTTGAAAACTTTTGTGTAGGTACATTAGGGTTGACGTTAGTTACTCTTTTTTCCAAAATTAGGTCCACGCCACCCCCAGAATTTATTCTACATACTGAAAACCTAATTCCCTCCAAATTTTAAGTCGACCAGACAATGGGAAGACCGCCCTTGTGGGAATAAAACTAAACTTTACCAAAGATGAAAATAAGTAAATTTATTGTAAAACAAATACATTTTTTAAAAACTACCTACGCGTTATACAAAAATAGATCTAGAAACTAAACATTTCAGGAAATTTTTAAAAAATTTGAAAATTTTGGAAAATTTTCCAAACATTTTCTGAATTTCTTGATTCATGCATTGTCACAGGACATCTATCTACATGGAAAATTTCAACTCGATTGGACATTGAGAAGTATGCAAAATATCGATTACAAGATTTGAACCTGACATACAAGAAGTGAAGTTAAGATAAGCATAGTAATGGACGCATTTTTCAATGAGAAAATCAATGTCCAAACATACGAACTAGGTGACGTTGCAAAAATTCATTTTAAGTTCATTTTAAAAAACGGAGTATATTTCGTAAACTAGGTCAGTATCGAAAAACTAATTAATAATTTCTACCCAGTACCCCTTGTCTTCTTTGACAAATACTCACAAGATGGCGTTGGAAAAATGGCCAAAATGCACTAATAACGAAACTAGTTTTTTCGGGGTTTTCTGACAACTTCTATAGTAGGAAAAACTAATTAGAAATTTCTCCCTTGCCACTCGTCCGCTTTGACGAATACCAACAAGAACCCACTTCAAAGTTTTATCATCTGTGGCTCAACAGTTTTTTCTAACAATAATTATTATTACATATTTATATAAATTCTTTTTCTCTGCCTTTCCCTGTTTATTAATTTATCAAGGCCACAAAATTTTAAAGTCAAATATCTCGTAAACTATGGCCGACTGTAAAAAATGTCTGGTACTTAATTTGTCGCTTTGAGTTATGAATCACCCTGTTTATATTTATAATAAAGGTAAATGTACTTCTAACACTAAAAGTTACTCTATCTGTTATATGTGTGAAATACTTTCGAAAAAATATGTGTTAACAATATAAAGGCTTTAGCCATCCACTTTTCATGAAGACATGCGCAAGACATTTGAAAAGGTACGAACTAAGTCTTACCAAGAAAGAATATTATTAGTTCTATTAATTCTTTGTAGTCATCCCTTGTATGGTTTACATGGTTTACATCAGTGCTATCAAACCCGCGGCCCTCAACAGTCAACACCCTAAAGTGCGGCTCGCGAGCCCTCGCTAAAGATTGTATTGCAATAAAAGCAAATTTAAAAAATATGAAACTTATTTGTGTACATTCATTAATTATAAAGTTTGCAAGGGGCTTTGGTGTGTGAATACTAGTTATTACTTATTAGGCAACAGAACAGTAATCATTCGGATTTGGATAGTTCAACATTACATCGTGGGCTTACCATCGAAAGTAATTAATTTAAGGGTGGCATGTTCATAAATATATTATCCAAGTGAAATTTAGGGAACATTTCATGAATGTCGCAAGGAGTTTTCTGAACATTTTTTGCGCTGATCATGTTTTAAACATATACTTATGTTCAAAACTGAAACGCAAGCAAAAGTTTCTTCCGCCGTGTCACTGCTGGCGGTTCACGAGAAAATCAGCCTTGAAATCGGGCCATTTTGTTATTACTGTTCTTGTTGTATCTCCTTTAAAAACAGAGACTGTAAAAACTGTATACAGGGAGAAACAAGTAGTATAGGTACATTTTTGACAACAAAATATTAAAAATTGAAATTGTCTTAAAATATTTTCGTAAATATAATTTGAATGGAGGTTAGAGATTAAAATCGTACTGTAGTAATTGTTTTAAAACATGAAATGTGAGGGTGTAGTCAAGATTATTTGCAATTTTGTATCATTTTCGTAAAAATGTTCTTAAAGCTTTTTATTTAGAGGTTTTTGGCAATTCTATTTCAAAACAAAATATTACATAAAACAATCATGAATATGAGTTTGTATTTATTTTGTTATCTCCGCAGTTGATCTAACACAGTATTAGTAACATGCTATAAAAATCAAAAATTATAATGTTGCTATTCTCGATTTTCATATGTCGTTTAAGCAACTGTTGCTGAAATGCCTATGTCGCGGGTTTTTGGATAGAAAAACGGTAGGTAGTGAAAAAATATGTTTTGCTTCATTTTAAAAACATCATTATCGCACTATAAAAACTTTTTCAGAAAAGAAATTCTAGAAACAACTTATTAAAGGACGATGCTTTTATACCATAACAGTAACTTTCTTATTTAAAATGTTAAATAACAGTTACACGTCAAATCCGAAAAAAAATGCTGAATTTTTCAAACTTCTAGTCGATTGTGGCACCCCTTCCCGTCTTCCATTTTTTTTGCAAGATTTATTTTTATAAAGACTAGAACAAATCTAGAAGGTGACATGAAAAAAATCGATAGTAGAAAAATAAGGTGTACCCTAAGGTACATTTTATTAATCAAATGATACCATTAATAAAGTATTGCTTATGTTTATATTTTTTTTGTTTATTTATAAAATAATTTGACTGGGCTAGGGGGCCATTGCCCGGAATCAATATATTTTCGTATAGTCGAAAGCGGACACTAAACTTGCACAGCTCGCACACGGGCCTAATCTCTCCTAGTTACGGCACTGCACAAGATTGTAATCTGCCGGCAATAAGAACCCTAATTGGCCTCCAGCATTAATGTTAGCGGTTTCCTTTTACCATGGAAGGCCATACAATTTATATGTTCCCATTAAAAGAATTAGGAAATCAAATCAACTAGGAAAATACATTATTGTTTAATGCAAATATGCTTAAAAAATAAAAAAGAAATGATTAAGAACGAACAAACGCCACAATCGATTCAAAATAACAAAACTCGAATAAAACCGAAAACCAGAACGATCGCCGTAGAAATGGTGGGTTAGTGGGGGTTGATCGAAGGAGGAAGCCGATTAAAAAAGCTAAACACGATAACAATAAACCGTCCAGTCTCTTAACAGCATCCAATGGCCGCTCAAAATAAATAACTCAAGCTCAGATCTCGACTCACCATCCCGTTCTCACTCGATACGCTGCGGTACGTCCCATCCTTGTCTAATCTGACCGTAAAAAGAGTGTTTAGTGTTTAGCCATAAACTGTATCGGTATCCCCGCCACTTAAGAAACCGTGATCCTGCACCCTGCAGGACTGCTCGTGTATCCTTCTCCTGCACAATCAGAATTTTCTTCCTCCCTTTTAGTCCTGCGAGGCGCCGCCTACTCCGATAGGGACGCATGCGTCCCGTGAAAAGCGTCGGTATCCTCCCCTAGCAACCACAGTATCGTGTTGACGATCTGTCATAAAGTAACCAGTCGACTGTAGCGACGCGTGCTGGAGATTTGCGGAACTAAGCGCGCCGATTTGCGAACTATTCGTGTTTGATAGTTTCCCGGCGGATATTTTGAGTCGTTTTCTAACGTGCGTGAGTTGGGGTTTATGTTAACGTCGTAAAGACGATGACGAAAGCGTAGATCGTGTTTTGTTAGCGATTTTGCGGTTTGAGGCGGCGAAATTTGTTTTTGGAGGTTCTTGAGGTTGAAGTTTGACGGGGAATTCCCCGCTACCAGCATCACGATTTTCGGGGATACGCATAAAGTAAGTCGATTTTTTTAATGTAGTGTAGATTATAAAATACACAAATAGTTATAATATTAACAAAAAAACAAAGAAAATATATGATTGTTATTTTATATTGTACTTGCATATCATGATAAAATAAATCTATTACACAAATATTTCGTTGGAAAGGCTGTAAAAATATCAATAGAAAATAATCTGTAATTTTAATGTAAGTGTTTCAGATAATTTGTTGTAATTCAAAATATTTTGAAAAACAATTTTGATATCAAATTGATTGTTTTAAAAAGCTTTCATTTAATATTTCACTATTTTTTATTTCATCCAATATTTCGCCCAAACTAATAATAAGAATGAGAAATTTGCTAAATCATTATATTAAATGATCTTTGATTGTGCCATGTAATAAAAATTTCGAGATAGCGTTTAGTGGCTATATAATTTATATATGTTTTGTAGATAATTTAAAGGATTTCAGTATGTACATGTGTATGTACATAAACATTTTTTTGCTACACAATTTTTATTTGTAGGTACCTACTTAGTTGAATCAGACGGCGGTACATTCACCTCATTTGTAGTAAATTTATTTGCCAATAAGTTAATAAACACATATAAATAAGTAATAAGAAATAACAGTGTGTCTCCTTCCACCGCATTAGGCTAGGTAGCGCTGACTTCTTTCCTTAGTTTCCAATGAATGACAAGAAAACCTGTAATGTAAATGAAAATTAATGCATATCTGTTATATACGTAATAAATCAAACTTACGATGAAATATAATTTTAAATACCTCGTATCCTGGCGCATGGTGGAGGTAAATATGTCTTAGGGCTGGTATACCCATAAAGTTCTGCAAAGCTATGTATCAGATAAGTCCATTGGTTGCCCTATTACGACATTTAACGAGAGTTAAGAAACTGACCCTTCTGCAATATCAGTAAAGTTAGTGCAATTTGTATTGTACCTATATTGTTCAATATCTATAACTGTACCAATTGGCAAGTTTTTGGTGAATTCCTTTGGACATGTATTGAATTTTTTGTCCAAGACAGCTGTAAATTATGTTTCCAAGTTTTCGTGGATTTTTATCTAACAAGAAAATTTGTATTCCTTCTTTTAACTTATTAAGTCCTGCAACCGTCCTGCAGCCTTGTGTATCTTGCCAGCAACTAAATTGTATACGTACAGGTCCATTCGTAACTGAGTTAGATACATGCATTTGGATGAGAGACCATACGCGACGGTATCAGTCCAAACTGCCCGCAGGACGAGCAAAAATATATTCTGAAAGACCATCCGCCTTGCTCGACGACGCGGTGGCGCCTCTTGTTACCTGTTTGATTGTGGGGTGTAATTGGGATTAAATTATACACGAGCAGACACAATTAAGGGAACGCCTAAATATGTACAAATGTACCTACATACTTTGAAAAACTTGGAAATTCAATAACTTTTGCAATAATAAATAATAATATAATATAATAATAATAATAATAAATAATAAAAGTATAATTTTTAGTAACTCGGGGAAAATAAGTCAAAATAATAAAGTCGCGCAGCCAGCCATGTGAGCCATGGGACTATTGTAGAAAAATATCTCAGACCCCAATGCTTGGTTGCTTTGTAGGTGGCGACTGGTCGCTTATAATTGTTTTACCTGTCGACGAACAGGAGAATCAAAGATACATTGTACCTTGTACATTGTACCAGCCCAAAGGTACCCAACCCAACATCTATTGGCATTTTTCATACTTTTTTTTTTAAAACAACGGTATTCTTGTGTGATAGAAGGAACGGTATTCTTGTGAGATAGAAATAAATGTATTGCTTTGGAAAAATTACTAGATATATTTTTTGTAAAAGTAGATATATGTTCTTCATGTAGTAATCAGAGAAGGAGAGTTGATTTTGTTTATTCAACTCAAAGAAGCTCTCCTTACATAAACATAAAACCCAGAAGATGTTGTTTGCAAACCGCCAATTTCTTTGCACAAAATCCCTGAAAGAGTCACTTTACTGTTTCTTTTCCTTAACCTGGTAAACAGAATGTTGTTCCATGTCTTCCAGCTCCTACCATTCCCAGATGTTATTTTGACAATGATTGAGTGTTCCACACCTACCTATGACAACAAGCCGTGGCCCTGCGCACATGTTCGTATCAAGACTATTATTTTGACACATTATTTTGACTATTATTTCCGTATTAAGTCATAGTTTTCAACTTCTTCACGAGAAATCGATCATAAAACCTTTAAAATGGTTCTCTATTCGATTGCAGAATATGCTGACATACTATTCATTTACGGGCAGAATGATGAAATCGCTACGATAGGCCATTATCTCTTAGAAATTAGAAGGCATATTGTTGAGATTTATACTTTGATGGATAGCTATTGAAAGAGAGTAGTTTCTACGACGAAGTGCCTTTCAAATGTATAATAATTGTATATAACTTGCATTTGAATTTCTGAAATAACTAGTATTTAGCCCATTATTTTCCAATTGCTGCAAGCCACGACCTCCATCTAAATGATGCAGGTATAGCCTGCAGACATCAGACCTAGGATAAAATATAAAATTTAATCAGAAAGGCAATTTTATAAAATTGAATGTTAACTGTTTTCTAGTTTTAATGTCCAAATCGCGTATTTCCTTCCTCGTCCAGTCTAAAACGCCAACACTGTACCGAAATATTGGACAAGCATATGCATTTATCGCTTGCATTTTATGTTTACCATTTAAACCAGATTTTAAAATTTTTCTGGCTCGCTTAATGTATTCGCCTAAAGGCTTCACCCATTCCCAGATACTGTCTAGTATTATCTGTTAGTTTATTAATAGTAGTATGATCATTCAGGCATATGTCAGCGGTTCTTTCAATTCTGCCTTTGACAAGAAATTAATTTTGGCACACTTCTCTAGACAAAATTGCATCCCAATATCGGCAGAGAATTGTTTAACTATACTCAGGCTTCTCTTCAACTGCTCATCATTTTTGGCATAAAGTTTCAAGTCATCCATATATAATGAATGACCAATTAACTTTTCGCCAGGTAATAACTGAACACCAGCTTTGTCGTCATTCAATTCACTAGACAGTGCAAATAGGCCTATGCAAAAAAGGAATGGTGATAAACTATCACCTTGAAATATGCCACAATTAACATTAATCGGCTCAGAGAAAACACAAGAGTCTTCTCCACGCAAGCATAGTTTAGTAGAACATACATGAGTTTACCAGAAAAATAATTTTTTGGTTTACCCTATATACCTCCAAGGCTTTTACAATCCGTTCATGCGGGATACTATCATACGCCTTCTCATAATCAATCCAGGCCATGGATAGATTTCGTCGAGTCTTCTTGATCTCTTCGACAATTTTCTTGTTGATAATTAACAGTTCCTTTGAACCATAACTGTCCTTTAAAATGCCTTTCTGCTCAGAGGGCAATACATTATTTTCTTTAAGATGATCATAAATCTTGGTACCTAAAATTTTAGTTAATAATAATTTATAACTACAATTTAAACAAGTAATAGGTCTATATTGGGATACTTCCATTGTATTCTCCGTTTTGGGAATCAAAACAGTAACACCTTCCGAAAGCCACGACGGTATCAGTTCCGGATTATTAACCATATTGTTAAAACATTTTACCAAATGTTAATACAATATTGTTATTACTATTATTATTTTTATTATTGTTATTATTATTATTTTTATTATCATTATTATTATTAAACGATACTTACTTATGTTAAATTATCTTCTGACTTCTTGGGTCAAGTACTTACGCACTAGGATGACTACTTCGTTGTAGAAATATGACATTTTTAGATAGATGACTTTAATTACTTATTTAAATACAATATTGTTTATAATGAAGGAAGAAGTGATTTGTCGAGACAGTTACCTTAGAAATTTATTAACTTAAATTCAGTAGGTGGCGTATTCAGTAGTTGTATGTAACTTTATGCGTCCAAATAAATATGCATTTGAATCAACTAAATAAGAAGAAATTACGTTTTCTGATTTCAAGTATCACATTTCTGTGGTCGGCACGCAGATGACGTTTCATCGAAGGGATATGTTTTAAAGTCCGATCCTGAGGTATTGCCGATTAATTTCTTTACAATTACCAAAAAAAAAACACATTCAAATTTGGGCCAAAATTACAAAAGCATACAAGTTTAACAAAATTGGTTTAACCGTTCCTTTAATTGTGCCGATTTGTGTGCAATTTTCAGTGTTTAGCCAACATGTTAATCCAACATGGCATTAGAAAGCAATTTAGAGAACTTAAAGCCATTCATTATGTGTAATCAGTCATACTAGTGATAGTTATAACATGATATACGTAATATACAGTCACAAATATATCACAATAACCGACCGAAACAACAGGCAATCTAAATGCTATAAGAATCGCGGTCCCACTGTCCATTAACTAATATGTAATAGGGATATTTTGAACGGGACAAACACATATATTTTCCGTCCATCAATCAAGTTAGTCAAGACTCGAGCGATACTCTTGAATTAATAGTCACTACTCAATTCAATTTCCAACGTTGGAATTAATTCATCTCAATAACATCCAGGGTCATTTCAATACACAACACACTGCTCAAAATCAACGATGACAATCTTATAAATAGATTTCTGCCCGTTAATAACCACTTCAATGCATTAATAATCTATTTGGGCAGATTACGTCAAATGATTTAAGTTTATTAGGTTGGATAGCGATGCTGTAACAGTTTTCAGTTCCATCTTTAGCTTTGATTGGATAGAAATGATTATTATAATTTTTGCACCACACAAGTTTATAGTAAATCACAGTTTCCTTCCAGCAATGTTTTTTATATACCATATTATTATATCACCACACACAAGTTCTATAGTAAATCACAGTTTCCTTCCGCAATGTTTTTCATATACCATATTTTTATATCTATGCTTTTGTGGCTGTGGTGTTATTGTAACATATGTAGAAGGAAATTTGAACTGTCCTGCCTAGGTATATTAATTAAGCTAAAAATAAAAAAAAAGCGGAAAACTTTTTTCTGTTTAATTATGTTCACAATTTTCATTCCGTTGACATCATAGTTGTTTCGGTAATCTTAAGAAATAAGAAGTGGTTTATATGAAGGCAAAGTGGCGGATTATAGTAGTGTTAATGAATAATCTGAAATGAAATATAATCCAACTTTTTTAATGATGAAGATATACACCAAAAAAAAATAAAAAAACCTTAACAGATGGTACTTTTTAACGTGAAGTGCAATACCGTAGTAGAATTTGGGATACCTTTAAAAACAAATAAGCTATGGCAAACTTTTGGATTTTGACATTTTCCAAAATAGCTTTTTCATCTGAACATGTAATGTTATCTGAAAAATGCAATTTTATGTGACTACAAACGTTGTAGGTAAATAGTTCCAATGTATTTCAAAATGTCTAGATAAACAAGATTGAGAAACCGAAAATAGTAAACAAAATCTACGCATTATGAGGGTTGTTTTTGATGTAGTTGAAAAATAAACATTTAAATACTCTGCATACTTTTAACTTGATGATAGTTTACCACCGTATGCCTCCAAGAAGTCGGCAACATATAGAAAAGAATAATTATTATTAATTTCTGGATGGCTGGGCTAAAACCATAAAAAAAATACTTTGGAGAGGTTGTTTACCAATAAAAGTTATATTCAAATTTAAAATCACAGACAGCTAACTTAAAAAGATGTTTTTTTTTTAATTACCGCACTTGTAATAAATATCATTGACTTTTATTTTTACCTTTAATTGACGATTATTTTTCATCTATTTTAGATTTTTTGCTAAATTTGCTGTATTGTGTTTTTGTTATGAGCACTAAGGTTAATTCGAAACAATTGCAAAATTGTAAATGTATCTCAGAATTTAGGAATGATCTCAAGTTTTGGAATCAGAAATTAAAATCAAAATACCATGATTTAATACCAAATTTTACTATTTGGTAGAATACATGTTGTTTTAGTCCAATGTGGCATAACAAACTGTCATGTGTATTTTGTAAATGGATTTTTTGGATTAAATGAAATTTTATTTAAATATAAAACAGGTCTGTAATTAGTAAAAAATCTACAATACTACTCGGTACGTATTTGACAAAAAAATGAGAAAGGGTAGTATTAATTATTGGCATTAATTAATTGTTTATTGCTTACCGAATAAAAATTATTCCAAAATTAAGAGTCGGCTATGAAACAAAAATAACTACAAATAAACCATTCAGATTTAATGAATAGCTTAATTGAATAGAAAATACATTGTGTTCGAGTTTTAAGGTTGCATATTATCATTTCATACTCTTGTGCTGCTAGGTGATGTGCTTGTTTTTAGTTAAAAAGCAGACATGATACAGTAAGTGCGTAAACTATGGAAACACGAGAAGGTATTATTATTTATTAATAAAATCCATATTTTGTGAAAAATAATTTTCGATCTTCAAAACAACGTCATTTTGGTAATGTTTACAAATTTTTACCAGCTGCAGGCATTGTCCTAGAAACATGAAAATGGACGTAAATCTTAATCTTTGCACATTTACCCGAACTCCTGAAAGTTTGTTCACTAATGTTTAAAAAACGTAATAACCAGACATGATATGAACTTTCAAGCTCGGATTCGTATTAACCGTAAATAAATCAATCGAAAATGTTTATTCGCTTTTCACAAAGAAAAGATCAATATCACCCTAATTTTCAATTGTATTTTCTCGAAAATTTTCTAATGCAAGGCCATAAATTGTTCATAGAAAAAAATATGGAGTTGCAATATGGTGTCGATGTCATCATCAATCAAAAACAATTAAATTGAAGGTAAACTAAATTTTATATAAATATGTGTATTTTGATAATAAAAAATCGTGTATTTTTTCAATTGTTTTCACATACAAGCAGCTCCAGAGATTTTTTCATGTGTCCATTCCTTTTGCGCGCACACTTAGTGGTTGTGCATTGTGCTAGATACTCAAAGATCCCTGGTTCAAATCCAGGTCGTGGCTGTAATTTAAATTGAATTTAAAAATTTACAACTCGCCTGTATATCACATCATTATTTCTGTATAAATATGTATGTTATTAGTATTTTGAACATGATTACTTTTCCAATACTATTAAAGAACAGTATTTAATACTAATTTCTAAAACAAACCCAATTAAACATTTTATTGTAATGCCAGAAACGAAATAAAATCCTTAAAACAACCAACATCATTGATGTCTCAGTAGTAAGCGTCAAACCCCCTCTTCAGGCACCCCAATCCACGAATGAAATTAGGGAAATGGGGACATTGCTGGCAAGTACAGGATGTCCTTTTGTTGGGTGGCGACCGTTCGCACAGTCGGTGCCACATTATGCGGATTTGGCGATCGTTGAGTGCTGCCCTCTTCAGGAGAAAAAAACATCTTTTCAATAAGGCGAATCGACGCTACTGCCAACAAAGACTTGTGCGCCCGGTCGATTACACCCGGACAAAGCCGATCTCCCCTCGTTTATGACAAAAAAAAACAGAAAGATTTAGTAGATTACGTGGTCTTTATGACTATTGTTTGAAGGGGTGACATAAATAAATATTTGGTACAGATTAATTCGATTATACAGTCCAGCGAGAATTACCCGTTGTTTTTTTATGTCTTCGATCATCGATAACGTTATCATCACTATTCCTGGAAATCCTCCCTAGAATAGACAGATTACGGTTGGTTATCAGAGGTATGATTGCAGTTTAAGGGAGGATTCCGGTTTTTTCCTCTAAAATCACCGCCTTTTTTTTAGAATTTTTTATCGGCGAGACTATGCAACAAATCGATTTCAAATTTGCCACAAATAATTATTAGCTTTTCAACTATTTACAAAAAAAAAATAACACAGAAATATGATGAATGACGCTCACTAGCCACCCGCGACCATGACACTTCGCGAAGATCCGCGGTCACTGGTTGGCATGATTGGGCCACTGCAGGTGATCTGAAATAACTACTTAATACATAAGAAGTGCTCGTTTGATGAACCAGAAAATAAAAAGATTTATATTTGAGGAAATGGTGACTTCTTGAACTCAAAATATCGATTTTTATCAAGAAAATTGACAATGTTTTCTCTATGAAAGGAAAACTACACAACTTATTGCATTTCTGGTTCATTAAACGATAAAGGGGTCCTTACTGAACATCTAGTTAAAATTTGAAGTCAATCGGTCAAATAGGTTTCGAAATATCATCCCAACCGTTCGCGAAAAAACTGTTACGAGAAAAATACGTTTAAACATTCAAGTACAGTTTATAACGCGACATCGAGTACTTACAGTGTTTTTCTGCTAATATGCTATACCAGGGCCATACTTTATTCCTTCCGCCACTTCGTAGAATATATTTTGAGACATTTCCTCATTTCTACGCCTTGTTTGAGCTTATTTTGCAGCGTCGAGTGCACGTCTCGAAGACCTCAACAAACGCAGTTTCTCGCGCACATTTGCAAATATCTTCGTTTCCGCGCCAATAACGATTCCTATTGGTGTCGTAGTGTAAAGGTTGACAGAAAAGCCTTTACTATAAATGCCTGCTGCTGCGTAAGCCGTAATTTTGATAGGTTTTTAGCCACGGTGAAGATGTTTGGGTGCGAGGCGCCAGACAGTAGAATTGAAGCTTTAGTTGTTGTTTTCAGTGTCACCACCCAAACACTGTTCTAGCAACTCTCTCCACGACCAGTCGTTGTAAATCGGCTTGATGTAAATGTAAATCGGCATTTTCGACATTTTTAGCAAGTGTTATTGAATTCATCCCTAGTTTTCTCGGCTTCAGTTTTTCGCCATTTGCACCAACTCTGTGATCCCACAGGGCAGTATATATCCTCAACCGCTTTGTTAGTATATTTCTCCATAAATATAGTGATCCTATACAAGTGTGACCTCACTTCTTCCATATCCCGTCTCCAAAACCCAGCACTATAATTTTCTCGTCTTCCGCTGTCGATAATTTATCGGCAGACGTACTAGCAAATGCTTTTCTTTCACGAGTGTGCATTCTCAGAAAATTTTCTTATTTTGTTGTCCAGGAGTTTTTCTTGAGTGTTTTTTTATCGATGACTGTTCACTAACGAATTTCAATAATAAACCACAAACTGCAAGATTTTTTGGCTGGAAAAACTCGGGCGTAAAAATTGTTGAGCGCGCGATCCGACCGATCCGCGCCCTGCATATTTTTGGCACCTGCACGCCGTTGGCTAATTGCTTATAACTTGGCTAATTTTGTAAATTTTGCCTTAAAACTTCGTACACACATTTGTAAGCCCTTAAATAATAAAATAACGTACAGAAAAAAAATTTAAGGAATCCCCCCTTAAAGACATCACTCTAACCAATTCAACAATAAGTGAGCTGAGAAAGCCACAACGTCGACTTTTATAGTCGATCATGGGACTTTGATGTTTGTGAATTGCGGATATCATAGGGGGTTTATTAGATCTTTATTTTTTCTCACTATAGAAGTGGTCATAGTTATAAATCATTCAAAAATGATACAACCCCATTACACAAATTAAATAAAACAGAAAGAAAATATTATACCAGCGTAAATTATGAAAACCCAACTATTTAAAAATAGTTTGCATCCCTGTGAAATCAGCTACAGAGTGATTTATAACTAGTGATGAAAATTATAAAAATTGCCTTGAATGGGAAACAAAAGCATCAAATTTAGCCATAATTTGTACTAAGTGTGTTCATCTGTTTTCATTCATTATCAGCAGTAAAAGATCGTTTACCATTAGAAGCAATTTATTCGACGAATAAAAAGAAAGTTCTTCTCTGCTTATTACTTATTTTAATTTAAATCAGTTGGCTAACGGTTTTGCCCTTTTGGGCATTATCAAACTAACCCAACGCCAACGCTGTACACTTAGGGTCACTGAATTAACTTAACACAAAGCCAGGCACACGACCAGACAAAGGTTTTGTTTTTGTACTTTGTCTTTTTACAGCGGTGGGTTGGTTTGATAATGCCCAAAAGGGCAAAACAGGTAGCCAACGTACTTAAATTAAAATAAATAAAAATGCAGAGAAGAACTTTGTTTTTATTCAAAGAATATCAAACAACTGCTTAAGAGATGCACATATAAATCTATTATCAATAACAATTGAAATGTCTGTGTCAGTAACCTAAGCTTGTATTTATAATGAAGAACGTGGCGCATTGTCAAATATAATCTTTCCATGTGATCTATTTTTTAAAAGAGCGTTTTATACTCAATCTAAATAGTCAAATTTAAAAAAATATCCACTCAAAATAAAATTGGAAAATAAAGTACAATAATTTAACTTCATTAATAGCAAGTGGCTCGATAGTTTGTCAATGATGTTTGACAATCAGGGACTTAAAGAAGAGTATAGTACTCCTACAAAACCAAAATGTTTCCAACTACCATATGGTTTTGTTTTAAAAGTTATAAACAAATTTAAAATTGTAGTTCTTTCTATTGTAAAAAAAACCTAAAAACAAACAAAAAATTGCATTTCTTTTGAATTCTGTTTTAACCGTTTATAAATATGTTTCCAAACAGTTTCCTGCATATAAGCGGTTTATATTGGTGAATAAGAATTTTTAATTTGATCTCTTAAGAATCTTAATATAATAAATTCTTTTGCTTATTTTATGTCCCTGAACTGATTTGGGCCGGCGTAATTTGATTATAAAGACGTAGTTAACTGCTGATCTATAACCAATCTAGAGTACTGAAAATTAGTCCCTATCAATTGTCGTGATTCAATTATTTCTTCTCATGCGTCTGAGATCGAAACAACAGATTAATTGGGTTGTCATACACGTACTTAGATAAAGACATATGCGTTCTTTTGAATTTATTTCAGCTATGCAGCTACCCGTATCCGTGCCACGCTCTAAGCTCAATAAAGCTTCCCTTTATAAATTATTCTAATCCATTTTTAATTCGAAGATAGTTTACGCCCGTAACAAAAATATTTTAAATTCCTGATTTATTTTCGCTTTAGCAATCTTTATTAATTGTCTCTAATATACAGGGTCTCCCACGACGAGCTGCCATTAGAAGTATATGGAGAACCAAATGAAATGAGAGATTAAAAATTTGTGTACTTATATTGTTGGATACGATTGTCTCAACTAAAATATTTTGAGTTTTCGGTTACTTCCGGTTACACCGGAAATGATGACAACTTATATATTTCAAATGGAACATCCAGTATTTTATCGCATTTTTGAAATATACATTAAATTTTAGATCAATTTCATGTTACATTCCCTATACCTAACATGTGTCATTTTTGAGATAATAATTTTTTTCATTAAAAAATGACAGCTGCACGGTTACATTCAATTATTTATAAATTATCCCCTGTGACAGTTGGAAAAAAGTTGTCCGGCAAAATTGTTGTGAAGGTAACATATTATCTAAACATCGGTAGAGTTAGTCTAAAAGTTATACAGGGTGTTCAAATTATAAGATCAAAGTTGAATTCGAGAAAAGTACTAAAAGTCGATTTTTTTTAATACATTTCTCCATTCAATGGAAAATTTTAGATCAAATTTGTGTACAATGTCCTATACCTAAAATGTACTTGTACCTACTGAAATCGATAGATATCATAATAGATCTTGAAAACATTACCAAATCTAGATTGCGTTTGAAAACATCGCAAAAATGAAATTGTCACAATTATACTTTGACACCGAATTGTTTTTTGACATGTCACGTTTAGAATTTTCTAATGATGATTATTTAAATTTATTTTTATGGCGAGTGGAATAGAATTATCGCGCGGACATGTCGGCTGTTTTCAGAAAGATATCTAACCCGTCCAAAACCAAGCAAGGATACGTTGCAAGGGCTTCTGAAGAACTGTTCTGAATTTGGAACCTTTAAACGAAACGTTATTAGGACCAAACCCAGTATTGGCGATGAGGATATTGAAACCTTGGCTCTTGCTTATTACAGAGTATATTCTAAAAATTCTGTAAACGATGGAGAAAAAGCACTTCGAGTTTCACATAGTAGTATCCACCGAACTTTAAACAATCATAAGTGGAATCCGTTTAAATTCCATGAAGTTCAGCATTTGAAAGACGAAGATTTGTTATCTCGGGTAGTATTTTGCGAATGGTTTTTAACTAACACTCAGGTAAATGGCGATTTTACCAAAAACATAATATGGTCCAATTAAGCAAAATTTTACAAAAATGGCATGTATAATAGGCATAATAATCATTTTTGGGCACCGAAAAAACCTAGAGTTGTTCGTGAACAAAATTTTCTAAAAAGGTAGTGTTTTAACGTATTTTGCGCTATAAAAAACAACAGAATTTTATCCATATTTTTTTACGAAGAGAACTTAAATAATGAGCGTTACCAACGTATTTTGCGCAATGTTGTGGGGGAAGCATTGCGGCTTCTTCCTGTTCAGGAAAACCGTGATGCGTGGTTCCAAATGGACGGTGCTTCAGCGCACACAACTGTTGCAGTAAGAGGCTTGCTTAACGAGATGTTCGACGATTGATGGATTGCGCTTAATGGGCCATACAAATATCCACCGCGTTCCCCAGACTCGACGCCAATGGATTTTTTCATTTGGGGAGCTATGAAAGCCGTACTGTATGCGGACCCAATAATGGATAAGGACAACATGAAAGATAGAGTTCGACCAGCTTTCAATGAGTTATGTGCTAACTCTATCAGGGAAGCAACCAACAATAATGATAAAACGAATTGAAGCTTGTTTATGGGAAAAAGGCAACGTTTTTGAACAATTATTCAAATAGAATTAGGCTAATTCTTTTAGAAGAACTCTACCGATGTGTCGATAATATGTTACCTTCACAACAATTTTGCCGGAAAAACTTTTTCCAACGGGCACCGGGGATAATTTGTAAATAATAGAATGTAACCGTGTCATTTTTTAATAAAAAAATAAAATATCTCAAAAATGACACATCTTAGGTATAGGGAATGTAAATTGTAAATTGATCTAAAATTTTATGAAGATATCAAAAACGCGATAAAATACAGGGTGTTCCATTTGAAATATAAAAGTTGACATCATTTCCGGTGTAACCGGAAGTAACCGAAAACTCAAAATATTTTAGTTGAGACGATCGTTTCCAAAAATATAAGTCCACAAATTTTCAATCTCTCATTTTATTTGGTTCTCCATATACTTCTAATGGCAGCTCGTCGTGGGAGACCCTGTATGTATATCTTGTTATACATTTCTTTAATAACTAATTTGACAGTAAGTCGTAAAATCACAAAACTGAAATATGACCGACATGCCGTCAAGCCGTTTCCGGTCCGAGGTTAGGTTCGGATACGCTCGGAGAAGGAGGAGAATGTGGTGGTGTGTCCAGAACCGGTATTACCATACTACTCAGGTTGTAAGGTTGTCATTCGCGGAAAATATGATGTTTACATCAAAATTTTTTGTTTTTATGTAACTCAGAAACTACCCAACGAATTTTGATCGGACTTTCACCCAGAAATGCTGTGTATTTTAGGTAATATTCAAGTATAAAAAGACCAAAATTTATTGGATAGTTTTTGAGTTACAAAGCCGGAAAAAATGCAGAATATATACATCATATTTTCAGCGAGTATACGTACACAAATAGACAACCTGTTCATTGAGTGTTAGAATTCGCCACCTTGTTGGACTTCGTCCAACAAATGCATCGGTATGGAATTTCAATGCACTGACCACTCTCTGTTGCTATTCAAATATCAGTTTATTGGGCGCATACCTTAAATTTGTTCAAACAAAATTATGATTAATACGTAATTACATTTTATACAGCTGTTTACAATTTGTCTAGGTCCAGTATTACATACATCTTAAAAAACTATTTTTTTTTCTAAATGGAACCCTGTACTCTGTCAATCCAAACTGGTGTTCATGTACCAATCTTCAGTAGTTTTTGAGAAAAGTATCAATAGCTTTTGTAAAATCAGTTAAATTATCCCTGATATTCTAATAGAGACCATTGTTGACCGATTGGTATTTCTATGTATTAAGAGGGAGTATTTCTAATTTATGTTTCATTCATGAAAATCGCAGTATTTTTGAGAATCATCTTTGTAGTGCTTTTTATATTGTCAAGAAATATTTTTTACGGGTCACACCTTCAAAATGTTGGCTGGCAAACTCTTTTGTTTGTGTGAATATCATAAATTTGCATACAAGAATTTTTAAAAAAATAAAAAAATTACGAATTTTGCATCGTTTCTTGCATGGTAGTTTTGGGCGACCAAACAGTGGAATGAGAACGGAATTAAGGGCTAGTGTTTAGTGACTACTAAGGATTTCTATAAATTTTGAGAATTTACTTGTTTTGTGGATAAAGCTTGTAGATTGCCTCTCTCACAAATTACCATATAAATATAAAAGTAACGAGATAATTAGTACACCGTGTAGTCGGCACGATGTCCTCAGGCGAACACTGGTCCATTTGTACTGGTCCACGTTCTCTCCCTCACTCCCTCCCAATCTCTATCGTCCCTGTCTATCTGTCTCTTCTCCCCAGTAACTGGGTAAGTTGATCAGCGGGTGCGCTGGTAATTCTATTAGCTTGGATATCCCTTAGTATCTACCATCGTATCTACTCTTCCCTCCCCCTCAATTCAGAGGCTGGCGCGCATACGGTCTCTCACCATGGTTAACGAATTAGGTCCTAATCATACGTATGCAATACGATTTGTACCGACTACAGCAGGAGAGAGCGGGAGTAGCATCAGGAACAGCAGGAGCCGGCACCGTACGGGCGATATAATATGCTAATCGCGTCTAATTCACAACTCAGTTCTGCAATTGATATTAATGTCTCTCTATTCGGCTATATGGAGTGTGTGTATGTGTCTGTGTGTGTGTTTGATATGATGGTGGAGGGTTTCGCTAGTCTTGATTGCACCTCCGGGAAGTACCTGCTAATATACACCACTTCCTAGAGTTAATACTAGAGGGCGTTAATGCTACGATGTTAAATTGATATATGCTATCTTCTGGTTCGCTTATATATTTCGGAATAATTGATGATGACTTGGCATTGTTACCCTACTTCCCCTCTCGAGTGGCTGGATTAGTTAAGTAATTAATCTTGAAAACTATCCACTATTCTATACAACAGTAGTATTTTATTTTTTCGTTTTTACAACGTTTTCAAATTTTCGTGTTTAACATCATTAGAGTGCTTTGCAGATTGCTTTGAATGGTCTCACTGCAAAAAATATGCCAATACCTTCATCAAACGTCACATTTTTTTTAAAATATAGTTTGCGCTTTGTCAAGACCAAACATTGGTGTGCCTATGATAAATTGATTTCCGAGTGGAAACCGCGTTGATGACTTAAAAGTAGTCGACGTTTCGCACTCTGTTGTCAGTCAAAGTCAGCTTCTAGCACATGGTTTCATACTTAGTCCTGAAGATGCCTCTTGCAACAGAGTGCGAAACGTCGACTACTTTTAAGTCATCAACGCGGTTTCCACTCGGAAATCAAGTTATCATAGGCACAGCAATGTTTGTAGTCGACGTTTCGCACTCTGTTGCAAGAGGCATCTTCAGGACTAAGTATGAAACCATGTGCTAGAAGCTGACTTTGACTGACAACAGAGTGCGAAACGTCGACTACTTTTAAGTCATCAACGCGTTTCCACCCGGAAATCAATTTATCATTGACTCAGACCGCGGAAGTCTACAATCTAGATATTGGTGTGCCAATTTGGTAATGGTCCAAAATGACTAGTTTGATTTTTTTAAATATGTATCCTCCAGTGCCCAATTAAAACATCTGAATGTTATTTTTCTCAATTATCGATGAATATATGAGGTTTCATTATAACTTGGCGTATCTAAGCCCACTTGGCCGCAAGTACTGGAGTTATTAGGAAACCCATCTTTCTACTATTATTGGTATTTTTTTCAGATGTTGTTAGGGTGCTGACACATGTTATTTTAGGCAACTTATTAAATATTGTTTCGGCCGGAATTGCTCATATTAGCACTTCGGCTCTCGGGGCTACAATGTTTTCTAAACTTGTTGAAGACTTTTCTTCTAATTTGGTGTCCTAACTCTATGCTCCTTATATTCGACATGAGAAAAGAGAACATGTATGGTGGGATGACTACATTGACGACATTGACTACAGATAAATTTATTAACAATTATGCTACCTATACTCTTCCTGTACCCCCACTCTCCGCTAAATTGTGAACCTGGCTGGTATAATTTGGGGAACAATAATAATTGGAACTGATTCATTTATTTAACATTTATATTACATTATGTAGAGTCTTTATTTTCAGAGTAAAGTAGTGTTAAGTTATTAATATTAATATAATAATATTATCGTAAAGGGAGAGAATGAAACGCTTATCAGTCTTTGATGGTTTCATTCTTGGGACTTTCACATATTGCCTACGCTTCGCCGTTAATCTTCGTTAACCATCAAAGACTGATAAGCGTTTCATTCTCTCCCTTTACGAACACATTACCACAGTCGATATCCCCTCATCTATAATAATATTATTTTTAATGTGCACTTGAGTAACAAGGTATTATCAAAGCAAGGAAAACTAGGCTGGTGTTCAAATCCTGACGAATTAAATACTGTGCTGTATTTTAGCTATTTATACAAAAATTATACATCAATAATACAATAATACAATAAATAAATACGAATTGCATTTAAAAAAGAGGACTGCGACGTTACAAGTAAAGTTAAAAATAATTATATAGAAATAATGTTTATGACAAAGCCTTGTAGCAAACAAACAAACAGATATTAGTTATCTATAACTACATTGTTTTATCTAATATATTTTACCCACTACATCAGAAATTTCGACAATGTATAGTGATGCGAATTGAGGATCGGTATGTTTGTTTCTCATGTGTGCTAGAAGGTATGTATATTTCGCCAACTATAGCGGAAAAAATATGGAATAAATATCCAGGGAAAGAAATTAAGAAACTTGGGCTTTGCAGCCGATAATGCCACTTTTTCGAAATCTCCGCAGGAATCAGGACCGATGATGAAGCAACTTCCTATGAAAGTGCAAAAGATGGGTCTGAAAATCAACAAAGAACAAACGAAAATAATAACAAATTACAACATGATATCAATAAAGTTGGACCATTTATTTATTTATACATCTAGGGCAAACAATATCATTCTTCAACAGTTCCAATAAAGAATTGCAAATGAGTGAACGCGGTTTTGGAGCCTCAAACAAATATTTAAAAGCTCATTATCAATCAACATTAAGAAGACAACATTCGGCACCTACGTGTTATTGTTGCAAACTTGGTCAACCACATCAAAAGAGAACTAAAAACCTAAAGCCTGTGAGTCTCAGATGGAAAGAATAATGCTTGGCTTCAAACAAAAAGACATAGTCAGAACTGAGCAGATAAGAAGAAGAACTGGGCTAACGGACGTCTTAAAAGCAGCTAAAAAATTAAAATAGCCATGAGCTACCTGGACACGTGGGTCGCATGAGAGAAGACCCGTGGTCTAGTCTAGAGCACTAACTGAATTGAGACCTGTACATTGAAAGCGAAGAAGAGGGCTACAAAGAAAAATATGGTGAGATGAAATCACAGCGAATGCCGGAGCAACATGAGAAATGGTCGCAAGAAATCGAGAAGAATTGGTCACTCAGGGAGGGAATTGTGGAATTAATATTGATTTTTATTTATTTAACACAACGATATTTATTTAAATTTAAACGTTGACTTACAAAACTTCACTTGAACACTCTTGTTAAATAATTTGTTCATTTTATTATTTATGTATCATTAAAGGGTTATTATTATTATTATGTATTAGTATTCAGAATATCTAGACACATAAATAAAAAAAAAGCTAATTGTCCCACTCGATAAGCCACTACGGTGTGTGCACATCATGAAATAAATGAAATGTCATGACTGCCTGTCATAATTCAGGATCATAATTCCGATTATTTCAATCTGCATCGCATACCGAAATTCTTTGAATACTAAAATAAATCTGAGAAAATGTAAAGATAAGCAGAGTATTTCGAGGAATTTACGGAATTAGAATTTTTATAGGACGTGTCATAAGAAATTTCACATTATGCATGATGAATCAGAGGCGCAAATGTCAAAGCTCTCGCATATTTCAATGCCAATAAAAATATTTAAAGATTTTTGGAATTTTCACGCATTAAATTTTTTGAATAACTAAATAAATAAAACCTGCATTTGCACCTTATTGCTAATATTATATTTCATAATTAATTTAATCATTTAAAAATAAAAAAAATAAATAAAGCAATGTAGATAAGAACTGAACTAGGATTATTTTTAGAAACTTAAGTTATTTACTTTATGCGAATAGCCTGACTTATACAATGTAGTGTGTACTGTTAATGCAGTTCGTGTTGTCAAGTAGACGGCCAATTTGCAAATTACTTGTCAGGCAAATGTAATAATGGTGCGGAGGATATATCAGTACCAAGGATATGCGTTCCCCTCGTACTACAGCTGGGTTCGCGTTTGTTAATTTTTATTATTCCATTAGGAGCGACACCTATCAATTTAAACTGAATTTACACATGCATGGACGCCTCCTCATATAGTGTATGTGTGATGCCCGACCTATTATTTGTATGTCAAAATTCTTTTTAAGAATTGTGTATTCTTTTTAAGAATTGTGTGTCATAAGTACAGGGTGTTATTAAAATATGGGGACAAACTGCGGTGCTCTGTCCCCTACACACAGAAATATGGAAAACGTTAAAATAACTATATGTCTTAAAGGGATTCGTTAATATTTAGTGTCTTGAGGTTTCAGTTAGTAGCAATGTGACATTCGTGATATCTTTACCAATTTTAGACTTCCATTGTTCTTCGCGTAGTGGGATTCCCCAGTACCTGTAGTCTCAAATATCAAATTTCTAAACAATGAAACATCGACCATAATAAATCCTAAACAAAATTACTTGGAATGCCGAAAGCACACTATACTAAATCAAACCATTGACTGAACAAACCTGTTCCAGGAGGACTGAACACACAGTCAGGGTTTAGCTTGTCAATTCAATTAATAGTTTGGAATTGCATTTGGAACTGTAAAATACACAATTAATAGTCTCTGGAAAACATCAAGAGATTTCACTGAAAAGTAAGTTATTATTTTATTATTTATTATTCAAAGAATTTATTAACAACAAAACAAAATACAGTAAATTTTGTCCAACATATCGAAGTCTGACGTGATGAAACTGACAACAGAAATGCACTATACAACAAATAACGACACTTAAGACTATACATGTTGGCTATGAAAACGTTACTATTAGATTTATGAAAAAATTTACTTAAATGTGCAAATTTTTTTTATTGGAGGAAAATTTCCTGTTTTAATAAATTTCTTATGTTTTGAAATGTTTGAAGATAATTGATCAGCTTAAAAAATGTGCTACATTGTCTAATGATATCTTCGTTATTTTGTTTTTTTTTGTATTCTTAAAGCTTTAGCGGTGATAAACAAGCTTTTTCCAACAGGAACGAGAAAATCTAGGGATTGATCATTATGCTAGCGCAAAACCCCGATATTATACAAATAATGGGTTCTTTTATGCCGCTTGCCCACCGCCAAACCAGTCGTAAGCGATCAGGCGGTTACGACTGATAAAGCACGACCAAGCACATTTATTCTACCTAGAAAATAAAGATACTCTTATCTGAAACATTGTTCCAAATAGTGCTTGCAACAAAAGGTACCAGCTTTAGACACAATTGCAGTAACAATGCAATATCTCTAAAACAGTAGTATTTACACAATATTATTGTGTACAAATTTATATAGTGTTTCCTTCATAATACATTCTTAATAGAAGTTGGATATATTTTTTTCTGAAAATTTTTCTAGAGAAAATAGTAGTCAGGATACATTAGTATTTTACGAACTTAAATTTTGCTACCAATTAAAAAATATCCAGCAACACGTCCTTGTGGCTGACTTCATTCAAGGAAACTCTCACAATAATTTTTCTTAGGAGGTGTAATTTTCAAGCTAATCAAATGTTAGATTAATAATAATAATAGATTAAAATCGCCCGAGTGAAGTAAATTTATTCTCTGTGAGTGAAAATCTTTTTTATTATCAGTAAAGCCCACATTAAGATGCCAAGAAAAAACTGTTGAACTTAAATTAAAATTAAGTTACTACACTAACACATAAGTACTTATAACTTATATCTTATAACTTTTGACGCTATCAAATTTTGAGAAAGCTTCTGGTATTTTATTTAAGACGTCTTATGAGATTTGTGTGAAAAGGTGTTTACATGTTTGCCCCTCAATTATGCGTAGATGTTTATAGAAATTTGATGGAGAGTTTTTTGTGTGATAAGTAGCTGGATTCGTGTTTATGGAATTACAAATCTCGATTGTCCTTAATCATTCACTTCATTGTAAGGCTTAAATGTAGGTAATTAATTGTTTCGGTAAATTACCGCTGAAAATTAAAATTATTAATTTCAAAAGTTAAAGTACCACGTAAGTAAAAATACAGTGTGGCAAATTACCGATGACAGTAAGTTATGATGCTACTTATGTCAATAAAAATGTAGAGTACAACCTTAAAATTCATTATGTTGTGGATAACTACAAATATTTGGACCTTTCCTGATTTAATAGTAGTAATTGATTATTAAAATCAAAACAAAGACAACAAAAATAAAAAATAAAAATACTATTTATAGCCGACCCACAAAGCAACAACACTCCGTTTCACAAAGAATGAGCAGTTTTTGAACCGTATAATCGGAACATTTCTTTAAATCGTGAATACGATAGTAAGTAAAGTACGATAGTAAGCTTTGCGTTATTTTGTATAGATTTACTATATTTTCTCAAATAACATCATTGTGGTGAATTGAGGAGTGGAAAGGGGCTATGATAACGAAAGGGAGTACAAGAATGTCCCGATGTTAAAAAAATATCAGAATCTAAAAATTCACATTGTTTGTGAAACAAGACACAAAAGTAATAAAATACAAATAAATACTAGAGAAACAAAATAAGGTAATTTTAATGGATAATCATTTTTCAGGCTTTCGATGTTATTATAAAAAACGGTAAATTACCAACGGTAAAGTACCAACAGTAAATGACATTTGGTAATTTACGCTGTAAATTTCGGTAACTAAAAATCCGTAAATTACCATTAATTACGGTAATTTATCAGGTAGATAACGTGTTTACATCCCTGATATCGAGATTCTGGTCTATCTATCTCTTAACCGTTTTCGACCGAACAAAAATATCATAGTTTATAAACAGATTTTGCATACTTTCGCAAAAATCTCAATCAAAATAAAGCAAAATTGTGATTACTGAACCAAAAAAAAATATTTACTATGTAGTCGTATACAGTGTGTCCGCCGATGGACCTAACAATAAATATAATGGACGTAATTTGTAATTTCTCGAGAAAAGTCATTCTTTATAAAGAGTTTTTTTTTGATGTCCTTAAAAGTCGAAAGCCATTGCTAATATTTTGATTTAACATAGAGGATGGTTAGAAAACACGAAAATGTTAAATTGGCCGAATGTTATAGGTATAAGTTAGTCTGAATTAATTTTATGCTCAAATATCATGTTCTATTTCACATTTTACATCGGACCCGTGAAAAGACACTACATGAAGGTGAACAAAAAGTTTAGAGACCACAATTATGAATGATCAGTTGATAGTAGTAACAGCGAATCCAAGCAATTTGTTGATAGAAGCTGATTGAAAGTATGTTGACTTTAGAGCAAAGGGTTTAATTAGATCTTTGTTATAGCATCGGTGAGGTATCGTACCGCTGTGCTATTGAAGTTTTTAACAGAAAATACACTGGAGTATACGCTTCTGTCAATTGTGTTCGTGAATTGGTTAAAACATTTCATGCAACAGGAGACGTGAAAAATATCAAGAAAAAAAACGAAATGGCGAAGATGATGCAGGAGCTATGTTAGCATTTGATTCAGTGAACACTAGCTCAAAAAAATCGTTGAGGCAAAGATCTCGAGACTTGAACATCAGTAAAACCTACCTGCAAAGGATCTTTTCAAATCAAAAATTTCATCCTTCTAAACCAGTACTGATACACACTTTAGTAGAAGGAGATGATGCTCGGCGATTAGAATTTTGCCTATTAATGGGAGAACGAATTATGGTCGATAGATTTATCTACAGAAAAATTATTTTCTCTGACGAAGCGACGTTTACCACAAATGGAGGTGTTAGTTCACGGAATTGCAGATATTGGTCTCAAGAAAATCCAAATTTCCGTATTACAACCAATTCTCAATAATATAAAAAAGTGAATGTTTGGTGTGGGAAATATTACTAGAAAATAATTGGACCATACTTTTTTGACGATACTGTAAACCAAAACCCTTATTATGATATGTTAGAATTTTTTTTGCTACCTACTTTGGACGAAATCAGCTCAGGTGTACACTACACTATCAACACGACGGTTGTCATAGCGTACAGCGCATATTAAGTCAGGGATTAGTTGAACAGACATTTTCCAAATAAGTGGATTGGACGATTCGGCCCTATAGGATGGACACCACGTTCACCTGATTTAACGCCGCTTGATTTTTTTCTGTGGGGTTATTTAAAACGCAAGGTGTATGGGAATAATTTTCATGATAATGTAGACATTCTAAAATTAAATATTAGGGAAGCAGTAGACGAAATAAATGAAGAAACAATTGATTTGGTATATCGAGAATTTAGAAGAAGATTGGGAAAATGTGTAATCTTACTTTGTTAAAAATAAATAAAATATAAAACTAAGAATACAACATTGAAATTTGATATCTGGGAATAAATTTAAATATAGAACAACTTTTACCTATAAGATTTTTGTTCTAAATCCGAAAAACCCATAGATTACTCTTCGGCCAATTGAACATTTTCGTGTTTTCTAACCATCCTGTATGTTAAATCAAAATATTAACAATGGCTTTCGACTTTTTAGGATATCCAGAACTCTTTATTAAGAATGACTTTTTCTCGAGAAAATAAAAATTACGTTCATTATAGGTATAGTTAGGTCCATCGGGGGACACACTGTATATAGTTACATATTTTTATAATGGATCGCTAAAGCTGGAAGCAGTTAGTCGGCCACATCGTTGTAAATTAACAGCAAATTAATTCTGATTAAGTTAACTATATTAACTGGATCCATGACATCACAGTTGAGACAGCCGTCTCCATGCTGGGTAATTATACTATCGAGTAATGTATGCGATATGTTCGTACACGGGATATATTCGTGCTGTTATAATATCATCTAGGATCTGTTACGAAATTGCAGACGGCGGCGCCGCGGGCACATCTACGTTCCATTACTGATATACGCCCCTAACAAGACAATGACGAGAATTGGAATTATTCAATAATTCAAACGAGTAACGGAATTCTCGCAAATTCAAATCGAACGACATTTCAGTCCCAAGCTAGACTAGACTAGAATGATATCTAATACTATCACTATAACATGAAATTGCCTAACACAAATAATATAAATTAATAAATAAAACATAAAAACAATTAATAGAACATAAAATTTGTATGTTACCATGAAGACAATTAACAGATCTGTACCGATCGGTACAGAAAATATATGGATGCCATTCAAAAATTGTCGTCGTATTTGTGAAAATCAAGATCTGAATATAAGTTTTATATTAATATATGTATTTTTATAATTAATTAAAGTTTGATGTATCCGACAATTTTCTTAAATAACAAATGTTTCAAAGATTTTGTTATGTTTCTATACTTTGCGGGTACACTCAAAGACAGTCAATTTATACCTAAAAATGACCAAATTTAAGACGAACAAATTAGTTAAAAGATGGATTTGGCTAAATACCTTCATTTAGACGGTTTTAACCATGGTTGTGGAGTCGGAGTCAAGAAAAATCTAGCGACTCTGGCTCATGTTTAAATATCGTAGAAAAAAGAAACAGAGATGCCTGTTGACTCAGCTACAAGCTACAATACTATTCAACTACAAAACACACTATTCCGTAGTGACTGATGATTGGCAAACGATTATTGTGAGCGGTTTGGCGCGTAGAATCATCTTCTAGAAATGAAAAATCTCGCTTTGATGCCGACTTAGAGCACTTACATAGAACCAAACTTAAGACGAACAAATTAGTTAAAAGATGGATTTGGCTGAATATCTTCATTTAGACGGGTTTAACCAGGGTTGTGGAGTCGGAGTCGGGAAAAATCTAGCGACACCGACTCATGTTTAAATATCGTAGAAAAAAGCAGATGCCCGTTTACTCAGCTACAAGCTACAAAACTATTCAACTACAAAACACAATGTTCGGCAGTGACTCATGATCGGCAAACGATTATTGTGACCGGTTTGGCGCGTAGCATCATCTTCTAGAAATGAAAAATCTCGTTTTGTTGCCTACTTAGAGCACTTACTTAGAACCAAACTTAAGACGAACAAATTAGTTAAAACATGGATTTGGCTGAATACCTTCATTTAGACGGTTTAACCAGGGTTGTGGAGTCGGAGTCGGGAAAAATCTAGCGACTGCGACTCATGTTTAAATATCGTAGAAAAAAAAAACAGAGATGCCCGTTGACTCAGCTACAAGCTACAAAACTATTCAACTACAAAACACACTGTTCGGTAGTGACTGATGATTGGCAAACGATTAGTGTGAGTGGTTTGGCGCGTACCATCATTTTCTAGAACTCAAAAATCTGGCTTTGATCCCTACTTAGAGCACTTACTTAGAACAAAACTTCAGACGACCAAATTAGTTAAAAGATGGATGTGGCTGAATACCTTCATTTAGACGGTTTTGACCAGCGTTGTGGAGTCGGAGTCGGGAAATATCTAGCGACTCCGCCTCATGTTTAAATATCGTAGAAAAAAAAAACAGAGATGCCCGTTGACACAGCTACAAGCTACAAAACTATTCAACTACAAAACACACTGTTCGGTAGTGACTGATGGTAGTGACTGATGGTTGGGATTATTGTGAGCGGTTTGGCGCGTAGCATCATCTTCTAGAAATGAAAAATCTCGCTTTGATGCCGACTTAGAGCACTTACTTAGAACCAAACTTAAGACGAACAAATTCCACGACAATTCCACAATTCATTTATCAACGACATCTTCGATGCTACAGAAGAATCGGGACTGGTTCGTAACAGTGACAGCATTTTCAGTTCAGCAGTTCAGCATTTTTTTGTTTAGATTAGTACTTTTTTTGAATCTCTGGTAATCGTACGGTGTAATAAAACAACATGTGTAATCTACTATAATATCATATTAACCGACTTTCTATTAATTACTATTAACACTATTAATTACAAAATTATCCATGCAATTCAAAATTCCATGATTTTAAACAAAAAATTAATGGAATAGCAATTTAATTTATTAAATTTGTTAGTTAATTTTTCTGGTGCTTTTTTTCACAGCTAATTTAATGTTGACTCGTTTGTATTATTGTGCTTCCAATTTTTAATTTTTTTTTTGGGATGTTGCCGTGTGCACAAAGCCTGTTAGCTTGTCTGTGCGGCGGTCGTGGAGACGGAGTATTTTTAAGATCCCTGCCTAACCTGTGCTTGAACCCTGGGCTTCATAGTGGAAGGCAATTGCCTTATCCACTAGGCCACCTCCGCTCCATGATTTATACATACGGTTTTGAGTCGGAGTCGAGAAATTTTATACCGATTCCACAGCCATGGTTTTAACAATATATCTAAAGTAGCTGATACGACACCTGTAAATTATTTTATAGGGGGAGAACGGTCGTAAAATTTATTTTTTCTTCCGATTATCGTGGAAACTATTTATTTTTCGATTGCTTGATAATTCTTTACTGGCTGAAACAAGCTGAATTCATGTATACAGCTTTATTTTATGTTTTAAATAATATCTCATGTTTCAATTACGATCACCACCACAAAAAATATAGGATTGATTGATTGGGACTTTTGAGATATGTTTTAAAACATAGAAATAAAGCTGTATACATTAATGCAGCTTGTTAATGAAGCTTGCACATGTTACGGTAGAAATGATTTGGAATGCTCATATTGAAAACTTTGTCTAATTAAAATCAATATGCATCGACTCAAACAAATGTGTTGTTTCAATAGAGCCAAAGAAATATTTGTGTGCGATAAAAATGCGTTTGTTTGGTAGAAAGAACAATTCTTTGATTAAAAAGTTATTAATGTGTTGAAGGAATTAATGTGATTTTTTTAATTTACAAGAACTTTCTGTAGGGTACACCTGTTACCGCCTTTTTTTTTTAAATCAGAACCAAAATATTATTTTGAAAAAGGCAGTAACTGTTTGTATCCAAATATATTTTTATGAACTTAATTAAATATTCCAAATAAATTAATCTCTAGAAGCAAATAAACTAGAGTATTCAATGAAGTATAGGTATATATATCTTTGTGCCATAGAAGTGTGTTTTGATCCAACAGAATAAAATCAAAAGAATATATTTCTTAAAAACAAAAAATCTGTTCGTTCTGTGTAGCATTACATGGGCGGCCGCAGAGAGGGTGCATTTGCACCCCCTGGCTTTTGAGATAACAGGGTAAGACTAACAAGAAAAAAATCATAAAATACATGCTGATTTATAACTAGTGTTAAAACATGTAACATTTAATTGAAAAAAAAAATAAAATATTAGAACTTAATAATACAATAATTAATAAACTTCTGAATTTACACATAAAAATTCATATATGTTTAATTACAAAAACAGAAACAAACAAGTGACAACTGATTATGTTATCAGTTTTTGCAAAAGTTGACTGGTTGAAATACGTTTGCTATTCGTACGGAGATTATCGTCATTTAGCAAAACTCCGAGCGTCGAAGGGCTACTAGGTCTTGTCATTACCTAAAATTTGGGGTATGATAGAAATTTATGAAGGTGTCGTTACGGTTTACAAAAGCCACAAAGGAGTATATAGTTTAAAAAATCCCAAACCTTTTGCACTAAGAAAGTACCTGACTGAAGTAATATGGATTATTGCGGAATAATCGAAGGACTTCAGTCAGTTTGTCATACCTTAGGTTTATACTTGTTAAGTGTGACAATTAAAATAGATCTGACCACCCCGACCGACTCGGCGAAGCTGCTGGAAATAATTAGTGTTTCTTATAAAGGCGGGTTTCTCAATAACAGTTTAAACTACGGAACAGTGTTGAACGGCATTCATTATTCGTCCAAGGAACTTGAGTGTTTTTCAATGACAGTTCAATGCTTGATCGCCGTTCACAATGAACGGTCGATGTCAACCGTTTATGTTCCGTTCAGAATTGTTTATCAAGAAGTCAGGAAATTGTTTGACATCATAACCATATCATAACCTAATGTCACTGTAAAGTCGTGGTTTTTACGCGTTCTCCATTGCTGTCTGTCTTATATCGCAATAAGAATTGCGACAACAAAGTACGATAGGCAGGGGGCTACCACAAGCATTACAAATTATGACACATAATCTATTTCTTTCTAATCCACTAAAGTTACTATAACCTATCTCCACTGATAAATATCAGACAGAGAGCGGTATTAGCGGTGTTGAATTACTGTGAAATTGCAGATCTCTGTAACCAAAATGCGGGAGTTTCTAGTTGTTGCCAGCTACATCCGTACGATGTGGCTGGATCGCACTACCATTGGTTCGTTATAATGACGTTTATGCGCGTTTATGTATGAACCTGTCATTGCGTTGATTTTTAAATTCGAATTTGTGTTTGAATTTGTAAAAATGCCGAGATGTATTGTGTGTGGCTGTTCAGACAGTGAAGTGAAAAGATTATTCTGTTTTCCACAAATACCCGAGAGGTAAGTAAACGGCTATCACAAATATATATTATCATTATCATAAAATTTTTTTTTAATTTTCCAGATCGGATAATTGGCTAAAATCAATGGGATTGGCGCCCCAGGGACGCATGTCAACTTGTTACAAAAGAAAACCCAGAAGCTTCTATGAAGAATAAATTAATTAACATGCTGATACAACGGAAAGCAAAGCAACGATACAAGCCCTGCGTAGACCACTCACAACACTTGTACAACAATGTACCGAAGTCCTGACAAAAGCAGCACAAACAAACAATACACTTGCTTTCCATTGGATAAAGGGCACAGTTCCCAAACTCCCTCCAGGAGAAGATGAGACGAAACCACCAAATGTATTTTTGCAAAGGAAACCCTAGGAACTCCTGCCTAAAGACCACAATGTACTCCTTCAACTCACCAGAAGCAACCTCAGACTGCTAACCGGAATCTATACGGGGTACTGCACACTAAAAAGAATCTAACCCGCATCGGACTCAGAGGACCACAGGTGTAGAGGATGCAAAATCGATCAAGAAAACGGTAAAACACTTTCTGTACGAATGTCCGGCACATTTGACCTTACGTGAATGTTTCCTGGCTGATACATGGCTGGTTTTATCCGCCATCAGAGGAGTCTTGCTGAGCGACGCCCTTGCCTTCACGAAGGCCGCAGGATAACTCGAAGCAGACAAAGCCTAGGCCGTAACGACCCCTCGGAGGTTAGCAAAAGGGGCCTAATGAAGCCTAGGTGCTGTGGGAATTGTCCCACCCTCCAATATATCCATATTCCACGAAGAATAAAATTTTCTGAAAAGTTAATGATAACATTTTTTCCCATTAGTTTTCAACTTTCTGCTGGATACGGTATATAATATATAAGGATACAATTAACCTTCCATAACTCGATCTATGACTTAACACAAAAAAGTTTGACTTATCAAGACTACGAGTTATTAAAGAAAAGCACATAATCATTCCGATTCTATAAAAAAAAAAATTGCGAACTCACCAGTTGGTAGCGTGGTTAAATTTTTAATAACAGTTGTTGCCAATAAATTGTTGCTAATAAATTTAACGAAATTTCCACGCGGTTAGCAACAATTTCTATAGAATTGGTCTGAATATGTATGTAATGAATGCATTTATTTAAGTAAAAATATGTTACCTACATATACAAAAGATTAGGGTTGCAACGGATTAAGCTGAAAAGTGTTCATGCATAATACATATGTACATATAGTTTATTTTGGCGTAAAATCTCAGTTAATTCTGACAAACAAGATTTTTCATTTTAATTTAAAAAAAGCTTTATTGTAGTTATATAATTATACAATGAATTGGTTGTATGTTTATTGGCTTCTAAATATGTATGCTAAACGTTCAAAATTTACAACCAGCTAATTTGAAGGTGGTTACATCCTTCTTCCATGAACCACTTTCCACTTTTTTATAAGGTTAAATTTTTCAATAGATAAAGTACATTTTACTGACATTAGCAATAATATAAATAATTAGTAATAATAAAAATAATTAGCAATAATGAAAACAACTGTTTTCCATTTATGTAATAACAAATAAACTTAAGTTTGAATGTATAACTGTTAATAAAATTATAAACTTTTTATCTCACTGTGATTTTATTTTGAAAATTAATCTTTAATATATTGCAAATACCAAATTTAATTCGATGGCGCTATACGATTTTGAATTTGGCGCCAGTATTCTGTTTTGAATTTCGCGCCAGTACGTTTATGTAACTCGGGCGCCATCTATGTTATGTTTACGTTGAAAGTTGAGATGACTATACATGTGTGAGAGCGATGCGAGATAGCCCATACGTCATGAAAAATAACGTTTACTGGGTCATCTCTAGTAGTCTGTGACGATAGGGTATGTGAACTTTTGTTTTTAATGTTTACAAGGAAACCAAAGCGCTGTGATATTAGCGTTTTACTTGTATGAATGTCATTCCGTATGAATTATGCTCAGTCGGACGTATGCGTCTGTGCATTTGAACTACTGCATAAATGGTATTGAAAAACCCATTTAAAGTGAACAGCGATAAAAAAAGAAGAACTCAGATACAAACTGCTATTAAAAAACCCGCCCGAACATTTTGTGTATAAATGCGCTTGACTTCATACTTCTGAAAACATTTGAAGATAGGCATTGAGCAATGCTTCTAATATTCAAGTATCCTTTTGTATACACACGGTTTTTTTGACAACTGTAATGCGTGCCATCTAATCATCGAGCATATATGACTAGAGGGAGCGTGACGGGCTTTGTTTGTGGCCAAAGATAATAAGGTCGAAAGTCGTATATTTTCTCGTTCCCAATGTAACGCACCAATGAGCGGTCAGATTAAACTGGCGGTTATATGTCAAATTTGAATTAGGCAGTCGCGTATGGCGTGAAAGGTAACCTCACAAAATAAAAATCCTTTTGTTTTTCCTGTACATACATTTGTACTACCTGTTATAATTGTGACGTTTGTTAAAAAAGCAATTAAACGATCCAAGAGCAATTAATTCGCTATTCCAGGTCTCTGCAAAAATCTTTTTGAGCGACATTTGTTATATAGTAACAACAGAATCCATTTTTTAATAGGTTTGGTCAAAATCACGGTCAAAATGTATTCTCACATGTAAGATTTTATTTCTGTAAGATTTGTTTCTGTGCGTTTTGTTTATTTTCTTTAATAGGAATATGGGTAATAAACTACAAGCAAAATGCAACTTATAATAGGAAAATATTTTATTTGAACAAAATTTAACTACTGGTTTTTAAACAAAATGGTCTTGGTGTAAGAACTTCGAACTCTTTTTTCTGATTCTAATAACATGGTTTTACACAAATAATACTCCATTAATGTTGATAAATTGCACACTTTTTGTCTTAATCGCATGTTGTAACGAGACAATTGGCGAATTCGAGCAATTTTCTTGCTTATGGTAGTTCTTGCTAATGCTAAAACTGCCCGTGCTTGAGGAGATGAAGATAAGTCTGAAGTATATACGTCACCCATATATCGAGGATTGTACCTACAATAAAATAACGTTAAAATATACCTAAAACAAAGTTACATATTACATAAATTTTCTCATTTTTCTTGGCGGTGCTAAAGGATGTTCCGTTGGTGTTGCGCTGTGTGGCACTTTCAAAGCTCGTAGTCGTGGCAGTGATTGTTGACTCTGTGTGTTCACTAGTTTCTGCTACAACTGCATCTCCTGCATCGCTCATACTATCTGTGTCCGTATTTTCATTTGCTAGATCACTCATAACAAAAATACTTGGCACCGCACTACGGGAGAGATATGGTCTTCCGTCTTTTCCCAGTTTATAATCGCTGTTAGAAAACTGTCTTGAACACAACACAGTTGTTTTAAAAACCCGACTTTTTATAGGTATAGCTTCAATCCGAGCTTGTTTTGAGTCCTGAACTACGAGAAGGTATATGTTATAATTTAATATTACTGTATTGCGGTAATAAAGGTCATACCTGTGACACGTTATAATTTTTGATGCTGCCTTTTTACAAAAGCAGCAGTTTCGCCCCATTGTTACCTCTTAACCATCCAAGGTACCATCTACATGCATCTACATAGGTAAACAAACTCATAACCTCGATGTAAACATATGTTAAAAATAATGGCGGTATCTAGCTTCTGTGCGCATGCGCGAACAATGCGCACGAGAATCTACACGAAATTCGACCTTATTGACCAAGGTATGTTGGGCCAAAACAAGCCAATGCATTAGGATAGGCCGTACTCCGTCTAGTTATAGATGGTCTAAGCATCTAATACATACATAGTTGTCACACTAGAAACAACGATTTTTTAAGTATTTAATGTGCGGCAGCACCATGGCAGCACAAAATGACTCCTGCAATATAAAGTCAGCGCGTTCCTTTCTCATTGACACTATATGCAAAGTGGATACAAAGTAAAGGTGGCTACACACCTAACTGCAAGCTTGACAAGCATGCTTAATCAATCTTTTGCACAACCACGTAAAATTTCCCTTCGATACCACACGATACAAGTATGTCGGACGACGATGCGCTGGCAGTGGCTGTTTTTTGCCTCATCCACAAGAGAAAAACGCGTAATAAGAAGCTTAATGTTTGGTGTAAAGAGTGGTTGATAAAAAGGAAAACTCATTCCCATATTAATTTACGGAGTAAATTGAAGATTGGCATAATTATGCATAATTATCTCAGATTGAATGAAGGTACTTATCTGAAGATTTTGTCACTCGTAATACATTTAATTAAAAAGACGGATACGATCATGAGAGAAGCTATAACCCCCACGAAAGATTAACAGCATTAAAAAAACACATAAAATGTACAAGCACGGTTTTGTACAAGCTTGCATGATTCAAACTCCGTCCATCATCAAGCGGCTTGTACAATCATAATGTTTGCACAAAATTATCTTACAGACGCTATAGCATGCTTGTACAAATTGATTGATCAAGTATGCTTGTCAAGCTTGCAGTTAGGTGTGTAGCCACCATAATCTAAAGCTTTATTTGCTACGAATGTGCGCTTATGTTTTTGAGGAGATGTCAACCTCGGATATAACGAAAATTTTCTTAACATTACTGGTAAGAATCTGTGATAATTTGATGCATAAAGTAGGTTAATAGTTATTTAACCAACAAGTGTATTAAAAAGAGCGATTAATGATCGAGACTGTTTAACGCACGAGCGATTAGCGAGTGCGTTTTGTCGAGATCATTAATCGCCGTTTAATATTCGAGTTGGTTACAACATTTCTCCGTCGATCGCATTCTTCTGGCGGCGTCTACATAGATTTTATTCGTCGATGTCGTTTGAGGTTATATGACCATTTATGTAATTTGACACTGACATTTCTAAACTGCGTGCCTCTATAACGGAATGTTTTGATTGGATGGTTTTATTTTACGTATGTTCGATTGGCTATAAACAAATCATTCATTAACAGAAATCGTGAATTAATAAGGCTTCTTAATAAACGATTTTCTATTCAGTAAAATGCTCATAAATAAACGATCGACGGAAAAACATTTTTAACAATTAATATCGTAGTTAACGATGTAGTCTACCGGAAGTGTGCCGTAGGTTCGGAATCCTAGTGTTAATACGCGTTCTAGAGATATGAAATTTTTACAGTGGTTTTCTGATGTAGTATTGCATATTGGAAAGTATATAAAAGGAAAAAAATATCAAATAAGGAAATTATTTTTTTTTTGGTATAGATTATTATTTTATGAAAATGACTTTCCAAAATAGAACATAAAAAAATAGAAAGGTTTTTCCTATGAAGTTAGTTTGAATTATTTATCGTTTTTACGTGATTTCGAACCCGCGATTTGGATAAAAATTGGTTTTTCTAAGACACCCTTGACTTTACCGTTTGTTTCGTGTGTTTTTTTACGTCCTATATCACCTGTGGTTAGTTTCCATTGCAAATTGTTTTTCTCTAAACACTAACAAACATTTTCATTACTGGGGTATACTTGCTCCTTGTTTACTATCAAAATATCTTAGACCCGACTCTCCAGGATCTAGATTACATTATTACATTATTTTTACATTAAGCCATCCGTATAGCCGTCCTGCAACAAGGAGGTAAAACGTGTTTTAGCATATACTATACATGTCAAAAACTCCCCCCGTAATAAATATTTATATATTTATTTTCAATATACTTCGATTAATCTCTACAAGCAGATAACCTGGAGTGGTGCTTGTTATTAACCATGCAGTAATTAGTAACTGTTCCTCCAAAAAATTCTCCAAATTCTTTAAAACAAATAATCTTTTCTATCTGTGACTTTTTTTCCGATTCACAGTTCCGGAAATCCACCAAAAGTTTGTCGTTATTATATTAGGTATATTATAATCCTAAATGTTATAATATTTATCATCATAATAGTACAGGTTTACCATCACGAAATTACTCCTGAATAATACCATTAAGTAATTAATAGATAATCGGGAATCGAACGGTCATGGCTTACCCACATGATGATTTAATTAAATAGCCGCTAATAATTTATGTTAATATTGATATTTTTAATTGGCTAGCAAACATGACTAGCTAGCTGGCTTTGTGTTGTCGGGGTGTCCGACGCCAACGCGATCTATTATTTAAATAAACGTACGGTTTGGAAATAAATTGCAAAATCCGGCCCCATCAATTATTTAATACTCAATCTAAATTGCTATTATAACTTCTGGTGGCGTAACAATGAATTTTTTATCAATTGTGCATTGGAATTGTGTACACACAAGAATTTTACTGAAGTTTTTATTGTGGTAAATTTTAATATTTTAAAATTTTAGTCAATTTAAATTAATATGTTATGTTCCCCATTTAAAAATGTACCACCTTCATATTTTTACTTTATCATACGCAGTATGTATTACTTTATCATACGCAGTATGTAAGGTATTGTAATCGTGCCAAAAGAATTTTTTGAGATTTTAGCGGAAATATGTCTTTTTGGGTCCCCGGAACATTTTTGACCAAGGTACAAAAAAATGTCTGTGCGTGCGTGCGTGCGTGCGTGCGTGCGTGCCTGCGTGCGTGCGTGCGTGCGTGCGTGCGTGCGTGCGTGCGTGCGTGCGTGCGTGGGTGTGTGTGTGTGTGTGTGTGTGTGTGTGTGTGTGTGTGTGTGTGTGTGTGTGTGTGTGTGTGTGTGTGTGTGTGTGTGTGTGTGTGTGTGTGTGTGTGTGTGTGTGTGTGTGTGTGTGTGTGTGCGTGCGTGCGTGCGTGCGTGCGTGCGTGCGTGCGTGCGTGCGTGCGTGCGTGCGTGCGTGCGTGCGTGCGTGGGTGGGTGTGTGTGTGTGTGTGTGTGTGTGTGTGTGTACCCGTTTTTTGTGGCGACTATTCCGGAGAAACTACTAAAGGTATCGGGACGAAACGTCATATTTAGAAGTTTCATAACCAAACTTAAAGCTGAAAAGCTTTATGTTGAAGAGGGTCCAAAGGAACTGGAGGTTTAGTCTTAGGTTTTTGAAAGATTTTGCAAATAGGCCGCCATTTCTGGAATTTCGTCGAAATAGTTAAATAATAAATTAAAGATGAGGAAATTCTGAATAATTTATCACTATGACATTTTTTGGTACAATCAATAGTTTAGCGGCATGAGCAAATTCTATTTCTACGAGATCGGTCGTACTGCATGAAAACTAGTAGCCAGGATTTGTCAGATTTTTTGATTCTAATGACAGTAGGTAGTCTTGGTGTCAAACGCTAATGTTTTGAAAATAAGTTCTGTCAATTTAAGCTGCGTTCGCATATTGCATTACTCTTTTTACACCCAATAACACGCAAGTGTCATTTGGACGGTGTACCCGGTGTCAACGGAGTACAATATCCGAACGCAGTTTTAATCGACATATCTGTCTAGTTCTAGTAGTTTTATTTTAATGCAGACATGGCCGATCTCGATCAAATAGAGTCTCATGCAGCTAAACTATTAATTTTATATATAGTATGATAAAGTCATGTGCCTGGCCACATCAGATTTTTTTGTTAGTTTTTGCGATTTTGTTTTGCAGGAAACTGTACATAAAACGATCGATTTTTCTTCTCAAACCGCCTAGTATTATTTATCGTTTAAAGCGGTCAACGGTAAAAAAATAAATCCTCCTGATGTGCAATGTTTTTTTTAGTTTTGTCAATATAATAGCAAACCATCCATATCATAGAGGAAAACCTGTTATCAGGGCTATGCTCTTATAATTTATGGCAAATTAAATTTCATGTTTTCTTGAGGAAGTGGAAGAAATAACAGTGGTCGACATTGAATGCCAACTTTTTAGTATCTTTCTCCGTTTTTTGGAAATTCTTTTTACTTGGTAATACTCTGTATAGCACAGCAGATAATTACATTTTGATGTTTACAACTTCCTGAAAAAAAACAATAAACGGTGGTATTATTGAGGTATAGCAGTATAGTAAGTATAATAACGACATTTAGTCCTAACAAAAAGAAATTCTCTTCACTCTAGTTAATTTTCGTTATTTTGTTAACACCAACCGAAAATTACATTTAGTTGTTTGAGGTTTAAGATAATCCAGAACATTTCTTTCAAAATAAAACTTTCTGAGATTTTATTGATGTCTAATATTTATTCCCCGTGCGTGTCCAACTTTTTGCCGGATCCTGTATGTTCACCCCTTAATTAAATTGCAAAATTTCGAAATCCTGTTTGAACGGATCTTTTGTAAATTTGGATTTCAAAAATAAATTCCGCTAGTTTTAAGCTGTATGGTTACGGACAGCAAAAAAAGCAGTAGGTATCTTGTAGAATGAAGAGCTAACTGAAGCTGAACATCTCCCCATAACTTGACCATGTTCTTGGTGAGGGGCAAGGGTTAAACTTCCAAATACAATGGAATTGTATTTGGTTTGACGAGCTACACGTACAGGTAGCGAATGTAAGCTGAAGACCTACCAAAGAACTCTACCTTATATACCTAGTTTACACATCACCACACACATCTGGAGCTACCGCCCCCATTGTGTTTTCCATCTGGCCGCGTTATAAGCGATTTCCAGATCCTACTGATGTCAGTGCGTCCGTACGATTGATGTTGTTAGGATGTTTGCAAATTTTGATGGCTTCTCTAATAAGCCTTCGATGATAATTACTCACATCTTGCCAACATCTTCCCTCATTGAACTCTATTCTGTTTATCGACTCATGGCAGTGTTCAGCAATAGCGTCCTGTTGACCCTTGCATCCACACTCACACGTTATCTTGTATACCCCTTCGTTCTTCAGGAGTGGTGTGATATCTTTTGGGGTAGGCAAAAGATCCTTTACCTTAGCTGGTACTCTATACCCTACCGTGATACCAGATTTCTTCAGTATATACCGATAGCTTCTGATATTACGTATGGTAAACAAGCAAACCTTTTGGACTCTTGTGGTTCCTGTGGGACCATTGTGGGTTAATTTTCTTGTGGTTTTCTGTGTGTGGCCCCCGTATGACACCAGTAGGATCTGGAAATCTATCCTCACGCGATCAGGTGGAAAAACACATGGGAGCGGTACCTCCAGATATGTGCAGTGAGATGTGTTAACTAGGTAGGACTTCAGTATTGAGTTAGGTCTGAAGAAGCGAGCAACATGACGCGAAATGTCAGCAATTACGAATTTGATGCACGGCCTAACCCGGAAGCAATGTATTCTCTAAATAAAATGAAACTTAAAATAAACTAAAATAATAGGTCTGGTTTTGAATTAAGTAATTTTGAAAATGATCAAAAATCAACATCAAACAAAGAAGTTGGTATCATCTACCAGTTCTCTTTAACTCTCTTCAACTTTTAAACTGCGCGTTACCTGATTTTCTGCGATCTAATAAAATAGTAATAGTTATTGCTATCTGTGTTATATCTGATAGAATTATGACCTTTAAAATCGTTTGAACGCATTACATATTTATGTCACTCTAGTATAAACCAGCCAGCAGTGCATATTTTCTTTTAATTTACACTACGCAGGATGTGGTTCATTTGCTGGGCTCACTCTGCAATGAAACCGTCATAATTGCCACAATGGGCCTAACCGAATATTGCAAACAAAGTCATTGGCCATAATTGAGTGTATACGCGCTAGTTGGGTCAACAATTTCCTCCATAACGTCTAATCCGTTTTGTATTGTAACACTGCAGTGCGCACAACCAGTGATCTTTTCAAACGTACTTTAATTCGTGTTTTGTCGTTTTATGGGCACTCGTAATTGTAATGGTGCGAGTATGAGTGCACTAATCTCACCCCTATCTGTGACTCCACTTGATTAAGCATGAATGTATAAGTGTGAAGTTAAATTATACGGTTCGTTGATGACACAATTGTGTATTAACACGTCGATTCTATTTGGTCTTTTCAATGTTGCATTGGGGATAAATAGTTTATTAGAACAGTAAGTATATTTGCATAAATGTGGTGGTTTTAATCATCTATCTGTTAGATGTAAGTACATTTTCTGCTGTGTATTTTAAACGTTATAATATTATTGGTACTTAAAATGTGCGCATAAAGCATTGAATATCTCCGATTATTTTGGTAGTTCCTTCTTATCAATGTTATAAATATCACAGGTTTGGTGTGATAAATGCTATAGAATAATTACTTTTTGTGTATTGAATACTATATTGGTATCCACGTGAGACACAATATAGGACTACATACTAGGTAGGGTTGGTCGTTTTTTTAACCGGTTTTAAAACAGCTTTTTTGTGACATTATAAAATCGGTTTTTATATTTAAGAATAAAACGTTTCTGATATCGGATTATCTTCTTGCAGCAGCAGTTGCATCTACTTATAAATGACTATTTTTATTAACCTAACAAAATCAGTGATTATTACTTTAAAAGATAAGCTAGTGTTACCATTTTAGAAACAAAATATTAATCACTAATATTATTATTAAATGAGGATGAAATTTGAATTTGAATTGGAAATCCAGTAATGTAGGCAAAAAGGCGTATTTTCCTTGAAATAGAATAATCTTATAAGTCAAATCTAAAAAATCTGGCAATTATGGTTAAAAAAAGTACCAATTAAGTAGTCATATCAGAACAAACGTATCTCAAAGATATTTAAATTCCAAATTTTTTCTGAAATATGTTTTTATATTTATTAACACTTAATTAAGTTTAAATTAATGAGAATAAGATAATAATTTGTTATTGACAAGTGTGCTTATTTAAAGTTATTTGTATTTGGAAATTAACGCATATGTATATTTAGTGGATCGATAATGGATTTTTATCATATTATTAAAATAACAAATAATATAAATTTGGTAATTTTGTTATTCATTGTCGTTGACTTTTGTACAGAAAACGTAAATTCTTTATACTTATATTTCACAACAATAAAGTTGGGTTATATTTTGTAAATATTCTCACTTTCTTTCAGAGCAAGCGTGCGAAAATTATAACATAAATGGAATCCATTATAATTTTCGCACGCTTACTCTGAAAGAAAGTGAGAATCAAAATAATCGAAACATGTAGCCAGAAGTTCAACAATAAAACACGTCAGAAATTTATCATCTAAATTATTCATAATAACGCATAACAATTTTATTTTATAGGTGCAAGGACGGCTAAACATAACGGGAGGAAAATGTGTTATTTAATTCTTTATATCAACGACAACCAACCACTCCATGTTTTGAACATTAAGAACAACGAAAAACTATGAAACGAATACATGTTGCCCAAGTTATGTAAATTTTATAATAACAAACAGCTCTAGCCTGCCATTATTTACCGAAGGTATTCCACCGAACGTATTTTTTTTTTGGGCGAAAGCCGAACTGAACTTCATCTTTTTTGATACCTTCATAACACGCAAAAGGTGCCAATGTTTAAAGTAAAATAGTATTTATATTTTTTGTTGTGCTAAGATGCGTATGGTAATAGAATTATAATCTATTTATACGGTACGTGTGTTCCCATAAGGACCCACCTATAGCTTGGTTCGCTGAGCGCCTTTGAAAACCGTTCAGAACTTGTTCGGAACCTAATTTATATTGGACCAGATGTGTCCACCAAAAATTTATATTGAACTCAGCGAACAAAGCTTATATCTATAATGGACCAACATTTTCTTTTCTCGTGACGAAGTTAACAAGAAATTGTTAAATTTGGTCAACAGTAAAGTATCAGTTAGTAAAAAATGTTTCAAAATAAGTTCTGTACACTGTTCTACAGGTGTCCTATTTACAAAGATTTTCTGTATTTTATAATTTTTCAAATTCCGTTTTAAATGCCTTAACATTTTAAAAGTCGATATCTTGTGATATTATTTGCCACTTCAGATACGTCATCTACCGGAATGACATCTAAGATTTGAGTTAAAACATTCCAATTTGACATTTGAGCATACAATTGCATTTGAATCAATTATTCCCTAAGACAGTTTTAATCTCAAATGTAAAACAATTGATTGGTTATTTTTTGCAAATTTGTTGGTACTACTATATGTATAGATTTATGGAAGTATCGGCTGTTGGTAGTGTAATTTGATGAAGCAGGGGTGCAGCCAGTGGGCCGGTTAATTAATTAAACGCTTTTCTTTGCAAGGCCCAAAGATTTCGACAATTTATTTAAGTCTTCATGAGAGGGACAGCGAAGGTGATTTTATGGAAATTTTATTGCATACATAGGGGTACAAGATTTTTGTATGCAGGGCTAAAAATCAATGATTTATAAATCTAAAAACTACATTCAATTCATACCGTTTGAGCATAAAAAATCTCTAATTTAAAAGCAATATTTAAAGAACATTTGGAAATACCGAAACGCCATTTAGGGTACGTTCTCAAGGATCGTTTCACCGGACCCTTAATATACGCTTGCAGAACTTGCATGTCCTAATAATGATACGCATTCGGACACAGCGTAACATTTGTTATCAGTGGAAGATAATATGTAATCTTGCGAGTTCATCCGATAGAGTTTCTCGGGATTTTAAACGAAAATAATTGTGTAATTGGCCGGTAGGGGCCGATAATTTGGCCGTAACCACTTCATCGTCGATAGCGGCTACAGGATAATCGATTCAAACTACTTCAAGTGATTTAATTGTCTCACTTAATTTACATAATTCTTAGTTAGCCGTTCGATAACATTTAGTTACCACTTCGCCGACTATAGTTGAGAACTTAATTATCTATTTTCATTTGTTTTATTTCTTGTTCGATCTTCCCAAGTCTTGTTAATAATGTGGTACAGTTTCATGATTATATTGGAGAACATTTTGGCATAATTACATTATTTATGTTTCTGATATAAAAGATATATCTGAACTTTTTTCCTAGATACGAAAAATGACTTCTTCATAACAAATGTAGGTATAGTTGGAAATTATTAAATATATAATATTAAAAGAATCTTTAATACTAAAAGTGTAATTTTATCATATTACAAATTATTATTTAGTTATATTGTTGATTAAATAAATACATACAAGATAACAATAAGTAACTAAAAGTTTTAGTTATGTGATCTTTCACATTGCATTCTATTGACCAAAACCTCATAATAAAGACATCGCAAACAATCATAAAATCGTCATCTGTGTCATGACTCAAGAGTCATGATATGGTGAACCGAAAAACGGTTTTACCGCTGTTTAAGATGGACAGTTTACTGTCCACGGGATTCCATAACTTTTTATCTGATACATTGGATTGTAACAGAATGACGTTCTGAAGTCCCTAAATTTATATTTCTTTTTTAGTTTACTTGAACACGCACTACGAACCCGACAACTTTACATGAATCGGTGTATCTGAACTATTTCAAGATGAAACTGTAAAATGTCAGCAATTATGGTTGATAACCTTGGTATCTTGAATGTATGCTTTTGCCGATCACCTGATGGGTATGTACAGTCATTTTGGGAGCAATGGTCGACTTTCGGCAAAAACGCCATGCACATCATGTACAGAGTTGTTGTTGGAGACATCAACATTAACTCTCCGGCGGATAGTAACCAACTTCAAAGCTTGCACAACTTAGTGCACAGATACGGTCTTCTTAACTCTATCAATGGACCTATCTTTTTAACTCTATCAAACCAAACAACCTGTCTAGATTACATATACACAGATGTAGATACATCAGGAACCCTAAATTCCCTTTTATCAGATCCCCTGGGTATAATCATGCACTATCCCATCCAATCGCCACACCATTTGACAGTAAAGTCCTACAACCGAATTTTCACTCAGAAAAGTTTAACACGCTTTATACGGGATATCTCTGCAGGGGTGGACCAACCTATATGCTATCAACAATGCTAAAGTAGCCATGAAACTCCTACACACACATCGGCCGACAACACTCGTAAAAGTTTAGAACACACTAAATAAACGCCATCCTAATACTACCACAGATATACAGATTGTGTCCGCAAAAATTAGGCATAGGTCTATAGAAACTAGCGTATCACGCGACAACACTGCTAACGTCGCTTGAGTGGGGCAGCCAATTATAGTGGGGCTGCCGACTGGTGGGACAGCACGTGTGGTCAGGTCAGTCTGGTTTTGCGTTTCGGTGCACATGCACCAAACGGCAGAACTATCGCAGATCTAACAACGCTTTCATAACATTCATATCTTTGCAATCGCGATGTACCCTCCACTAGAACAGCTTCAGATCACCAAGTGGTATTACGGCGCAACAGTGCGTGGATTTGTTTGCAATCACTTTTGAAGGCAGACCTATCCCGTGCAGACAAACCATTTTCAATATTGTGCATCAATTTGAAAAAGATCTTTGTCTAAAGGGCTGCAGTACTTGTCATCCAAGGGAGATAAGTTCACAAGAAATTGAGGCAAAAGAACGACGGGATGTACTAATCTGCGGTTCTGTAGTACTGGACGATAAGAAATCCACTCGAGGGATTGGTGAGAAATCGGGTATTGGTAACAAAACCGTTGCTAAGGCGCTGAAGATGGGTGATTTCCGGAGTTATAAGTACTCAAAGACTCAGGAAACCTTCGCAGAGGATAGTATTCGTAGAATGGAGTTTTGTGAAACTGTAATGGAAAAGGCGAACACAGATGAAAATTTTATACAAAATATTATTTTTACTGATGAATCGACTTTTCCGTTACATGGTAAACATAATCCTTCCATTCTTCGATATTGGGCCCAACAAAATCAAAACCGAAGTTACGCTTACCGTACTCAATATCCCGAAAAACTAAATGTTTGGGCTGGTATTCTAGGCAATCATTTAGTTGGTCTATTCTTTATCGATGGATCTCTTAACGCCCAGAAGTACCTTACTTTGCTGCAAGAGCAAGTACTTCCCGCCATTTATAACCTTCCCGGAGTAGATCAGGATGATGTTTGGTTTCAGCAAGACGGCTGTCCTGCTCATAACGCGGCCAGGGTGCGGGAGTTTTTAACAACCGCATTTCCTCACCGTCTTATTAGTAGGACAGGCGACATTCGTTGGCCCCCAAGATCACCTGATCTGTCTCCGAACAACTTTTTCTTGTGGGGTTATCTTAAAAATACCATTTATGTTGATGAAGTCAATAGCGTAATTTACAGGAGTTGAGAGCAAAAATTACAGAAGCTGCCAACACTGTAACGGCCGAAACGCTCTCTGGCGTGAGGGACAACTTCTACAAACCGCTCGGATACTGTCTTGCAGCGCAAGGCGGAATCTTTGAGCCCGAGATAAAATAATGTTTATTTAATTGTTTATTCATAGCAGAATGTTAGTTAATTTATACTTTTTTATTGAGAATAGCGTTTTTATTTTTGCATACTATTTTCTGACAATAAAAGAGAATTTAGAAATTATGTATGCACCATGTACGTGCATTTTTAAAAGAAGCACAAAAGCGAGCACACACATTCCTGCGAACAACAAACTACTAGCTACTAGCACACAAAGCGCGCACCGGGGGAACCGCTGACAAATACGCCGGGTGGGGAGAGCGATGTTGCCGTTCTTCCGTAAATGCTATGCCTAGCGTTCGGGGAAACGTACGGTATATGGATTGAATGTTTACCTCTTCAAAAAATATGGCTTACAGCGTCAATTTGTGCTTTGAACAGGGATACTTTCCCAACATTCTCAAGCCTGCTAATATTGTGCCAATGCTGAAGGGGAGTAAGGAGAATCCAAATAACTACCAGTAACTATCTGGCCTGCTCCGTCAAACATTATTGAACAGTTGTGGTACGTGAGACTTCTGGGTTACTGCGAAAATTTGCACCTACTGGACGAGAACTAGTTTGGTTTCCGTACCAGACATTCTGTGGCTCGGGTGGTTAACTCGATGATTAACGCAGTTGCTGTAAATCTCAAGAAGAAAATGTGTACCAATTGCTACTTGTTTGGCCAAAGGCCTTTGACTGTATTGATCATGGAATTCTTCTGCTGAAGTTGCAACATAAGGAAGTCAGAGGAACGCCACTAAAGTTTTTTTAGTCGATATCCCACAGGACGCAAGTCATTATGCATAGCGGACTCCACCTCAGATGTTCGACTTGGTGTACCGCAGGGTTCTATTTCTTCATCTTGTTCATTGATGACATGCCTGTCAACATACCTGCATTTATCTGCCTCTTTTCCGATGATACATCATTCCTCACTTCTGGCCCAGATGCAAAAACGTGTTACAAGGGTGGAAACCCAGTCGGAGGCAGTCCAAGATTGGTGCTATGCAAATCGACTGTAAGTGAACTAGACAAAAGCCTCACACTTCACTTTCACAGTCAATACCAATGTAATTCCTGATGATGAAGAGCCCCATGTTCTATTCCTTGGCCTGCATAGTGAATACAACCTTTCTTGGGCGCACATTTCACGAATTATTATGCAATAAGATGGACTCCACAAGGCATAACAAGACCAGCCTACTTTGGCATGATCCATAGCCACCTATCATTTACAGGGCAGAATTTTGAATCCCTTACAATCGTGTCGAAAGGAACTGACCCACAACAAAACTACATGGGTGACGGAGAGAATCCATGATCAGGCCCGCCCCTACAAGTTAGATGATTACTTTGAAGCAGACTGAAATGTATAAATATGGTAAATGTGTAAATGTGGTGTAATAAATCACTTTTTTTAAATATTTTTACTTTTAATACTTTTGGTATGATTGATTTCGATTGTCAGGGATTTAGTTTGATATCAAATTTCACCAACATATATTATACTACGTATAGTAACATTCTAGATTTGTATCATGTACTTAATATTGTTGCTCTTGCTAATTCTTTGCAATTCATTCAAGATATTATTAATTTACTCAGTAAATGTTTAGATGTGCATATTCGGATGAATAATTGATTAATTCACATATAAGTGTAATTCCTTTGAGTTAACAGAATAAAACTTTTTTCAAAACTTGACGACAGTGAAACAACAGCTGTAACGGACGCGCGCTCTGAGTTGAATTTCAACGTTTGTTCAAATGGATGTTTTTATTGCTAGGTACTTCATGATTTTAAATTCATGGTTCAAGTTTTCTGAATTCTACAACGGTATATTATTGTTTAAGGTACGAAAGAGTGATGTAACTTCTAACCACTTTCAGGGTAATATAATATAATAAATACTATAATATAATAATAAACTAAAAAAAAAAAAAAACAGTTCCGATGAAAAGAAAGACCCATGGATTATACTGCAGGCTATTGTAGTGTAACTGTTTACATACACAAGTTAAAAACAATTGCTAATATTGTTCCAGTAGCAATTGTAACTCTTCCATAACAAGGTTTCCTTCAAAATCTCTATTTTTAATTTGCCAGGTTCGTTAATTTAGACACGTATGAAGATTTAATGTTGTTATTTACTGATTCCTGATTTCATTGCCAACTTTAGCAATAATTCTGTTGTTTTCACGACAACAATTTAACAGAAAATGGTAAAATTAAACGTAAACAATTTAACAAACGATGTTAAATTGTCATGATATATTATACATGTACTTGGTATTTGGTAACCTATATTTCAAGCTTCATAGTATTAACATAATTATTCTTTTGTTTTTAGATCGGTGGGGGCGGCAGGGGAATGTTCTGCTACCACTGCCCCCCAGCCCTGCACCCAGGGGCTCCCCAACCTAGGCTACCCCAGCTGGAGTACCCATTTACACCTACACATCCTTGTAAGTATTTAAAAAATCCTTACACCCCTCATCCACAAAAAAAACAAAAGATGCACCTTAAAAGGTTGCTTTAAACACGAGAATGGGAGAAATTAAGCAGATAAGAAGCTAGGATGTACATTACAGCGATTTGTGGGGACGCCTTAATAGATTTTGAAAACGTTGGCATCCCATGGGAATTTTACAAACCCCAGTCCCTAATTTAGCACTCGAGGTTTTGTCGAAGGGTGTTTTCTCGAGTGATATTGATGGTACGCGACAAGATCGTTATAGATTGATGGAAGGGGATGATTTTTTCCTTGATTTTTATGTAATTTCGTACCGTCGCGTCGTAAACTATGAAGTAGGACAGGTGTTAAAGTGTAGTATACAGTCAGGGGCAAAAGTATGTGGAATAAATTCATTAAAGTTGGAACTGAAAAATCCTCTGATACTAACCTACATTTTCTTAAAATTCACATTTTTATGTTTTAGAATTGTCGTGATAGACATTTTTATTGGTTAATAGCCAATTTTGAAGATTGATTTTTATAGCTTTTGTGGTCACTGCTGAAGTGAATTCTTTGTGATATTGTCATTTTGTCCGTATTTATTATGTATGTATTTGAAATAGCAATTTTTATGAAAAATTCAATACCCGAGTTAAAAAAATATACAACTATGATATATGTTACATCACTAGAATGAGAAAAGAAAACAATCTCGAGTAAGTACGTAGGCTTTCACGGCCAGAATCATTTAGAAAATAAACTGCTTCCGGGTTATGCCGTGTGTCAAGATTTGTTAATGCTGACGTTTCGAGAGCCATGTTGCTCGCTTCTTCAAAGCTAATTGAATGAAAAATGTTAGTAGTAAAAAATGTTTGTTAATCCGTTTTAACGTGTCGGTCTCAAAAAGCTTTCCGCCAGTTCTCCGTCTCTGTGTTTTCTTAAATCAGTGAGATCCTCATCCATTCTCGCAACCAAATGACTCAGCATGACCTAAAACCACAAGGGCGACAAAATGTTTTGATTTCGTGATTTGTGTAACACTTTGGATATATTAATACCAACTTCTCGCATAAGTTTAAATTAGTTAAGTCTCTAAATTTGGTGGACAAAGTGTACCAAAGTGTAAAAAAAAGTGTAAGGGCATTCCTTAACCCTTTTGCTGAGTTTTGATTATTATTATTTTTACGTGAACTGAAAGAAAACTCGCGCAGACTACATGGCGAATATATTCGTCAAGACCAGCGAAAGGGTTTAGGATCTCAAAATGATTTCTAATACCTGCAGTTTTTCATAAATTAACACTATTATTCGATAATTAACAAAGTTAATACGTTGTGGTTTTTAATTTTGATCGTATATGCTAACTGAGTGCTAACAATGTTTATATGCTAACTGAAAATACTATTTCTTAAATTTGTTGCAATGCCACCAATCATCGCTACTTGCATATGTTGCATATGTTTATATAAAAATTTAATTTGGACCTTAATTTTTTTTTATTTATAACGTCATCCACACTTTTTAAATGTATAGCCTAAAGTTTCGAGAAAATAGCACTTGAAAATTAAAAATAAATAGCATATTGCTTATTTAACTGTTGTTGTTTTAATGGAAAGCGAAAAGGCGTTTCACTTGATTTATTTGTGCTGAATATGAATCCGAGCTGGAAAGTTGCATATCACGTCAGGCTATTGCGTTTTTGTTTGTTGTTTCTTTTATAGGGCCGTCCGCGCAGCTGTAAATGCTACAAAAACATTTGTAAACAATCTTTCAGTTTTTCAGGTAAAAGAGCAAAGTGCAAGGTTTAGTATGAGATCATTTTTGTTTCTAGGACAATGGTTCAACTGGTATACATTTTTAGAACCCAAAGTCGATTTTTTACATTTTTTACCAAACTTTTTCGAAAATCTTATGCGATAGAAAATTTTGGAACCCGGATTCATTTCTAGAGGAAACAATTCTACATAATGCAATTTCATAGTCAATTCACAAAAAGTCCGTAAAGTTATCAATATTTTAAATTTTGAACTGTCCTTTTCTCGAAATTGTTCATACGTAAGGCCATAAAATGTTTCCTCTACTATTTACACAACTAAAATATCTACTATCTTTGTCTCAAAAGTAGAGGAACATCGGAACAAGGCACGATTTACACGAGGGCAAAATGATTGCGGCGGGAAATTTAAATGCGTAAGTGTGACATGCCAGTGAAGTAGCAGAATGGCTATAAGTAGAGAACTTTATATGTTTTAATCAAATTTTCTCGATTACAATAGTTCCCTTTATACTTCGTGTGGGAACACTTCGTGTGGGAAGGAAATTTAGTTGGCCTTACTTTCAACTGCCCTTTTAATTTATTTTCAATAGTAATATCACAAGAGGGTGAAAATAAATTGAAAATAATTTGCAGATTTTCCGAGAACAAGAGCCCATAGGGCCACTCAAGTGGGTACTGTTGATAGGGAACAAGTTTTATAGAATCGCTTTCTACTATATTGACCATGCAAAGGATATTTGAAATTTTATTTATTAAAACTCAAATAAAAATACAACTTTTTAAAATGTTAAATTGAGATTCATATTTTTCTTTAATCTTTTATTCACAAGAAATACCATCACAATCACCACTGTAAAACTTGTCACTATCAGATTCACTATCATTCTCGAGGGAAATAATAAGTGGCTCAATGGTTTCATCACTTAATTGATCCAATGTGCAAATTCTTTCCTCTTCTTTAATAATGTGTTCTACACATCTCTTCCACTTTTCGGGTCCGACATTTGTTAATAAGCATTTAATATGCCCTGCTTCTCGGTTAATTTCAAATGCCCTAATCCTAACCTCGAACGTTTTTTTTTGGTGGCAAAACTGGTTTAGTAGCACTTATACCACTCGTACTCGGCACGGGATTGACGAGATCGCTCATTTTACTCACACGATTATTTACATAAACGAGTGCAAGAAAAAAATACTAATTTGAAATTCACAACAGCAAGCATACACGAGGCGGCTAAATGATAATATGAATCAGCTGATGGCCGTCATCTTGGTGCGATTTTTGCTTTGTAAGCGCGTCTCTCCGTAAGCCAATCACATGCCTCTATTTTGAATATTATCTTCACTTCCGTTCCTCTACTTTTGAGACAAACTATAAAATCAGTAAGAAAAATATGGCGTTACCCTATAAAAAAATGGGTCGATGACGTCATAACTCAGTAACAAAAATGTGTATTTTAATAATTAAAAATCGTCGTGGAGGATTTTTTAAAATATCAAACCGTCTCAGAGGTTGACTCATGTGTCCATGTATATTAAAAAAGATAAAAGAGACGAATTTTGTACATACTATCAAGAAACTTTTACCCCAAACCATTATCCGCCTAATGTACTATGCAAAATCATCAAATTCAGAGTATTGCTTTCTCTGAGTAGACCTACGTAATCTCATGTATTCATGGTGTACTATTAGTAATTGTACCTACATTTTCCAATAATATTAACTGAGGTGCCTATAAACATATCATATTTGCGTTGGACAATATTCATAAATATTCAACGCTCTGATGAGAGCATGATGACATGTAAGCACTTGGCGATGAGCAGCAAATTACGAGGATTAGTGACCCCAGGTCCATTTGCTCGGGGTGACTTGTATTGATGGGGTCGCCCAGGCACATGGACACCCCTACCAGGCGCAAAGCCCCTATTATGGGATTAGGACTATTATCTACTACGTCATTGAAAGAATCACGAGCAAAAATCAGATTAGCCTCTCTGCCTGAGATCGACAAATTACCATCAGTGGCTCCCGTATAACAATAGAGTACACCCTGTCAAAGGTTGAATTATTTGATAATGGTTTCCGAAAGTACACTGGGTGATATAACAAACAGCAAGATCGAAATGGATTTTTACCAAACTTGGTATAAATGTTTGGCTATCAATAAGTAATAATTGATCAAATTTTAACTGAAGTTCGTTGCACACTCTCTGGATCGTGGCATAGATTACAAAATACAGAGACGTTTAGTCATTTTATGATATTATGTTTTTGAATACCAAATTTTCAAAAAACCGGTTAAAACCGGTTTTTGAATTTTTGCAAGCGAAATTACTAACCTAATATAATGTTTAAAAGATGTCCTGTAAATGATTACCTACTTAATATTTTTCATATTCTAGATACAACATAAAGTATAATAATATAATAAATAGACAAAGATCTCCAACTAGCTCCTAAACTTGGTTTTATTGTTCTAAGAGCAATATTTGGTCTTTTACTAGTTATCTCAAATACTGAAGTTTTCCCGTTCAGTCTCTTCAAACTATTATTTCTTCAGGTTCTTGAAATACCCTATGAATTAATTTTTCCATTAGTTTTGATTTTCAATTCATCAAATACCTCATTCCGTTTATATATTATTTGTAATTGTAAACTGGTATCTAAAACCGTTTTTTACTTTATCATACGCAGTATGTAAAGTATTGTAATCGTGCTAAAAAAAAATTTTGAGATTTTAGCGGATATATGTCTTTTTGGGTCCCCTGAACATTTTTGACCAAGGTACAAAAAAATGTCTGTGTGTGTGTGTGTGGATGTGGGTGTGTGTGTGTCTGTGTGTGTGTGTGTGTGTGTGTGTGTGTGTGTGTGTGTGTGTGTACCCGTTTTTTGTGGCGACGATTCCGGAGAAACTACTAAAGGTATCGGGACGAAACTTCATATTTAGAAGTTTCATGACCAAACTTAGAGCTGAAAAGCTTTCTGTTGAAAAAGGTCCAAAGGAACTGGAGGTTTAGTCTTAGCATGTTTCAAAGATTTTGCAAATAAGTCGCCATTTCTGGAAATTTGTCGGAATAGTTAAATAATAAATTAAAGAAGAGGAAATTCCAAATAATTTATGACTATGACATTTTTTGGTACAATTAATAGTTTAGCTGCATGAGCAAATTCCATTTCATCGAGATCGGTCGTACTGCATTAAAGCTAGTAGCCATGATATGTCAGAAATTTTGATTCTAATGACAGTAGTTAGTGTCAAACGCTAATCTTTTGACACAATATAAGCTGCGTTCGTATATTGCACACCGTTACACTTTTTACACCCAATAACACGTAAGTATCATTTTGACGGTGTACCCGATGTCAACGGAGTACAATATCCGAACGCAGCTTTAATAGACATATCTGTCTAGTTCTACTAGTTTTATTTTAATGCAGACATGGCCGATCTCGATCAAATAGAATCTCATGCAGCTAAACTATTAATTGTATACCTTCCATGATTGTATATATAGTATGATAAAGTCATGTGCCTGGCCACATCAGATTTTTTACTTTATCATACGTAGTATGTAAAGTATTGTAATCGTGCAAAAAAAATTTTTTGAGATTTTAGCGGAAATATGTCTTTTTGGGTCCCCTGAACATTTTTGACCAAGGTACAAAAAAATGTCTGTGTGTGTGGATGTGGGTGTGTGTGTGTACCCGTTTTTTGTGGCGACGATTCCGGAGAAACTACTAAAGGTATCGGGACGAAACTTCATATTTAGAAGTTTCATGGCCAAACTTAGAGCTGAAAAGCTTTCTGTTAAAAAGGGTCCAAAGGAACTGGAGGTTTAGTCTTAGCATTTTTGAAAGATTTTGTAAATAAGCCGGCATTTCTGGAATTTCGTCGAAATAGTTAAATAATAAATTAAACTAGAGGAAATTCTGAATAATTTTGTGACTATAACATTTTTTGGTACAATCAATAGTTTAGCTGCATGAGCAAATTCTATTTTATCGAGATCGGTCGTACTGCATTAAAACTAGTAGCCAGGATGTGTCAGATTAGATGTCAGATGTGATTATAATGACGGTAGATAGTGTCAAACGCTAATGCTTTGACAATACTACTGTCAATACAAGCTGCGTTCGGATATTGAACACCGTTAAGGTGCGCTTTCATTAGTGCTAATGGCAGGGGTAGTAGACGCCATTATAGTATTTCTAATAGAATTTCATCACGACATGTGAGAAACACTATAATTTCGTCTGCTACCACCGCCATTACCTACCATTGCCACCAATCGGAACGCACCTTCACACTTTCTACACCCAATAACACGTGTCATTTGGACGGTGTACCCGGTGTCAATGGAGTACAATATCCGAACGCAGCTTTAATCGATTTATCTGTCTAGGTCTACTAGTTTTATTTTAATGCAGACATAGCCGATCTCGATCAAATAATATCTCATGCACCTAAACTATTAATTTTATATATAGTATGATAAAGTCATGTGCCTGGCCACATCAGATTTTTTTATTGTGTGACGGAAAATAATTGTTATTCGAGGTTGTGAGATTAAATAACGCGGATTATAATTTATTTTAATATAGAATTGGAATGTCTATGCTAGGAATGCGCAACATTGCGTGGGCCGGTCATGGCTAGGGCTTTATTAAATCTTTATTTTTTATCCTTTATTTAAAATGTCACTTATTTAAACTTCATCATGTTTTCTGATCCATTGAAGTTGCCGTTGATATGAGCTAAACACCTCATATCAACGGCAATTTCAATGGACCAGAAAACATGATGGTTTGTGGAAATTATCAAAATACGAACAATCTGATAGACATATACTAATTTTGAATTTTTCACTATTACTTTATCATACGCAGTAGGTATGTAAAGTATTGTAATCGTACCAAAAAATTTTTTTCAGATTTTAGCGGAAATATGTCTTTTTGAGTCCCCTGAACATTTTTGACCAAGGTACAAAAAAATGTCTGTGTGTGTGTGTGTGTGTGTGTGTGTGTGTGTGTGTGTGTGTGTGTGTGTGTGTGTGTGTGTGTGTGTGTGTGTGTGTGTGTGTGTGTGTGTGTGTGTGTGTGTGTGTGTGTGTGTGTGTGTGTACCCGTTTTTGTGGCGACGATTCCGGAGAAACTACTAAAGGTATCGGGACGAAACTTCATATTTAGAAGTTTCATAACCAAACTTAGAGCTGAAGAGCTTTCTGTTGAAAAGGGTCCAAAGGAACTGGTGGTTTACTCATAGCATTTTTCGAAGATTTTGCAAATGAGCCGCTATTTATGTAATGCCGTCAAAATAGTTAAGTAATAAATTAAAGGAGAGGAAATTTTCTATAATTTATGTATGTGACATTTTTTGGTAGAATTTATAGTTTAGCTCCATGAGCAAATTCTATTTCATCGAGATCGGTCGTACTGCTTTAAAACTAGTAGCCAGAATATGTGAGATTTTTTGATTCTAATGACAGTAGCTAGTGTCAAGCGCTAATGTTTTGAAAATACTACTGTGAATATAGGCTGCGTTCGGATAATGAACACCGTTACACTTTTTACACCCAATAACACGTAAGTGTCATTTGGACGGTGTACCCGGTGTCAACGGAGTACAATATCCGAACGCAGCTTTAATCGAGATATCTGTCTAGTTCTACTAGTTTTATTTTAATGCAGACATAGCTGATCTCGATCAAATAGAATCTCATGCAGCTAAACTATTAATTTTATATATAGTATGATAAAGTCATGTGCATGGCCACATTAGATTTTTACTTTATCATACGCAGTATGTAAAGTATTGTAATCATGCCAAAAATTTTTTTTGAGATTTTTGCGGAAATATGTCTTTTTGGGTCCTCTGAACATTTTTGACCAAGGTACAAAAAAATGTCTGTGTGTGTGTCTGTGTGTGTACCCGTTTTTTGTGGCGACGTTCCGGAGAAACTACTAAAGGTATCGGGACGAAACTTCATATTTAAAAGTTTCATAACCAAACTTAGAGCTGAAAAGCTTTCTGTTGAAAAGCGTCCAAAGGAACTGGTGGTTTACTCATAGCATTTTTTGAAGATTTTGCAAAAGAGCCGCTATTTGTGTAATGTCGTCAAAATAGTTAAATAATAAATTAAAGGAGAGGAAATTTTCTATAATTTATGTATATGACATTTTTTGGTAGAATTTATAGTTTAGCTGCATGAGCAAATTCTATTTCATCGAAATCGGTCGTACTGCTTTAAAACTAGTAGCCAGGATATGTCAGATTTTTTTATTCTAATGACAGTATCTAGTGTCAAACGCTAATGTTTTGAAAATACTACTGTCAATATAGGCTGCGTTCGGATATTGAACACCGTTACACATTTTACACCCAATAACACGTCATTTGGACGGTGTACCCGGTGTCAACGGAGTACAATATCCGAACGCAACTTTAATGGAGATATCTGTCTAGTTCTACTAGTTTTATTTTAATGCAGACATAGCCGATCTCGATCAAATAGAATCTCATGCAGCTAAACTATTAATTTTATATATATATAGTATGATAAAGTCATGTGCCTGGCCACATCAGATTTTTTCTAATATAAATATCGTTTTTCAAATGCCACAAAAGGACCAATTAAAAACCAGGGAAATGATATTGGTACCCATGGCACAACCTTGAAATAGGTAGGCTTATTGAAAAAAGTTTAAAAAAGCTAGCCGAACATGGGGCGGGCATTATCTGGCTGAACAATACGCTCCTTTTTGTACCAGTGACACAGTATGATGTTCAGTGGTGGAACCCGATGATTTTTCTTTCAAAAGTTTATCAATTACCAGTTGTAAGTAGCCCAACATTTCGAGTGTGTTTAGTAAAAAAAACCTTCTTGGTGTTGTTACTCTGTTACTCTGTATATATTTTTAGTATATACGAAATTTTGAAAACCTTATGATTAACAAAAATGTTACATGAGTAAAATTTAGTTTAGTTTTTGACACAGATGCATGTAATCAGCATATGAGAGAATGTCGGATGCTACTAATAACAGAATAACTTTAAAATTATGCAAAATATACCGCAACGCGTCTTCAAATTACTAACCAGAAATGCAAATTCTCCCTATCATTATGTCATTCTTTGATAATTCATTTACTCTCTTCAGATCGGCATAGCTGTTTTATAAAGCATGGGCAATCTTAGTTTTATTTGAAAATAACATTGGCGGACATTGTTGTTGAACAAAATCAATGACAGGCCATCTCAATAGGAGTTTTTTTTTTGGAATATTACAAACCTAGTAGCTGACGGAGCTCAAAGTGTAAAAAATCACCATTACTCGTTTGGATACCGTCAAAAAAAAATAATGTGCAGTAATCAAATACTCAAAGTACGCTGGAGTGAAAACTGAAAACTAAAAAACAGAATTTTCTAAATAGACTGAAACTAAACGTGAATCTTGAAGTTCAAAGCTATTACCTATCCGGGGTGTCTTATTGTGTTTGTTTTTTAAATTAAATACATTATGACTACACAATTTTGACCAGCAACTTGCAGCCATTTTCGTTTAATTCCGTTTTGATGGCAATTTGTATAACATAAAATATGTGGCCTATATAATCGCAAATGGCCCAATTAATTATTATTGCATAGAAATCGTACACACTGGGTGCTGGATGAGAGACGGTACGGTAATTTTCAGGAGAGCTGCAAACTCATCGCTTGAAAGAGTATGTACTGTAAGATTTAAACAAAACGCGTAGGTTCGTCCGATAGAATACCGCAGAAATACGTACACCGCAGAAAATGTGTCGGCTACCGAGATGGATATTATCGGAATTAATACTGCTATAGTACATAAATAGTGATCTTTAGTGCAACCGAAAATGGTCTATAACAGGTGTTCTCAACCGGTGGTACGCGTACCACTGGTGGTACGCGAAGGAGTATCAGGTGGTACGCGAAAGGTAATAAACATTATTGGTAAAATCATATTTATTTTGATGATATTGTTGAACTATTTAACCCAAAATTATAGTGGCCAAGTTAGATAATAATCTATTATCAAATGCACTGAAGTAAGCTGGGAGAGACAAACACCCTGAAACTGGTATGGACACCAGCACACTCCGGTATACCAGGGAATGAGAGGGCCGACAAACTCGCAAAAGCCGGGACCCTGATACCTCTCATTGGACCCGAACCACTTGTTGGCCTATCAATAGACACAGGCAAGAGGGAAATAAAACGCCTGCTACGTCAGTGCCATGAAGAACACTGGAGGGACCATCCAGAACAGACCCACTCAAGGTTCTTTCTTGGAAGACCTTCGGCCAAATTGGCAGAGGAGACGCTCAAGATGAGCTAAGCTGACATCAGACTGTGGACGGGAGTGGTAACAGGACACTGCCCAGTTAACCGACACCTCTACAGGATGGGACTGACCGCAGAGCCTTTATGCAGGGGCTGCGGAGAGGAGGAAGAAACTCCGATACACCTTCTATGCCACTGCGAGGCCTTCGTTAATGACAGACGTACATATCTGGGGGAACAGAATGTGAACCCAGATGAGATACGGAGGAACTGACCCCAGAAAAATCCTGGACTTAATCAAAAGGACAGGACTTCTGAGCTAAAACTCTTGAGGGCACAAAAGGACTACTGACCGCAGTGCGGGTACCGTGACAGGGACCACCTCTCTGATAATAATAATATTATCAAATGATACCGTACGTAGAATTTCTGAAATGGCAGAATGTGTAAAAGAAAGTGTAGTTAAAATGGTAAAACAAAGTAAATGTTGCACTACAGTTAGATGATATCACTATTTTTTCTTTAACTTTATCTGATTTGATGTAGAAAAGGACATTGCAGAAGGATATTTATTTTGTGAACCATTACTCGAAAGATAAAATATTCAAAATTCTTAACAACTAATAATTCTATTCCATGGGAGAAATTCATTGGTATCTGCAGTTAAGGAGCTGGGGCTTTAACAGAAACAAATTGCGGCGATCCTAAAATTAAAACAGTTACTCCAGAAGCTCAATTCACTCACTGCAACATCCATCGGGAAGCTACAGTAGCAAATTCATACCAGAAAGGCTAAACATAGTTTCGGAACAATCAGTCATTTTTATTAAAAGGTCAGCATTAAATTCACGAATGTTTTCAATATTATGTCAGGAGATGGGAAGTCAACACTCAACATCAGACACTCTTGTTACATTCCGATGTTTGATGGCTCTCGAGAGGTAATGGTTTGAGTTTACAGAAAACTATGACAATGAAAATTGTATTAGAAATCCAAAAACTATGTATATGCCAGATAACTTACTCCCAAAGAGAAAGAACAATTGTTACAAATTTCCTCAGACATGCGCGCGTGCGTGCTGATAGAAGATTGTAAGATTAATACATTCACCAGTTTTTGGATCCAGAGGTAGAATTACTTTAAAGAAATTGCCTAGAAATGACTAAACTATTACATTTCAATGTTATTTTGCACTACTTTGTTATGTGAAATAGAGTGTTCATCAATGTTATATTTAAAGAACAAACTTAGGTCAAACTTAATCATTGTACCAAATTTGTGTTTGAAACTAACTAACACAGAGCCTGATATTAAAATAATTTGTTTAGCAAAATAAACCCAAGGGTACCATTAATATTTAAATTATTTTCTATTATTTCAATGTAAGTGATATTTCTATTTTACTGTTGTATACCAAATGACCTTTTGTTATATAACTGTTTATTGTTATATTGTTGTTTTTTTTTTTGAGAATGTTTTTATTTTATTTTTACCAAGTGAACTTTTGTAATGATTTTTTACAAAATAGATATGTAGATGTAGGTATATTTAGAATCTGAAATCAACTTTTTTTTCATTTATGTACCTTTCCCCGTATTAATATGCATTTTTGTATAAAGAGTGGTGGTACTGAGAAATTTGGATATTTATTAGGTGGTACACGGAACCTAAAGGTTGAGAACCCCTGGTCTATAATATGCCCTTTAAACCAGAAAATATTAAACAAAAAACTTCAAAATATGGTCTTACTACAGCAAGAATGGTCTTGGGTACACTGTTAATCGTTCGACATTTAATTTGTACGTCAGGCGTATAAAAACATATAAAACATGAATAAAATAACAGCAGAAAGACGATTTCTCCAGACACTGTCACTGAAAATAAATATATGATGAAGTTTTCCTCACGTTTTCCAAACGAACGAGGGGCCATCTTAGCAGCTGCGAGTTGTATAGACAAGTCAAAACAGTTCATCAGAATATCTTAACGAAACTGGCTAAATCGATTTACGACAGAATGGACTGTATTTATTTGAAAATGAAGCTGCTGTCAGTGTAACGGTGACTGGCATTATCGATCAATGCTGACTAACCTTTTTAACATGATTATTTGAATTTTGACAATATGCGATATAACGACCCCAGCTTTTATTTTTGTGGTTATCAGTTATGATAAGTTAAGTTATCCATCCCTTCAATGTTGATATAAAGGAGTTCATGCCATCAGATTATGATAATTCTTAATAAAACTCAAAGAGGCGTATCTGATGTTATTTATTAATGTTCTCTTCCGCTACGTGTTTGGAAACAATCGGTTCGAAGTCAGGCCTTGCTGCAAAAACAATTTCAGATTAGTAAATTACATTGTCTGAATTACAAATCAACCAATTATAAAATAAAATGATGGACAAAGAAATTACCGTCAGTTCACAGTGCTGTCATGAAAACATGTGGTGAAAGAAGGTTATGTGTTTACAGCTGATACCGCGTTAAAGTCGCTCAAACAGAATCTCCCAACATACAATTACAGCGAAATACAACAACAGACGAAACACTACACTTTAAAACAATTGTTATGTTATTTACGAAGGCAGTATTGCATAAATATATGCATTACACAATATTTTAAATAACGTGGGAATAAAGGACTCCATGCCACCAGATTGTTGTAAACTTCAATAAAACTCAAGGAGTATGTATCTGGTGTTATTTATTGTACTTAAAGGCTACATGTTTCGAAAGCTTCGTTTCGTCTTCAGGCCTTGCTGCAAAAACAATTAAGATTCAATATGCTGTAATGTATGAGCGTAAGAGAAGCAATTATAAAAATCACAAAAAAATATAAAGAAGTCGGACAAAACAAATTTACCGTCATAATTGCTGTCAATGAAACATGTGGTGTTTTACAGGTTATCTCTCGTAGTAAGGATACTATTGCAGATATTTCGGTTTGCGGTTACAATGAACACAATAACTAACTAATCACTAACATTCAGAGTACAAATACAGTTAAAAATCGTATTGTGCGTTGCACCACACGTCGAACGGAAGAGTTACGTCTTAACCTAAAATTCGTTGTAGTCACATGACCAATAATTCAACCATTGTCGTGATTCGGCGCAGTTTCACTGGAGGGTATTTTAAATATTTTAAGAAATAGTCTATTCGGGTTTATTTCAATAGCCTGGTTCAGTAGCAGGTCTGGTGCTCTTAAATGTCTCTTGAATATTTGGACGTCACATTGGACGTCTAGAATTCACCCTTGAGATAGAACAAAAATACAAAATACAATTTTTTGATGTTATAATCATAAGAAAACGAATGTAATAACTTATACTTTGACATATACAGAAAACCAACTACCACTGATACTATAATTCCCAAACTGTCATTCAATTCTAACACCAATAAACAGACAGCTTTCCGTTTTCACAACATTTTTAACCTTTTACTAATAGCTAAAAATAACGGTTATGACAAATCTTTTGTTCAGGATATCTACAATAATATACACGAAAAGAACACTTTAAACGTTATTTATCCCAACCATGCAACAGTCAACAAATATATAGAGTTTTATCTTTAAATTATCAGGGGCACACATCATACCAAATACAAAACACACTTAAGAAGTATAACATTAACGTATCTTTTTAAAAACACCTGCAAGATAGGCAACTCTATAACCAACACCAAATATCGAATTGACAAAATTATGAAAAATGGCATATATGAAATAACATGCCCTGAATGTAATAAACAATATATAGGACAAACTGAACGAAACATCGGCATTAGATTTCGAGAACATACACACAAACGCGAATCATACTTCTACAAACACATTAAGGACACAAATCATAAAATAGCGGTTACTAACTTAAAACTCCTCCATGAAATAAAAAATCAAAAAAGCTGAACATCTACGAAGGATACGAGATATTTAAACGATATGTGAGAGCACCAGACCTGCTATTAAATCAAGCCATCGACATTAATCCCCATAGACTATTTCTTAAATTATTTAAACTTCCCGCCACTGAGAACGCGCCACCTCGCGACGACGGTTGATTTCTCATTAATGTGACTATAAATTTAGGTTAGACAAGGTCCATAATTGTTAATGACAAGTACAACGACGTACAGAGTTATTTTATTTATATACAATTGTTTTAAAGTGTAGTGTTTCGTCTGTTGTTGTATTTTACTGTAATAGGGTATTTGACTGTATTAAAAATATGGCTTATATTATAGTCATTCTAATAGATTACAGTTTAAGAAAACTATTTGTTATTACTTTAAAAAAAATGCTTTATTTCTATTAAAAACCAAAATTAAAATTGAATTTTATGCACGTCCTATCACGTGATTGAAAACGCTCTGTAATTGGCTCAGTCTCCAGTGACGTCATTCGTTAGTACGCTTAGAGCACGTTCGGTTTGTCAGGGTAGGGTATGACGAGAGCAATGCTCAGATAACCTGGGTCGGCTGTCTCTCTCTTATATGCAGATAAACGCCGTATGTCGTTAGTCCGCCTATTATGCAGCGCGTCACTCTCACCGTACAATACCGGGTTATCCGAACGCGCTCTTATGCTTCTCCAGTTTGAATTTAATAGCACTAAAGTGCCATGTAAGCATAACTTTGGAGGTTAGGATAGCCCTAACCTTAAGCTGGCAGATCAAATAATACCTGGTTCGAAAATACGATAGATAACTTATTCTAGTCCGTTTTACTTATGCCGAAGTAATCTTCACAACAAAAAACACTTGTATTGGCCGCTATTTATTCCATTTGAATTTCTACGAGCCAACCGCTTTCTTCGCAGTTTCAAATCTTGCGGAACAGCTACAAATATTTATCCGGATTTTTCTTGACGTATTTCTGCATTGTGGATTTATACACCATTTATAACCTATTTTTATGTAGAAATTGAAAACAACACATCATACAACACAATTACCAAACGGCGACAATGCCGATGCTGACAGACCATATGGGCCGATTTGACATCTAGTATCGGGTGACGTCACACAACAGAAAGTATCGTTTTGACTTTTTGTGATTGAATGTTTAACGCTGATTTTTATGAAATATTGAGGAACTAATTACGAAAAATAATGCATTTACAATGTAGAGTGAGGGAATAAACACACTAAGATGATTTTCCAATAATACTCAAATACCCTATTGTATGTTGGGAGATTCTGTTTGAGCGACTTGAACGCGGTATCAACTGTATAGACATAACCTTCTTTCAACACATGTTTTCATCACAGCAAAACTGACGGTAATTTCCTTGTCCAAGGTTTTATTTTATAATTGGTTGATTTGTAATTCACACAATGTAATTTACTAATCTAAAATTGTTTTCGCAGCAAGGCCTGAGGACGAAACGATTGTTTCGAAACATGTAGCCGAATAGCACATTAATAAATAACATCAGATACACACTCTTTGAGTTTTATTAAGAAAGATCCATCCCTTTGGCTTATATAGCAATAGCAAAGGATAATATCCGCTACAATTGATGATATAGGGCCTCAATTGTGTGAACAAGTGATGACAAAGGATGTCCAAAAGTTACTTTTTGTAAGAAATTACTAAGCGGAAAGTTACTAAGCGGTGTGTCAGATATTTGTTTTTGTCACATTTGATTAAAAGGTCGTACTTGTTATTGACTATGTTAGTTGTGTTTGGATCATGGTTTACATTCGTACTACAGTTAACGCCCTCACTAATTTTGGAGGCAGTGTTATTATCCCTTCAGTGGCCGACGAATATAAGATCAACGAAAAGTAATATTTCCAACTGTCGGCTAACTTTTTAATATCATCTGCTGGCGATTCAATCGATTGGCTGACCGTAACCTGGGCCCCAAAGTCGCAAACTTCCCCAAAGTAGATTCCCACGAAACGAGATAACTTCATGTAGTACCAACGTAAACTTTATTAGATTTATTGGCAGACACCTCAAGAAATTCGTCTAATCCGCCCACCAAACCTATTTACTTGTTAAAATGTTCAAGCTACATCTTCTCTTCCCTACCTAATTTGTGGAAATAATATGATAAATAATGGAACAGACAAATATTGAAAATCCTTCCTTCAGCACCTTATTGCTCCATAATCTATTTCAGTATATAACTCTAAATATTATGCAATTTTCAATTGTTCTTTTCTCGAAAATTTCCATAAAATGTTCATGGTACCAAATGGTCTAACAAAATCAGTGCGTAGACATGGGATTAACAGTAAAAAATTGCGATTGATCCTGAGAAAGTGTCTACAAGTTCTAAATGGCTAATTTTAAAACGGGTATATTATGTCATATTTATTTGGTTAGTTCTGTAACGAGAGTAGGACTAGGCAAAAAAATTGATCAGTCGATCTGATCGATGGTTCTATCTTCTTATTTGAAAAATCGAAAGATTGATCTGATCGATCTGATCGATCTTTTGATGATACGTACGTGGCCGGACACGTATTGTACGTATATGGAAGAACTAAACTATCGATCGATCTGATGGATATATTTAGTTGGTTCTGTAATTCACAGTTGTATGCCGTTTAGTAGGTTAGAAATTTAACTTGTCATATAATTAACACATTAACAGATCCAAACAGCATGTTTGACGTATGCGCCGAAAAGCTTCAGATGTCCAATCAATTTTTTTTAGTTTGTCAAAAAGACAATCGAACGAACAGAACTAACAAAATATCGAAGAACTGACAATTAATTCTGATGAACGCGCATTTTGTGATGAACCTTATTCTAAAAAAAGCAGCAGTCATTTGGTCCGTGTTTGTTGTTGGTTGCTAGGGTTTGATATGGTAGTGAAATGTAAGCATAGTTAGGTTAGATTTTGTTTTGTTGTCAACCTTTCCTTCGATCATCATCTGTTCTAAACCTCGACTCGTTGGAATTTTCCCAGCGAAAAATATAATGCTATATATTATGCTATGTTATTCGGCCAGTTTTCCGGGATCAATATTTTGTCTTCACCTTCAATAGTCTTCACCTAGTTTTGTAAGAGCCACTGTGAGCTTTGGTTTCTATTATTGTGCAATCTACGTGCTTTGACCCGGTAACGGATTCAACATGTTCTTTTAACGGCAGCACTTATACCCCGGTGTACCCTCTTAATAAAAAACCACCCCTTTTTACTCATTTACTTGATTATTGCTCATTCCCCGCTTCTTTTGCGGGGAATATATGCAGCTATGATTGCAAGATGGCAGGTGATGAAAGTCAATTGCTTGAGAAACTGTGCTCTTGCTGTGGGAAAGGTGTAGTGAAACGTGTTCTCTGCAAGTGTGGTGACGCTGTGCGCCAGTCCTGCAAGAAAAGTTACAAAAAAAAGCGTGCGGGAAAGCCGAGAAGGAAAATCAACAAGGGAAAAGTGGGGTTATGAATGACCTCATGGCGCTTGAAAGAGAAAATAAATACGTAAAGGAAGTAGTTAAGGAACTAGAAGAGAAGTACACTGTGCTGCAAGGGTAGGCGAGATTCTGGATGAGTATATAGATGTAGTTAAGAAAACAAATCCAAACGATACCGCACGATATACATGTAGATACTAACTAGCCTACGGTTAGCACAGGTCATATCATACAGAGATACGCTGCGAAAAATATCACAGAACAAGCCAACAGTGCAGAGCACAAACACCAGGGTATCAAACGTGAACCTAATGGAAGAAAAACAAATGCTAGTTATGTCCTCGGTGCTGAAACTAGGAAACCAAGAAAAAAAAGTGGAAAAACGAAAAACAAACCCGTTTAATAAGCAGGCTTGGGATTTGTATTGTTTGTATAGGCTCGGAATATATCGGTGAAATAATATTGATGCAACTGTCAATTCCTTTTAGATTTAATTTAATTTATTATCAAGCATAGACGAAAAACTAATAATTCTGGTACAAAATTATAAAGAAATATTAAATCCAAGTATGACTAATTACCACAACCAAGTTCATATATAAAAAAGGGGTGTAAAATTTTCAAAGTGTATGCCATCTGATTTCTCGCTATATATTATGGTCTTAAAGGGGAAGCTTGGTAACACAATTATACTACCTATTGAACAGAGAAGAACATTCGTTTTTATTCTACGTTAAAGGGGAAGGTTCAAAGTTTTATTTGATCCTACATATTAACATTTACTACATACCTTTCCTGTTTTGCATGTGTTCAAAAGTAGCAAAATACGATTTTTGCACCTTTAACACTGATTTTCGCGAAAACGAAATTTACGTACCTATTGAACAGAGAAGAACATTCGTTTTTATTCTACGTTAAAGGGGAAGGTTCAAAGTTTTATTTGATCCTACATATTAACATTTACTACATACCTTTCCTGTTTTGCATGTGTTCAAAAGTAGCAAAATACGATTTTTGCACCTTTAACACTGATTTTCGCGAAAACGAGCCAATTCACTAATTTTGTGTTCCCATTCGGATTCCTGGGATAAAATCCTATCCGAATCAGTTGCCACACAGTTGTCATTTGTCAGGCAATTTGTGTTATGGGATGTTTAATTGAAAGTCCGTTTTGACTATTGAACGTATAATCACAAACTGCTGATAAACGAATACAGTAATATACAATGACTTGCAACTTCTACACATACTACTTGATACAGTTATGTTTAAGTCATCTGTCAGAAAAATGTTGCCAAGCTAATTTGATTCTACAACTTAAAAGTTCTATATCTAACACGCCGCCTCAACAAATAATTATAATAATAGTAATTATTATGTTGCTACATTAATCTTTCATAATAGCTTTCCTGAAACTAACAATCTTTTGTTTACGGTTTTACGGTTAACGGTTTTGTCAATATATCCGATACATTTTTATCGCTACTAACGTATTTAACAATAATCTTCTTTTTCTCACACATGTCTTTAATGAAATTACATCGTATATCTATATGTTTACCACGCTTCGAGTTTTCATAAGTGTTCATCATGGATATCACGATATCGCACAGATTGTCAACTTTAAGAATTACACTAGAGGTCTCATTCACAAATTCTGACAAAATTCCTTTCAAGTTGATAACTTCTTGTGCTGCTGCACTCGCTGCTATGTATTCTGCCTCCATCAATGATAACGAGACACAATTTTGTTTCTTAGAATGCCAAGCGATAGGATTTCCCGCATGGAAACACATGAATCCACTTACACTTTGTCTGGTTTTTTATCTCCAGCCCAATCCGCGTCACTAAAGGCTATGATTAAGACTCTATGTAGAGTCTCGATTCTGCTATCGAAGTAAACGCATGCGTTTTGATAGAGCGCTTAGTGCATGTGTACAACAAGTTTTTCTACATTGTAAACCTGATGCCACATTCCTGTGACGAGTTCAACAATTCAATAAGGTACAAACTTTAAATATATTGAGATCCGTCCTAGGGCGGACTCGCTAACATTATCAATGGGTGAAAAAAGGTCTTCCGACCATTTGTCTCCATTAACTGAAGACATCCATAAACGGTATTCTTGGAATCCAGATGAACTCTTAACACAAAACAGATTTCATGTATTGGCCAACAACGACAACATTGATGACGAAAACGAAAATAATGGTACACAAACTGAACAAACAGAAAAAATACCGCCAATATTTCTACATAACGCAACAAACCATAAAGAAATTATCAACGACATTAAAAGAACATGCACGAATAAATTCACAACAAGCTTCAGAACCAACAAACTAAAAATTAACTTGACCAGCTCTACTGATTATAGAAATCTGACCAAGTATTACACCGACAACAAACTCGAATATCATACTTTCCAAGACCCTTCCAAAAAGCCACTAGCGGTAGTGATACGCAATGTTCCCTTATCTATTAAAGATGATGAAATTAAGGAAGAATTGCTCATCCACTCTCTTCCTGTCATCAAAGTCACCAGACTACTGAACAAAATGAAAAAGCCTATGCCCTTATGCGCAGTAGAATTGACCCCAAATGAAAAAGCAAAAGAAATTTTTAACACCAAGGATATTCAGAACGCAATCATTACTGTTGAACCTAGACAAAAATCTCAAAATATACCACAGTGCTTTAAATGTCAACGATACGGCCATACTCGAAACTACTGCTCCTTAAAACAAAGATGTTTGAAATGTGGGGACGAGCATAATCACACAGAGTGCAAAAAGAAACAGAGCGATCCCTGCAACTGCGCAATCTGCGGAGATGCGCATCCAGCCAATTACCGAGGATGTCGCGAGCACACCGAATACCAGCAACAACACTCACGCCAAGTCGGAAGAAACACAAATACTCGCCCTAATTTACAAACTTCCACGCAAATGTCAAATTCATCATCACAACCTGTAAATCCAACAATATCGTATGGACGCATAACCCGTAACAACCATTCTCACAACCCAACCAATGCAACTCCACCCTCAACGAATACTCCAGATCCTCAAATTCCATATGTCGTATCCTCTATAATGTCATTAATAAAACAAATAATCACCCCCCTCTTGCAACAAATCAAGTCCTATATTATCAATGACCTTCTACCCAAACTAATCAATGTATAATATCCTACAAAATATAAGAAACATCACAATGGTCAATTTTATTGCAAATGGAGTCAGAAGACAAAAACCTCTACTGGTAGCTTTTTTGGCAAGATACGCCGTGGACATAGCTTGCATCACAGAAACCCATCTGGCACCAGGTGAAGAATTCAAAATAACTGGCTACAAATGCTACAGAGCTGACAGAGAATCACGAACAGCAGCAGGCGGTGTAGCAATTCTAATTAGAGCAAGGCTAGAACATCAACAATATTCCTCTGATATGACAAACATCGAAACTGTATCAGTAACCGTTCAATCCATTAATCGAAAACCAATAAATATAATATGTGGATATAAGCAACCAAACAAGAAACTAGTAGAGGACGACATTAAAAAAATATTTCGAACAAACAACCCAACAATGCTTATAGGAGACTTCAACCGCAAAAACAAATTATGGGGATGTAGAGCAGATAATCCAAATGGAATTCACCTCAATAATATCTCAATCCAATATCAATTAAATGTGCACGCTCCTGAGGAATTTACATATTATCCGAACAGAAACGACTATCAGCCAGATGTTTTAGACATAGTGATCACCAAGCATCTAAATTTACCTCTCCGCCAGACAGTAATAAATGAACTCGATTCAGACCATCTGCCTATATTAGTATCATTCACAGAAGAACTGAACATAAGACCAAAAGTTCCCAAACTATTAAATGGATATGTGTGCTGGAAATCATTTCAGAATATCTTGACAAATGCAGAGTATAAGCACTCTACTTCAACGCCAGATAGCATAGACCTAAGCGTAAAAGTACTCACCCAGAACATATCCGAAGCGGTAAAGGCAGCCACTCAAAACAAACGTTCAAACGCACCAGAAAACTATTACATTCCACCAAAATATATTCTTGACCTCATTAAAGAGAAACGCACAACTAGAAGACAATGGCAACAAACCCGAGACCCTGTATTAAAACACAAAGTGAACCAGCTCACCCATTCCATTCAACGTGAACTCGAACGTCAGCGCATAAAAAAATACCAAGATCATATATCGTCCTTTGAAACCAACGACCCCGGTATGTGGAAGACGACAAGAAAACTACGAAGAAAGTACGAAAATATACCCGATCTCATAAACCATAATCAAAGCATCACCTCAGACGCCGACAAAGTCAACTTGTTTGCCAACCACTTAGAAAATACCTTTGTCCCTAATGTCGATGATAATAATACATGTTTTGCTACTTCCGTCCAGCAACATAATGAAACCCATCTACCTATCGAAAGTCCATGTGAAGATCCTACATCGTCCGATGAAATTTCCGCAATTATCAAAAACCTTCCAAACAAAAAAGCTCCCGGACATGACCTAATTCCCAATATTGTCCTAAAACATCTTCCCAGCCAAACCATCGAACAAATAAGCGCCATCTGCAATGACTGCTTGAAAACTGGATATTTCCCGACCACCTGGAAAAAGGCTGAAATACTGATGTTTGCAAAACCTGATAAACCGAAGAACGACTACAGAAATTACCGACCAATTAGCTTGCTGTCTACACTATCAAAAGTATTCGAAAAAGTAATCCACCAAAGAATTCTCGAAAAGGTCAACGATTCAAACATCATCCCCAACATCCAATTTGGCTTCCGTCATGGACACTCAACCGTACACCAACTAGTACGGCTTACAGAAACTATCGAACGCGGTTACGAAAATAAGTTGTTTACTACAACGGTCTTTCTTGATGTAGCCAAGGCGTTTGATACCGTATGGATAGAGGGCTTGAAATACAAATGTCATCAATTAGGATTTCCAGACTATCTGCTCAAAATCATCTACTCTTATCTTGAGAACCGCACATTCTATGTTCGAATTACTGAACACACATCCTCAACAAGAAAAATTAGAGCAGGTGTACCTCAGGGAAGTGTTATATCACCGACCTTGTATAATATTTACATGCACGACATTCCTATCCATGGCCCGGGTGGCATTGGTATGTTTGCTGATGACATGGTATTAGTAACACAGAGCACAGATCTGGAAGAAGCAATTGATCAATTACAGCAAGCACTAAATGTCATAGAAAGATGATTACAAAAATGGCTTGTACAACTAAATGCAACCAAGTGCGAAGCCAAAATATTCACCCTTAAGCGAATTAAAAATGCAGCCGCCTTAACAATAAGCAACCAGCCGATACGTTGGAATCCATCTGACGATACTGTCAAATATCTTGGTGTGCGCTTCGATCAGCGACTGTCTTGGCGACAGCACATCAACCATAAATTACATCAAGGATACAATAGAATCCGCGAGCTTTACCCGCTAATCAACCGTAAGACAGTATTAAAGACCAAATGCGTACTAATCTTATATAAAGCGCTAATACGCTCACTAATAACATACGCCTGTCCGGTGTGGAGCAATACTTCCAAAAGCAACCTGAAAAAGCTAGAGGCTCTACAAAACAAAACGCTAAGAATTGCAGTGGATGCACCTTGGTTCGTCCGGAATCAACAAATTCGAAACGAACTAAATATCGAAGAACTCTCCACCTTCATACATCGTCTTACGAAAAAATTCTACTCAAATATCAATCAATGCAGTAGCGCATCTGAACACCAGGACGGCTCCCTCAGGACATCCACATGACCGATGAAGATTAGAACTCATATTTCGAAGAGACTTACCTTCTCAAGATATAATTTAGACATGTAAATGTATATATATATATATATATATATATATATATAATAAAATTATAAACCCCTAACCACAACAAGTATTTTAGAACCTAAATACGTATTTCAGCAACTAAGTTGCCATCTTCAGTAGAAACTAAAAAGAAAAGAGTTTAGCACTTCATAGTATCTTTACTGGATATTGTCCAAGCAAATCACTAGTGGAAGTGACGTCCATGTTAAAAATTAGCCTATATATACCCACTGTTCGTCACACCTCAGTGAATTTTGATCACTGAAGCGTAAAAAACATGTTTTAATTAAAGCAGGTCAAACAATGGCGAACTAGGTATAGGACCCCTGTCTGAATTTATTAATTTATCTCTATTCAAGTGAATAAAGATACTTTCCAAGCTGTTTAGTTCCCTATTATTTGACACAGCTTTTACAAGTTTTAAGTCATCTACAACTACTTTATGACCTGTGTCTAAAAATTTTATTGCCAACTTGTTTATGAGCAGATTTGAAACCAATGTAAAGTCTATTGCACCATATTTCCCTAAGACTTGGGTTAGGTATGTCGACGATATTTTTGCCATTTTTGACACCAAAAAGTGCAGTATTCAAGATTTTCTTTTCGTTTTGAATTCTAAATTCAACACCATTAACTTTACTGTAGAACAAGAAGTTAACGGCCAACTTCCATTTTTAGATACTCTGGTAGTCAGGAATAGCAAAAATATAATAGAAATTGACGTGTATCGGAAAGATACTAACACAATCAGGTTTATCCCTAATGATTCGCAGCATCCTTTTCAACAAAAATTGTCTTTTATTAGTTGTTTAGTAAATAGGTTATTGAAATTTCCATTGTCCGCAGATAGATATCAGCAAGAATTATTGTTTATTAAGAATGCTGTCTTACATAATGGGTACCCTGAGAAAATAGTTGATAGAATGATTAAGAAGCAGAATCAAAAAATGTATGTAAATCAAATATCTACTTTAAATACTTTGTCTGTAGAAAAGAAGAAATATGTTAAAATACCGTTCGATTGTGCATATACGAGGGGTTTGAGAAGTATTTTTACATCACAAAATCTCTTTATAGCATATTCGACTCATAATAGCATAAAAAACCTTCTTGGAAACCCAAAGGATAAGGTAGATATACTTGATAAATCTGGTATATATTGTATCAAATGTCATGACTGTGAAAAAGAATACGTTGGCCAGACTCGAAGAACAATTTTAACTAGGTTCAAAGAACATGTAGCTCATTTTAAATATAATCGTTTTGAAAAATCGAGTGTGGCTCAACATATTTTAGACACAGGTCATAAAGTAGTTGTAGATGACTTAAAACTTGTAAAAGCTGTGTCAAATAATAGGGAACTAAACAGCTTGGAAAGTATCTTTATTCACTTGAATAGAGATAAATTAATAAATTCAGACAGGGGTCCTATACCTAGTTCGCCATTGTTTGACCTGCTTTAATTAAAACATGTTTTTTACGCTTCCGTGATCAAAATTCACTGAGGTGTGACGAACAATGGGTATATATAGGCTAATTTTTAACATGGACGTCACTTCCACTAGTGATTTGCTTGGACAATATCCAGTAAAGATACTATGAAGTGCTAATCTCTTTTCTTTTTAGTTTCTACTGAAGATGGCAACTTAGTTGCTGAAATACGTATTTAGGTTCTAAAATACTTGTTGTGGTTAGGGGTTTATAATTTTATTATTAAGTTCGCCACAGTCTCCAAAATATTGTTATATATATATATAGCAACACAACCTGTAAAACATATTGTAAATGTTGATCTGGTTTACTAATAATAAAAAAAAAAGACTCTTTGTTAAGTCTATTCCAATATCTCCTGTATTGTTCAAATGTCTTAAAACCCTTTTTCCAGCTTGTCACAGTTTATCTGTTGGTTTATCCAAATATCGACTTCAGTATGAAATTGCATGAGACATATCTGGTCGAGTTGTTACTGCAATGTACATTAAGCTACATATTAGACGACGATATGGAACATCTGAATCTATCAAATCATCTTCATGGGTAAAGAGTTCTTCCATAGGTGTATAAACAGTTCTAGAATTTTCCATATTAAATTCTTTCAACAAACCATTTACTACCTTGGATTGAGTCACTTTGAGACTACTTTCAGTTCTTCTAATACCCATTCCTAGCAACGATAGTTTATCTTTACAGACTTTGACGTTCAACTATTTGTAACGTAGTTATCATTTTTTCTACCTCTTCATCTTCTCCCGTTATGAGTCCATCATCAAGAAATAATACAAGGTATACTCCCTTCTTACAATATAGACAAGAATCGTGATTTGACCTATAAAATCCCAATTTTGTCATAATCTCTGTAAATTTATGATTCCATACCTTTGCTGAACTTCGTAATCCATATAAAGCTCGATTCAATATACCTGTTTTCTTTTTCGAATTTGTCCCTTCTGGTAAGTATATATATATATATATATATATATATATATATATATATAAAATGTCTGCCACGAAACGCGGTGAAAAATTAATCAGGGTACATGATCGATTTGACTCTTTACGAATGTATGGATTGTCCTGTTTTTTATTTAAGGTTGTTCATTGATGTGTTCGTGTAGTGTGTGGGTCAATTGTACCGTTTGTTTGCAAGAGGGCTATGGACAAAGTTGGTCAAACGCGATGTACCATGACATAACCTCACTTTTAGTAAGTTTTAAATGTGTTCTGATGCTGTATTGCTAATTGAGTATTTGTAACATTGTAGTTGTCCTGATGATGGTAATGGAAATATATACCGAAAGCTTGACTTAATAAAGAAAGAGAAGTTTCATTGAAGAAATCTCCTGTCGACTCCCCTTAGATTCCTTCACTATATATATATATATATATATATATATATATATATATATTTCCTTTTCTAAATTACTATTCAAACATTCTGTCGGAACGTCTATCTGTCGCAAATTCCAATCATTTTGTATTGCAATTGACAAAAATAACCTTACTGTGGAAATTCTGCAAACAGGTGCATAGTTAAACTTTAAACTATTCATAACTTTTTCTTGAAATCCTCTTGCAACTAATCTTGCTTTCTTGGTACCATCGCTCTTGTTGACAAAAATCTATCTGGTCTCTATTGCTTTATCTCCCGTTGGTAAATCTTTTTCTGTCCATGTTGATAACTTTTGATGTGATTCAAGTTCTCTATTTATGGCTTTTTTCCATTCTTTACAATTCATTGCTTCCGTGCAACTTTTTGGTACTTCTTCCTGAATCTATTAATTTTGCTCGAATCATATTCAATAACGTTCTATTCATTCTTTCACTTTTTCACTTCAACTTGGGTCAATAAACAATAAGCTGTATATATTTCATAATCTTGTAGATTCCGCGGTTTCTTAATTGTTCTTCCAAATGCAGTCTTTACTTTAGTTTCCTCCGCCTCATCACATTCTTCTAGTTTGTCGATTTCTTCTGCTTCATCCGATTCGTTCTTCTGTTCTTCTTCATATTTGTGGTCATCAGGTACTACCACTGCTTTAGGAAAACCTTCCTCTTCCTTGCCTTTTATATTGTGTGTATATGGCATAATTTCCTCAACAAATCTTACATCTCTGGATTTTACTACCTTTTCTACTTCTGGTAACCATACCCGGTAACCGCCACCACAATATCCAACCATTATTGCTTCTTTAGCCCTTGGATTTAATTTATCGCCTTTGGGTAACACTATCGCCCAGCACTGACAACCAACAATTCTTATTTAGATAAGTATTTTCTTCGGTGCCAAATCATTGACGGTGTTCTTCCTCTTTCTAAAGTTTTAGTTGGTATTCTATTAAGTTCGTAAGTGGATGCTTTTATTGCTTCATCCCAGAGTCATTTAGGTAGCCCTGAATCTATTAATTTTGCTCGAATCATATTCAATAGCGTTCTATTCATTCTTTCACTTTTTCCATTCATTTGAGGTGTGTAACTCATTGTATATTCTAGTTTAATTCCATTTCTATAACAATAGCTCTTAAAATTATTTGATGTTAATTCTCCACCGTTATCTAATCTTACTCCTTTTACTTTGATTCCGTGCTGTCTTTCTAGTCCACTTATATAACTTCTCAATTTGTTTTCAGCCTCATTCTTATTCTTTAGAATATAAATCATTGCAAAGTGTGAAAAATCATCAAGAATTACTTGAAAATACCTCTCACCATTCTTGGTTTGTGGTGTTATTGGTCTACAGACATCACTGTGAATTAACTCACCAATCGCTTTGTTTTTCTTTCGTTTGTTTGGAAGGGAAATCTTACTGCATTTGATTGTGCACAAGTGTTGCAATTTGTTAAAGGGGCTGGTAAGCCGAGAGCCTTTAATGCTGACGAGGCATATCCCAACCTTCTATGCCATAAATCAGTTGCAACATTGCATTGTTCCTTTTGAAAAATATCCATCTTAATCTTAAAGAAAATAAGAAAATATCCATCTTAAAGAATATGTAATCTATTTAAATTATTGCAAGTCAATTTAAAATCTTTACCACAGATCGACATATGTATACTTTGAACAATTTTTTTGTAACCTCTTGATGTTAATTTTGCTGCAGAAAGCAAATTATGTTTAATTCCTGTGACTATTATAGCTTCTATAGTAATTAATCTTCCTTCACACATACCAAAGTCGAAGGCGGTCAAATTTTGTTGGCCAGGGAAATCAGTTACAACTTATACCCTACGCAATTCGATGCGTCATGTCAGTTTTGATTTTTCCTAACCCGATGCGATCCGATATTAGCCGTTTAAGTCTGCGCACTCTGCTTCGTATGCGATTTTTTCCGTGCCTATACGGGCCGATACGAGCCGATACGAGCCGATACGAGCCGATACGAGCCGGCCAGATGTGCCTTAGGCTTTATGCTGATGATACAACCTTCATAGCCAGCCACAAAGATCGAAGCACCCTGGATGAGTTAATTGAGTATGAAGTACAGAAAGCGGACTGGTTCCAGCAACTCAAACGTGTTCTTAACAAGAACAAACCCCAGAAAATTGTCTTTAACATGAATAGATGGGGCCGTGTCGGTAATCCAGGACAACTTATGGGAGCGCCAATAGATCTCAGACGGACATTCAAAGCACATGTAGAAGAACATTGCAGCGAACTATCACAGTCAATATTGCCAAAAGAAGACTTTTTAAGACCATGGGAGTGGAAGCAACAACCATAGCCTATCACGCTCTCTTTCATGCAAGAATTTCTTACACAAAGCACCTAAGGTTGGTGGTGATGGAGCAGAAGAAAGCTGTTCGTAGTGTGGCAAGCAACACTGCAGAGCAATGTTCATAAAGTGCATATTAACAGCACCAGTAGAATATATAGAGTCTTGGTAGATATTTACGAAAGTCGCCGTTTCGAGCTACTAGGCGGTGGAGACTGTCACGAATACAGGACAAGAACGAGGCTGCACCTCCAAACAACCAGAAATAAGACTAAGTCAGCTGAGTATCTGAAAAGGGAAATTTCTTTGCATAACAGGTGTCTCCAACCTTGGAAGACAAAAGAACTCTCCTGGTTCAAACAAGCACGCACACACAGAAAAGTGATCTCTCGAACGAAGAGAGAATTACTTGGCTGAAGTAGTTGGTAGGTTCGTATATACGCGAGAGATTATTGACTTCACCCAAGAAATTTTATTTCTTGGAATAATTACTAGATTTAAGAAAGTGGTTACTCTGGCGAAGTAAGTAAACAGTCTTCAATGAAGTGTATATTTTTATTCCCGGTAAATATTTTTAGCTACTTAAGGTGAGAATTTTAAAATTTGGCACAAATACGTTTTCATTTCTAATTAACAAGATAGGTATGTTATATTTACTTACTCGTTCTAAACTGTTGCGTGCGTTACATCAAACTATTCCGTGTTGAAACGTTTATTGTACACTATAAATCACAATACACATCCCCAATAAATCACAAGGCACGTCCCCTACGGGTACGTCGTTGTTGTTTTCGTACTAGAGGCTCCTATACGGCGCCAGCACCACGCGCGAGCGCGCGACCCTTGACAAAATCACGGTGCGCAAATTTATTCCAGAGAAAGGGATTACTTGAAAGAAGTGAGAATCCCTTCAGTTAAGTAATTGGTGGGTTTTTATTCAGTAAACAATACTTAATTATATTAAATGTTTTATATTTTCTTGGATCAACTAACTACGCACTTGGATGGATTTACTATTACTTCGTTGGAGAAATTAACATTTTTGGGACGAAAAATTCAATTATTTCTTTCAATACAATATTGGTTCTTATAAAGAAAGAATTTATTTGTTGACAGCATTTATCTGAGAAATTATTTTACTTATAATGAGTATGTGGCTTGTATATACCTAACTTTCTACATCCAAGTAAATATGCATTTGAATCTAGTAAATAAATTGAAGAAATTATGTTTTCTCGTTCCAAATAATCACTTTTCTGTGTGCAAGAAGCATCTACTGATGACACCACCTTATACAGTAGAAGGCTTGAATATTGTATTACTGTTATTATTCTTGTTGACGTTAACTGAATAGATAATAAAGCTTATTTGAATTTGAATTGACGCTTTTCCGACAAATAATTAAGTACATGTGGTTGCTTGCTTATGTGGGGATGATTATGATTTTAAAATAATTGAAAACTAAATATGGATACGTTTTTAATATAGATTAAAAAGCCACCGCGAGGCGATGCGCTCGCGGGGTTAAAAAAAATGCCGCCCAACCACCTTGCCAAAAAAAAAAACGAGGTTGCGCTGTAAAATTCGCCGAAGGTAAACCGATTTTAATATTAAATCAATAAGAGTAGCTATGATGGGGTGGGGCAGGTGGTAGGGGGGTGGTTGGTTTGGGGGGTGGTTTTCGGCGGAATGGAGTCGGCTCCACGTAAATATTTGATGAGTTCGAAATAAGCGATGTTTGCGCCGGTTTTAATTCGCGGCGTACAGAGCAGATTATCGGATTAAATATACAATTTCACTGAATTAAACATGAGATTTTAATTAATACATCCTCGCCCGGTGACGCCGTAATGAAATTACGAGCGAGTCCGAACCTGAAATTAAAGTTTACTGCGCGGTATGCCTTCTCAGCAGAAACCCCAAAAATTATTATCCCATCTCAAATACGTCAACAAATTACCACTACTACGCCGCGTTCTCACGATTCAACTATGTTAATCAACTTACGTTCAACTGAAAACAGTAAAATATACAAGGTTATTACAAAAAAATAAACACACAGGTAAGCACATCTTTTTCAACGCAGATCTAGGTACCAATTTGCATGTTTGTAGAGACAGTTGAAAATTAATGATATCTTCCTATTTTTCCCACCTTCCAAGTTTGCTTATAAATCCCAAACTTAATGTTTGACCTATCTTTGGTTTTTGAATTATATCTGTTATGGACCAAGTGATTAATCCGGGCAATATTCATAATGCCCGGGCATTATGAATATTGCCCTGAAAGATTGGGCAATTTAATAAATTTGTATAGATGCATGATATATAATCACATTGCCCGGGCACTATGAATACTGCTAAATCGTGTTGGGCAGTTTGATAAATATCACAAGCAGTGTTGTGACTTGTGGTGAGTAAGTAGTAGACGGCCTACCAATATCGACGAATTTAAACCGACCACGATCGCTGTAAAGCTGGCCACAAACAATCGTTTTCCAAATTCGATTTTTAAATTCTTTATCAAAAGTGGGTATTGCTATTCTGTTCGGAAATGAAACAAACTCCTCTGTCATCTATAACTTTAGTTTTGTAGGTTTTCTGCATCCGCTTCTGAAAACAAATTCTGAAGAATAAGACCTAGAAGAACGTTTGCGGCAAGCTTAATGGTGCGTTCGGATTAGTGGCAATGCCAGTGGTAGTAGACGCCATTATAGTACTACAAATTTAAACCGACCACGATCGCTGTAAAGGTGGCCACAAACAATCGTTTTCCAAATTCGATTTTTAAATTCTTTATCAAAAGTGGGTATTGCTACTCTGTTCGGAAATGAAACAAACTCCTCTGTCATCTATAACTTTAGTTTTGTGGGTTTTCTGCATCCGCTTCCGAAAACAAATTCTGAAACATAAGACTTAGAAGAACGTTTGCGGCCAGCTTAATGGTGCGTTCGGATTAGTGGCAATGCCAGTGGTAGTAGACGCCATAGTACTTCTGATAGAAAATTGCTAGTGACTCTTGTTTATGTACATGCAAACTAATATGTGTCACTAGCACGTCTGAGGAAGATTTAGAATCAGTTTTAACAATTGGAGTGATGTGCAGTCTGAAGAAGTGGATATGGATGTCTCACCTTGCGTGGATGTAACAGTATGCAGTCTGAAGAGTTGGGTACCATTTCAGATGATAATATTAATGCAGATCCTCGACCTAGTCATCAAGTTAAGAAAAGCATAACAACAGGACAGCTGGTACATATCAACAATTCCGTAGATCCGATTTTGGAAAAGAGGCAAACATATGTCAAATGTACTAGAGCAATGGCTTCATATAATCTAAAAAACACGCCGAGAAAATGCTTAGTACTTCAAGTACCAAATTTGCCGCTGCTAAAGTAGGTGACACAGTAATAGTTCGGGTGCCGGATGTTGACCGAGCTAGTAGCGATGGAAGGAATATTCTAGCTACTGGAGTTAAGCTAACAGATACCAACCTTTATAAATTTGGCACGAGACAATGCATATTAAACCAATTGTATTCAAGAAACCAATTTACAATATGCAAAGAAAGAATATCATCTAACTGTGGAGGCCAAGGCTACAATCGATGTGCGTGTAAAGGTGGTTGCAAATCGGACAGGTGTAAGTGTTGTAAAGAAAAACTCTGTAATTCGAAGTGCCACCAAAGTCTAAACTACCCCAATAAATAAAAAATATTGTTTTAATATATTTTTGATTGCTTATTTAGTTTTTGTATGAGTTTTGTTAATTTTCAATGTTTTATTACGTTACTTGAGAGTATAAAGTTGACTTTTATTTTATTTCTGAATATTTATTTATTTAGGACTTTTGTTTTATTTTAACTTATTACGCATATTGCTTGAGTATAGGGTTTGATTGTTGTATATTTCTGAAGGTTTATTCAGTCAAAATATGAGTTTTGTTAATTTGTAACATCTGTTGAATATATTACTGCAGTACAACTTGATTTTATGATTGTAAAAATACTGAAATAAAAAATTAATAAAAAGAAACATATTTTAATCATCCTGCCCAATCGATATAGGACATTATGAATAATGCCCGGGCAATGTAATAATTTCAATTATTTTAATCAGCTTGCCCGATTGTTTTGGGCATTTTTTATATTGCCCGGGCATTTTTCATATTGCCCTATTAATCACTTTGCCCATAACATATCCATCGCATAAAATGACGCATATAAATCCACTTAATAAGAAGTTGATTTACGGAACATTTCTTTTTTTTAAGGAGAATCTAAATAGGTACCTATTTTTAAGTTTTGTAACATCTTCGCTTTTGGAATCTCTATATCTTTTATCATTTTCAAATTTTACCCCATGCGGCCAAATGAGGAATGCATGTAGCTCCGGATTTAGGACTGTAGGGACCCCTGGGCAGAAAACCTGTGGGGCCCCTTGGCAGAATGTTTATTATTGTAGGCCAAAAAAAAAAGAAGAAACGTTTCAATCCAATGTTATTTTACCTTATGTTCGGCTAGGCAGCGTTTATGATAATATCGGGTCAATTTAATGAAAAATTACAGGTGAACTAAAATCAATAGACAATCATATTTGTGTTGTTTTGGTAAAAAACGACAGTAAAGACTTATATCTAGCATTGTATACAGATAATTCTTTTAAGCCGTCACTAAGAAAATAGCTAATATAAAAAAATATAAATTGGACATTTGTAACAAGTCTGCACATCCTCGAGAAATCTAATTTTGTAAGTACTTGAGTTATCGTTAAAGGTTATGGAGAAACCATTGCCAACTTTCGATTTTGTTATGAGTGGCATGTTTGGTTTTAACATTTTAGATGGTCTTTTCGTAAGATTAAATTATGATATATCACACTTATTGTTACCGTGTTACGAATGTTACATCTTTTGTTTGTTATTGCAAAGATTCAATCAGAGTTCAAATAAACGTTTTTAGAGTATGTCACATGATTTCCAATCAAGTCAATTATTTTTTTTATGGAATTTTTAAATGAAGAGCATTTCTAATGTCAGCCTGTACCCTGAATAGATTGTGTTGGTCCCGCTTTTTTTCAACCTGACCGTCAGACAAGTGAACGAAAACTGTCATAATTTTAATTCAATAAAAAAAGATGTTGAGTTTAGTTCCAAAACACTGAAGAAACATTAACATAAAAGTTTGCAAAAGGTCTACAACCCGATAGTGTGGCATATTATGTAAAACGGAACCAAGAAAAATCCTTCAAAAATGTCAAAATCAAACATGGTGCCCAAAAGAAAACTAAAAGTTGGCCATGGTTTCTCCACCATCTTTAAAGATAACTTAAGTACACAATTGGATTTGTCGTTCATCTGCAATGTTATCGTTGCCAACCTCCAACTCCACTGCTTTTTTGAGTAAAAACAGTAAAAAACAATGTTTCAAAATTTCACCATGTATACATAAAAAACAACCTGTATACGATGCTATAAAATCTCTACTGTTCATTTTGACGAAATGTAAAAAAAATATCGTTACCTACCTTACTTAATACCCCTTACATTTCACAATAAATAGACCCGACATTATCAGAAATGCTGCATAGCCATACATAAAGTAGCATAACATTGGATTGAAAGTTTATTTATTGCGAATATGGTATATTTTCAATGTTTACAATATAAGCAACTGTTTTTTTGCAGAAATGCTTAAATTAACTGAATATCATTTGAAATATGAGTAATTGATAAGTACAGTACATTCAATTAGCTATTTTACGTATTTTATGGTTTTATTTGTGGCCACCTGAACCTTATCATTTTAAATATTTTTTTTTATTTCATTTTGGTGGGGGCCCCTGGCCTGCCATCCAGCCTGCCCTCTCTTAAATCCGGGGCTGACTGCATGCCCATTCCGCTACATGCACCTACGTATTGCATGTTTTCTGCATCTCTGATCTACAGCCTGGCTAACATGTGCATTAACAGATATTTGTCACAGCATGTGTATCAAATGGTTATTTGCTATATCTCGCGCAAATGTCTAAAGAAGGTTCCCTTTTTATTGATGACAATGAGTCACCTATTTACCTAGAAAATGTTTGCACAAAACACTTCTACAGAGCTGGATTGGTTATGCAACGGACGACAACCGCAGTGTATGACATTTGTGAAATGAAACGTTTGCCATATTTGTTGGTATCTAACAATATAAATATAAGCCTAACAAAAATACAAATTACAAATGTTTGGTTGATTTGTTTCTGATTTTATTTATACAAATTACATTTTCCTATAACCACAAAATAATAAAATAAAAACTTGTTTCAGATACTAGTTATTCGTATCATCCTGCGATACATGATGATACATTTGTTAGAAGAAAGCAACGAAGGAATAGAACGACGTTCACGTTACAGCAGGTAAATTATCTTATAATTGTTTTACAACTGAACAGAACATAATGGCCCAGCCACACCAAACTAACTCGGTTAACGTTTTCGGAAACTGTTGGCGCTTTAGCAACAGTGTTGGTGCTTTCAGTAACACCGTTGCCGTTTTCATTATACCTGTTGGCGTTTTCTGCAACACTGGCCTTTTCGGCAGCGTTCCAATTTTTGGCAACGATATATCTAATGAAGAAAACCTTTAATAAATTTTGATGTTTTAGATTTTATTAACAGCTTATAATATACCAGGTTACCCAATGGGATGGGCTGCAAAAAAATTTTTTTTCTTTACGCTACACCAAAAAAAAACTTGTCTCTAGTTTAGGCAATTAAAAAGCAACAAAGAAAAAAAATTACCTAACCCCCAGCTAGCGCATGACACTCGAAATTTTGAAAATTTACGAAAATCACAAGTTTTTATAATTTTTTTGAAAGTACTTAAACAGCTTCATATTGGGCTATAGTGAAAATACTTTATAGTAGAGTTACAAAACCACACTAAATTATTGAAAAAGTAGTATTTTTTACATCTGAGGTAGCGCAAAGCGCTTCAATATCGTTAATATATCACTTTTTGTGTTTAATATAATAGTTAATATACCACTCTTGTGTTTTTAGCTTTATAATGTTGATACAACAAATACCTAAAGGAATAATATTTATTTATTTATTTATTTATTTATTTATTGTTCGGTGTACAAACAGGCAATGCCCAAAGAAGTACACACATACAATCAGTACATATACAATCAAAGAAAAAAACAGCATAGGTGCTAGCGCAGGCTTAGACTAAGAAACAAAAAAAAAAAAACAATTCTAGAATTTGCGTAATTTGAACAGACACAACACGAGGGTATAAGGTGCTATGGGGTTGTGGAAATCTTTCTCAGCTTACGCTTAAAGGAGAGTAAGGAATTATTAAAGGGATCGACGGAATTATGGAAACGGTTATAGGAAGCAGCTAAACGATTGACAGGGGAATTCTGAAAGGAGTTGGTGTGACACAGAGACGGGCGCAGGAGGTTAGAGGCACGAGAGGCGTGGGTGGGAGCATTGAACATGAATTCTTGCTATCCTGAACACGCCGACGTCTCCATAGTGGTACAAGTCCAAACACACGACAACGTTATTCGTATGAGCATGAAGGAAGATGAAACCTCCTACTAAGGTATCCAACGTATCGCTTCTGTATGGACTCGACCTGGTCAATGTAAACATGGTACTGCGGACTCCAGACTACCGACGCAAAACTCAAGACACTATTGACATACGAATTGTATAAGGTGTTGATGGTCGATACGTTGGAGAAACATGAGGATACTCTAATCACAAATCCTAGGGCGCGGAAAGCCTTCTGAGTACAATATCTGATATGGGAATTAAACGCTAGCTTATTATCCACAACAACGCCGAGATCCCGGATGCTGCTGACGGATGATATTATGTTTTCTCCAAGACTGTAATCAAAGTCGAACGTGTATCGACTTCTGGCAAATGTGATCTTGTTGCATTTGTCATAATTTAGGACTAGCTTATTGTCCATAAAGTAGTTGTGTAGTCTTTTGAGGTCGCTCTGAAGATCGTAACAGTCCTGGAGTGAATATAAATAAATATTGATTGGACTACTACTGCTCTTTCTCCACCACCTTTGTTGCGAAGAGTATCTGACGAAGATATTTGGGCTAAGGTTTCAACTGCCAAAACAGCAAAAGAATGGAACTTCCACATATTTCCGTGTCACACGCAAGCGGTGGAGCGCTGTGTGAAATTGGAAACTGAAGCCTCCTCAAAACTCGTCGGCACTAAGAACAGAGATGGTTTCATCCGAACAACGCTGCTATTAAGAGCTTCAATGCCAAGTTTTTCAAGCAAACGTAATTTCAATGTTCCAACTATGTAAAGGACTCTGATTTAAGAAGGTTACAAAAATAATGTTGAAGTGTGAGAATTGGAAATTTATATTTCACAATGAATTTTGTAATTAATAAACTCTTATGGTAAAATTTATATATTTTCTATTTATTTATATTATTCCTTTAGGTATTTGTTGTATCAACATTGTAAAGCTAAAAACACAAGAGTGGTGGGCTCAAACAAGATACATACCGCACCGAGCAACAGCCGGCGGGCACTCAAAAAGTGATAAATTAACGAAATTGAAGCGCTTTGCGCTACCTCATATGTAAAAAATACTACCTTTTCAATAATTTAAGGTGTTTTGATAACTCTAATATATATAGAGTTATATATATAGGATTTTCACTATAGCAGTCCAATATGCAGCTGTTTAGGTACTTTCAAAAAAATTATAAAATCTTGTGATTTTCGTGAAATTTCAAAATTTCAAGTGTAATGCGCTAGCTGGGGGGGTTAGGTACAAATTTTTTTTCATTGTTGCATTTTAATTGCCTAAACTAGAGACAAGTTTTTTTAGGTATAGCGTAAAGAAAAGAAATATTTTTCAGCCCACCCTATTACCGACGCTATAGGTATGTCTGTTTATGCTTTTTCTTATTAATTGACCAGGTAATAGTTCGTTAAACAGTAGCTAATGTCGAAAGAAATCCAGATAGGTCAATATTGGTATTTTAGTATATTTTGATGACTTAAATAATATACCAAGTAAGTACGTAGGCTTTCACGGCCAGAATTATTTCGAACATAGACTGCTTCGGGGTTATGCCGTGTGTCAATATTCGTAAAAGCTGACGTTTCGCGAAGCATATTGCTCACTTCTTCAGAGCTAACTGAATATCGAATACTCAGTATTCAGTTTGCTAAATATACCAAGTGTCATGGCGCCCATATTCTGTTTTTTCAAAGTATCTCCTTGCCGGTACATCTAAAACAAAAAATATTTATTCTCTATAGGTACTGTACAAATTTTCTTGAAATAATGTTTGCCTAACGCCAATAGTTTTCGAGTTAAATCATATGTGAAGTATGAGTGTGTTGGTATTTGTAACGAAAAAGTTTTACTTAGGGTCTCTAATAAAGAATACGAGGAGTTTCATGCAAACAATACCTTGAAAATTTAGATCCGATGATTTACATACAATATAGTCATTTAGGTGTTGTTTGCCACTGAGAATAAAAATGAGCCTTTAAGGGGTTCACTTCCGCTTATCTCAAAAACTATTGACTTTGGAACAAATGTAATAGAGTAAACGTGTAGAAAATTGTATCGTCCACAGGTTTGTTAATTCTTATTTTTTTATCTAGGATGTACTGGACAGAAGATATTTTGAGAAAACTGAGTTAGAGTGTCATTTTACCACTCTGGCGGAGCGCGTGGTGTGCAACTAAAATTCTTTCTAAAGACTATCTAAATATCTATTTTTTTCATCTAAAGTTACCTGTTCCTATAAACTCGAACAACGAATAAAACATTGAGTATCGCCAGACAAAAACGGAAATGTGCACAAGAAAATGAAACGGTCCCACATGCACTTTGCTAGTGCCCTGCTATTTCATCAACCAGGGAAGCGTACTGGGTGAACGATGGCCTACTTGGGCCAGCATAAGAGAAACACCACTGAGCAGTATCACCGACATATTCAAAAGAATAGGCTGGGAGAGAGTATAACTCAAATAGTATTCTAAAGGAGGAAGCGTAAGGGACCCGCGTGGAGTCTAAGTGCTGTAACTGCATCACCCGCCTTCAATAGGGTATATGACTGTATTAAAAATATGGCTTGTATTATAGTCATCCTAATAGATTACAGTTTAAAAAACTATTTGTTATTACTTTTCAAAAAAAATGCTTTATTTCTGTTAAAAACCAACATTAAAATTGAATTTTATTCACGTCCTTTCACTTGATTGAAAACGCTCTGTGATTGGCTCAGTCTCCAGTGACGTCATTCGTTAGTACGCTTAGAGCGCATTCGGTTAATCAGGGTAGGGTATGGGGAGAGCAATGCTCAGATAACCTGGGTCCGCTGTCTCTCTCTTATATGCAGGTAAACGCCGTATGACGTTAGTCCGCCTATGATGCAGCGCGTCACTCTCACCGTACAATACGGGGTAATCCGAACGCGCTCTGATGCTTCTCCCGTTTGAATTTAATAGCACTAAAGTGCCATGTAAGCATAACTTTGTAGGTTAGGATAGCCCTAACCGTAAGCTGTCAGATCAGATAATACCTGGTTCGAAAATACGATAGATAACTTATTCTAGTCAGTTTTACTTATGTCGAAGTAATCTTCACACAAAGAAAAAACACTTGTATTGGCCGCTATTTATTTCATTTGGATTTCTACGAGCCAACCACTTTCTTCGCAGTTTCAAATCTTGCGGAGTAGCTACAAATAGTTTATCCGGAGTTTTTATTGACGTATTTCTGCATTGTGGATTTATACACCATTTATAACCCATTTTTATGTAGAAATTGTGAAAACAACACATCATACAACACAATTACCAAACGGCGACGATGCCGATGCTGACAGACCATATGGGCCGATTTGGCATCTACTGTCGGGTGACGTCACACAACAGAAAGTATCGTTTTGGCGGGACTTTTTGTGATTCAATTTTTAACGCTGATTTTTATGAAATATTGAGGAAATAATTACGAAAAATAATGCATTTACACTGTAGAGTGAAGGAATAAACACACTAAGATGGTTTTTCAATAATAGTCAAATACCCTTGTGACTAGCAGAACCACAAAATGTTCGCGAAGTCGTCAGCTGACGAAATCTCCAACAATAAATTGATAAAAAGCGCCATGGTAAACTTGGCGAAAACACCAATAGTGCTGAAGAAAATGCCAACAGTACTTATTGATTTGGTGTGGCCCGGACATAAAAAACTGTTGTGAAAAATGTTTTAATCCTTATAGCTAGAAGAATTGGAAAGTGCCTTTGCTCAAACGCACTATCCTGACGTCTTTACAAGAGAGGACCTTGCAATGAAGATCAACCTAACAGAAGCTAGAGTACAGGTAAGTTTAAAGTGAATAAACAACTTTCGTACTCGCTTAGTCCTTGCTTGGTATTACAATTGTTTTAAGTCCTTTTTTGTTGAGAAATTTCTAATAAAACTAAGAGATACCTAATAGATAAATTCTTGGCTCCATCAAAGTCAGGGAATTACGTGAAAAGTTAGGCAGACAGGAGGGTCTGTTATCCGCATTAAGATGAAGGTCCTGTGTAGACATTTGGACCTCAGGGAGAGGGCTACTTAAAGGCTAATACTTTCTGAAACGTGTTTATGTGTTATCAGAACCTGTCGCTGCCAATTAGAATCACATGGAAAGCCTCAGAGAGGGCGCTGGTCCTCGATATCCCCTTACATCCCGAAAAGAGTGCAGAATCGCCTGGAATCTAAGGGATTTAACATAGGCAATAAGATCAACCGCATATCACGGTGAATAGATATAGCAGAGATCTGTAAATTCCAGTAGGGGTTTGGTAAGGAATTGATTTTTCTTTATTGCGATTGATGACTTTGCTGGGAATGATTTATTCATTTCAATAAAGCGTGGATGATAAGGAAATAAAGTTGGTTTGCTTGGTTATTCACCACTATGTGTGCCAATTTATACTTATAAAAGGAAGCATTTCGAATTGAATGAACTTTGACGTTTGTTAAATGTCAGTTACTGAGGAGTTACTGTTTTGAGGTTACAGTTGCACTAATAATTTCCGCTCTTTGTGGCAGACGTTCTAAAGTTTGGTTTCAGCCAGAAAATACACAATTTAATAATAACTCGATTAACGGGAGGTAGTCCCTTTTCATATCCAGGAACACATAATATAGTGGTTGATATGCAGGTGCATCCTTTAACTGGAAAACATAAATACTCAAAAGTCAGTTTTAAAGTATTGCTTATAACATCTATACAGGGTGATGGAAAAAGGTGGTACTAACATTCAGAGGTAGGCAGAACACATCAAAACTAACAAAAAATCCTCATGCCCTACGGTATTTAAGAAGTGACAAATGATCTCTTTCAATTCTACATGCCAACCGAAAGAACGTTTTATTGTAGTACCTACGTCAAAAACACGCAAAAAGTGACACCGGCCTACTGTCGCTGTTTCTAAAGATGATACCATCCAAAACTTCAAGAGATAGTAACTGATTCAGGACACATTAATTTGTATGGTTCAGCCCCGAGAGCCCTATACAATATGACTCCCCATCATATGTGGAGTCATCCCCCTCAACCCCATGCTTACCACTGCTTATCGCCTCTCCCCCCTCAATACCCCATATTGCCGTTGTCTTTAATTATCTGCAGTTTTAAGATGAGTTATGATCATTCTATATATCTTTTTAAAATTTTACCCTTATTTTTTACACCATCTTCAGTAGTTACAATAATGCATTGCAATAATATAATATACGCATATGAACGAGATAAAAAGAACACGTAGACGAATAAATTTTATGGTAATAGGGGGTGGAATTGTGGTTGTCCACAATTAGCATATATCCATTTTTAAAGTAGCGCCGTGGGGCAGGTAATCATGTAAACAATGATTGGAAGCGGCGGCGGTCTTCCAACCCCTGGTTATTTAACAAAAGGATTGCGGGTAACAGGTTGCGCTGCCTCGCAGCGAAGGGCTCTAAATTCGCTACAGTATATTATCCCTCTGAGGGGCACATCTGGCCCACCCTTTGTTGGTCTACGTATGTACTTACATATGTTGCGTTTTGTTTGAGTTTTAATGATGATTACGCTTTTAACGGATGACTCGCTCGTCGGATTTATACCGCAAGGGTACAATTAAATTTAATTTTTACTGAAATCACAAAATTTTGGTATGAAGCGCCAGGGATAAAATATTTGTCATATGTGTAGGGAATCGTTAGTATTACTTATCATAAATTGGAATGCTAATAAATGACTTCATTAGAACGAGTAGAAAGAACTTTTTTTTTAAATTTTTTTGACGTAATTTTGTCATATTCTGAAGGCCCTTAAGACAAAAAAAAATTAAACAAGAAATTAACGCAGGACTAGTGACAATTTGTTTGACAGTGTCAATTGATCAAGCATCAAAAATCATAAAAATCGATATTTTTATGATATTTTTGTTCTCATGTTGGGTCATTCCTCAGCAGTGATAGGTATGTAGCATGCAATAATTTTTCAGTTTCTCTTTGGAGAATAATACAACGAAAAAGGTAAAAATGATAATGTTTAGGAATGGTTTGTTATTAGAAAACTCAAATACGTCTATTTTTTATATGGAAATACACATTTTTGGTTTGTATTTCATTTCATTCATATTTCAATGTGTTTGATTTATGATGTCAACATGCTTCCATGGTTGTTTTATCCGTGGTATTAATATTAGAGGTATTTCCATACGCATGTGGAGTGGGGATGAAAATCGTTTCGTTAATTTCGTTACGTTAATATCGGCTTGGCGGAGCTGTATGGTTAAAGAACAATAACGTAAATATTACTAGGACCAAACCAATTCTTGAAAGTTTTATGCTTATACAAGTCTGTTATATTCTTTAAGTTGTTAGTGACATAACACCTAAGTTTGACATATGCAATGTTGGTTGTGTATATATCACATGCGCAGTAGCGATCGTAAAATCCGTCCAAAAATTGAGCATACCTTTAATGTTCATACCACGGTTTTATCCATTCCTATTTTGTCGTCCAAACGCTAAATCTACATGCAATAATACGCAATGTTTCCGGTCACATACAAAAAAAAAATCAAGCACTTTCACATCTGGAAGTATTCAGGTATCGTAACAGAAAATCAGTATTTTATCTGATAATACTTTACAGCTCTTAAGTTATAGGTTTGTCAGTGTAATTATTATACCACCTGTATACAAACAACAGCGTTTTTGTCTTGTTCAAATGTAACCAAATTTGATTAAATAAATGTTCAGGGTCGATACACTTCCTTGCAGTTCGTGTATAAACATAAGAAATAAAGTGGTTATCCAAAATTGTAGTTTAGTGTTATTTCGAAAACCAAAGGTGTATGAGGATTCACTTATTATTCTTCAACACCCGAAGGGTTGGAATCCATTACAAGCATGACCGATCAGTAAACGATCTAGTCAATTCCCGAATTGGGCAACCGTGAAATTCAACAATATTACCAACTGCTTAAACAAACCCCTACCCTAGCGAGGGTTGGGGAGATTTTGGCTAAGAGGAGCGGGTATTTTACTCGTACCGCGTTTCGTTCTACGTCAATGGAATTGAATGTGTGCACAAACAAACGGACCATTAGGTCACACTGCAAATAAACACGAATAACACGATGGTAGCTAGTGTTTGAGGACTTAATGCGGTTACACACTGCAACATGTGCCATGTACACCCTCGAGCTATACTCGTTTGTCCAATACAACACGCCTAACAAGTCGCGGATTTTGGCATTGTTCAGATTTACCAGTTTCATTTTCCAGGCGCATGCACTTATACATTTTTGACGAATTTTGAGTTGGAATCTTTCCAAATCCTATAAATAATACATATTATTAATCTATATTGGTGATATAAATACATTTGAAAATTCAATAATTTAGAATGTAATACATATTTCGACTCAATATTATCAAAATTTTATGATTTCGCTCTTAGGAATTGATACCCTAATCATACCCTGTTGTACCCCGTTCTTTTCCGAATTTACAAGTTCTAAGACTGAGAGTGGACTATTTTTTAACACTACATAAATTTGGATACCTTTTTCAGAGATAACCGAATCCTAGGAAATCTATAAAAATGACCGTATATTTGACACCACACACGACAGAAGTGACATTACGCAATATCCTCTATATACACAGCAGATAGGCAACAGACTGTATCAGATTTCTTCATAGGAATCAAATTTACCTAAAAAAAGTTACATTATCACCTAATCACATCAAACTAAGTCAGCTTTGATCGCTACAAAATGCACATAATCGCAGTTATTATTGTTGGATGTATTGATGTTTCAAACCATTTTCAAACTAAGAGGAGGGTGTGACATTTGCCGCCTGGCTGCGCAGTTGACCAAAACTACTTCAGTGGCGTAGATATTTGTGTTATTAAGGCAATTTGGAATGCGTTCATAAAATGTACTCCAAGACCTAGTTTGAATTAACTACAGTTACCTCACCTGTAATAATTAGTAGTGAAAAAGAAAGTTGTTGAAAAATTCTAAACAATTTTGCACCAACTTTAGCTGAAAATACATTATAATAAATGATCTTTTTCAACATTGTTAAACATGTGTATATTTTTCTGCACTAAACAAAAATTAGATAACATGCTCCGGATAATCGGAGCTGTATTGCAGATAATCGGGGCTGTATTACGCTGTACTACATTGCTGTACTCCTTTTTCCTTCCAAATGTTTTTCACGTTATGTAGGAGGTGAAAATGCAATTCATGTGACTAACGCATGTGACTAACGCAGTATATAATATACGGGTGGTCTTTTTAAATTGAGACTCCTAAATATCTCGAGAAATATGCATGGTACGACAAAAGTGTCTTAAATAAACTTGTAGGACGCAAAGGGGGAAATGAGATGGCGATATCTGTTTTATTGCAGATGGCGCTGCAATCGGTGAAAATGAAGTTAACTTCATTTTTTTAAATGGGAATACCCAACTTTTTTTATATAATTATGACTTTACGCTAAATAAGAACAATCTTTTATCTGGACATTATTTTTCGTATGATGCATCTATCAAAATTTATTGACGATGGAAGTTTGTGGCGTCTGCGGTAGTTACGACCGCTGCCACTGCATGGGATGCGCTCGCTGTCTGGCAGTCAAAGCGACGACTGAGTAGATACTCATGGTACAACGTAGGAAGGTATGTGCATAACGGGGACACGTTTTGGTATCTCGCGCGTTGCCCCGTCATGCGCATTGAGTTTGTTTACGCACAAAAAAATGCATCGTACGAAAAAAAAATTTCAGAGGAAAGATTCTTCTTATTTAGCGTAAAATCATAATTTGATAAAAAATTTGGGTATTCCCATTTAAAAAAATAAAGTTAGCCTCATTTTCACCGATTGCAGCGCCATCTGCAATGAAACTGATATCGTCATCTCATTTCCCCCTTTGAGTCCGACAAGTTTATTTAAGACACTTTTGTCGTACCATGCATATTTCTCGAGATATTTAGGAGTCTCAAGTTAAAAATGATACCAAATATCTATCTTAAGCAATACAGATAAAGAAGGTTAAAGAAGGTTTCAAATATTTAATAAAAACGGCGCACCGCATAAGTACCTACATTCAGTTACGTTATGTATACCTACAATAATATATGCTATTTGAAATAAAAATACATATTTATTCTACTGTACATTATTTCACTTCAAGGTGTGTATTAGTGTGTATCTGAAAAACGTTTTTTTTTATAAATTCATAATTTCAAGTTGATGCAAAGTTGTCCCTAAGTACCCACATATACCACAAAAAAATTAGTCCAATTGAAAAATATTTAGATCTCCCGCAGGAGGCGTAAAGCTTTATCTTTTTTAAATCCCGCATATGTACGCACATAATGCACATTTTTCAAATTATACGTTAAGTGGTATATTTCTACGTTAATAAGTTCTATCGAATCTAAATAAACTGCAGGGGATCTAAATGTTGTATTAGAACAATATATTTTTGTATACGTTAATTTCACACATTAAAACATAAAAACGCATTGTCAATTAAAAGCGTTATTTATTGCTCAAGGTTTATGAAATTTTTAGTTTAGGTAACTTCTTAGATAAATAACGAGTTAAGCTGGATGAAAAATAATTTTTTGGAAAGATAAAGATTAATTTTACTGCTACATCTTTGGGTTTTTCAAGTATAAAACATCTAGCCCAACTCATCTAGCTACAAAAATAGATTTTTTATTTAAGTACAATTTTAATCCAAATATTATAATTGCGATAATAAAGCGTAATTGCCAGAAATTAAACGCCGCCTATAATGGATGACTACGGATTGGCGTTGGTGGGGGACAGACTGACCACTCCCAGCAAAAAAAAACATCGCACCATAATATTTCGTTTCGGAGCCGCGATGTCCACAGAACGGAGCCTTAAAAAAATTCTAATTATAATGAAAAGTATAAACTTTAGGCCTCCTGTGGGAGACCTAGAAGTTGTCCATAGGGACAATTTTTTATCAACTTGAAATGTTGAATTACGAAAAAACGTTTTTTGGTTACACCCGTGTATCTGCCGCTACGCAAAATTATTATTTTTTTCTATTTGGGACCGGGTACATCGGGACCGGGTGTCGGGCTTTGTTATTTTGTGTGATCAAAATGAATACTTTCACAAGTAGTGAGTATGTAGGCATCATGCTCATTTACGGAGAATGTGGGCAGAATGCTGCGGTCGCTCGAAGACTTTATGATGACATTGTTTAAGTGCAAATTGGAGGGGCCGCGGCACGCCGCCGCCGCGCCGTAGAGAAACTTGTTTGAAGCCCAGTGGTGCTCACTTTGAGCAATTTGTTTATTCGGTAAGTTGACCGTTAGTCACTGAACATATTTATTTATTTATTTTAGTTTCATGGACCGATAACGGAAAAAAAATCGAAAAAATCGAAAAAATCCCAAAACATCAGGTCACAAATACATTATTTACAAAACAAAAGAACAACATTATCGGCACAGCAAAAGCCGATAATCGAGCGCAAAGAAAAAGGCAAACACTTAAATTCTATAATATTCAAAAATAAAGAACAAAAAAATAATTAATCAGCAAGAATATATCTCAGCCCTGCAAATGGGAAACACTTGCATCAATGCACAGACGATACAAACATGATCTGATTGATGCGATTGACAAGTGAAAAATGTCGACATCGGCGTTATTACATGACGTCGATAAGCAAAACATCGGCGAATTCATCATGAAATTAGTTCGAGCGGCCGGAACGCAGAATAACTCGCGGCGGCGAAGGTGGCGAGTGCAAGCGTTCAGATCAAAACTTCGAACGAGAGAAGGCGAGTGAGTCATATAGCCCGCGCAACAACTTGGCAATGTATTGTTATTTACATGAATTTCGTGAAATACGTGGATTAAAGACATGTTCGCCGTAGTACTACACATTATGAAAACATAGGTATAGATAATTAAGTTTTCACCTCAAAATTTTGAGACATTTTATTAAGATTTTTTGTTCCTCATATTGAGTTACATCGTCCCTCCAAACTATTGCACTCATTTCTTATACACCCGGTATGGTTTGTATAAATGATAATTTGATAAATGCCATAATGCCGTATTAGAGGAAGAAAAGCTCCGTTATGTTCAAAAGTAACCGATTACTGGTGTTCAAAATGTCATCTCTTACATTAGCCAAGGACATTAAGCGTCTGTTCAGGGTATCGTAATAGTTAACTCAGACAATAGGTTAGTGAGAGACAGGGAGCGATATTTAGCTCAAAATAATAATAATAAAAAACAAAGGAAGTGCGTCCCAATTAGAGGAACAATGGTAGGGCAAATTGCAAAGTGAGTGCTCGCGTACATTGGGTGTTTGCGAACAACATTCACTTCAATTGTCACTCGGTGCGCGAGCATGGGGCTCGCTATTCTTTTTGATTTTTTGTTCGCTGGTTCGGCAGAATACTTCACATCGAGGGTCATTCATACCGGGGCGTGGAGGGCCTCTTTTCTATTCGAGGGTTCGCGACGGTCCATGCAAATTTAATTGATGGCTATTGCTCCAGAATGCAATTTGAATACGCTTATTATTATTACTTAAGGGTGCAACAATTGTGTGTTTGCTATCGGTTTCAATGATTACTGTAACATTTAAATGACATTTTAGTGAGTGTATTTTTGTTTGGAAGCCGATTTAAGCATTATTTGACGTTCTAAATAACATAGGTAAAATGTTAGAAATATTGGTATTTAGGAAATATTCTTTCCTGTCTCAAAAAATTTTGCCTGAATCTCTTTTTGTCAAATTAGTAGTTTTGAAAGCGCTTATATTATATTATATAAATAATTATAATATATAATTTTTTACTCAGTTACGCATCAATTGTTTTGTTTTATTTTTTAATCTAGGTATGTATATTAAAAATCAAAACTGATTCGTAAAAAAGTTATAAATATTTACGAATCATTTATTTCCAACAGAATTCTAGTTGTTGGCGTGGATTAACGATGCCAACGAAATGGATTTTACTACGACAAAAAATCAAAAACTTCACCCCTCACACGGGGTGGGTTTAACGTCAAAACATGAGTAAATCGCAACCCTGCCATACCGATTCAATTTTCATTTTATCATCAATTTTAAATCGTATCGGAAATTTGCGCTCAGCGCCATGAGTAATTGATGCGCTGACCAGGAAGCTACACGGCACGCAATAACAACAAAAATCTCCACAGCCGCGCCTAATAAAATATTTATACGCAATTTATTTTAAAACTTACCAATCTTAAAATCCTCCATCCCTAGGGGATGAGACTATAACGCACCAATGGGGAAAGGGTAAGAGTTGCCAAGCAACCGAGGCAGTCAGAGGGTTCCAAGGAATGCAGAAATGGCTGCATCCTGCCGTTTGTCCTGGTTGAACTTTTCAGAACTTTCTGTAGTCCTTAGCACGACTGGCGGTTTTGTGGGGCATCAGGAAAAAAATACTTGAATGTTGCTAATGGTATTTTTGAAATATATTTATCGAAATGAGATTTTACTTTGCTATTTTAAAAATCCTAAATTATACAAATCTTCGTAAACAATTCTCAAGTGCAGGTATAAAATAAATAGTATTAGTAATATAATATTATATAGGATTTACCCAAATTCTTCAAATTTTCTCTATCCCTAGCCAACTTTATCGATGCCTGACCAGTAAACTCAGTATCATCCTGCCATGTGTTTTATCATCTATAACTTTTGTAAAACACAAAATGAGCTAGCATCCCTAGCTACAGCTAGGGATGAAGAAATTTTATTTTCTCCCACTGACAAATTTAAATTATGGGAGGCTTTTCACGCTTTTCACGTTTTCACGCAATATTTGTTTGTACAACTCATATTACCGTTGTTGTAATATGCCCAGGGATGTAAACGCGTAATTTACCAATTTAATTACCATGTAGAATTGGCTTAATAATTGGTAATATTACGCTGCCGCTATCCGAGGAAACCCAGCCTTAGCAGTCAGTGTTAGTTGTGAAACAACAATTAGGTTTCCAGAAGTACCAAATTGTGACAAATCTGTAGACAAATCTATAGCAACGAACTCTGTCAAAACAACCAAGTCAAAATTACACTAGTTCATCGACGCACCATATTTTCTCCACTCGTGTCCTTCAAAATTCCAAAGTGTTATTCAATTATTCGCTTTAACAATGAATTTCATCATTCGTCGCTTCTGCCAAGAAGTGAGGCATTTGCCGAAGGTGTACTTTGACGTAACAGCTGATGGCAAACGATTAGGTAGAGTCATAATGCAGTTGCGAACTGACGTGGTTCCAAAGACCGCAGAGAACTTCAGATGCCTTTGCACCGGTGAAAAAGGGTTTGGGTATAGAGGTTCATCGTTCCATCGCGTCATACCAGAGTTCATGTGTCAAGGAGGTGACTTTACCAATCACAATGGAACTGGTGGAATCTCGATATACGGTGACATTTTTCCTGATGAGAATTTTCAGCTGAAGCATAACGAGCCTGGTATTTTGTCGATGGCAAATTCTGGGCCGAATACAAATGGATCTCAGTTTTTCATTACAACCACCAGGACGAGTTGGCTGGATAATAAACACGTGGTATTTGGGAACGTCTCGAGTGGTATGAATATCATCAAGTATATCGACAAGATGGGCACCAAGGGGGGAAATCCCATGCAGGAATTTGTCATTCACGAGTGCGGCGAACTGTTAGAAGAATGATTTAGTTTTTTCGGGTTCTATGTTTAATATTAATTTTCGTTGATTTCTGATCATATGTTTTTCAATTCTGGGTTATTTATTACCTGAAATTTTTACTTTTAAATAAAAATAAGGCATTTATGGCTTCAAACAATTCAAACCTACTACGGTGGTCCACAGACTTGGTTTAGCTTAACGATTAGCTTTATCGGACTGTGGGTTATTTATTATTTTTGAAGGTATACTGACCAAAATAAAATAATTTGTAAGACATTCTAGCATATTTTTTTAAAACTTTAATGCCCGTGTTCATAAAGAATCGTATAGCCGTTTGTTACATACCCGCTTGTTATAATTTGACGATCGTTTTAAATGTTATACCTATACTCTATTCACTTTAAGAATAAAGCGTTGGATAAGATAGGGCTATAATTTGCGGCTTGTGATTGGCTGAAAGTTGAACCAAATTTACACCAGCCAACGCGCGTATGTCACTTCAATTTTGAAACGTCATGTCATTTGCGTGAGATTCAAGATTTTCGTTGTGTTCTAGTTGTTGTGTTCGGAATATTTTGCAGTCTTTCGAATTTATTTTCAACAATCGATTCAAATAAAATCAGTTCTTTTTAGAACTCCACACGATATTAACATTACAACAGGTAATCTTAATATTGCCAATAATATTTGTTGTTCATGTTTTACGATGATATTTAATAGTGCTAATATGGATGAGAGAATGCAGGCTGGTTCATCAAAAACCGCTCAATGGGGAAAGAAATCTATTACTTAGATGAGACATGGGTTAATGCTGGTCACACAAAACCATCACAAAACCAAAGGTCTGGAAAGATACTACTATAACAAGCGCTCGACAAGCATTTGTTCGTGGGTTATCACGAGGTATAACATATCCTTCTGGAAAAGAAAAACGTCTTATTGTTCTACACATTGGCTCGGAAGTAGGTTTTGTAGATAACGGCCTTCTGTTATTTGAATCAAAAAAGACTGGCGACTACCACGAAGACATGAACAGCGACGTCTTCACGGAATGGATGAGAAATATGTTGCCACGACTTGAGCCTGGATGTGTAATTGTAATGGAAAATGCTCCTTACCATTCCGTGAAGATGGATAAAGTACCAAACAACTCTCGGCGAAAAGGGGCATTAATAGAATGGCTTATGTCAAAAGGCGTAACCGTAGATAACAGTATGTTGAAAGTAGAACTTCTAGATATGGCAAAAAAGTATACAAGTGATAACCCAGTCAACTATGTAATCGATCAATTAGTGGAGGAAAGTGGTCGCAAAATCTTACGATTGCCTCCATATCACTGCGATTTAAACCCAATTGCCGCAAACAATAAAACATTTAAGTTGCCGGAGGTAAAAAGTCTGCTTCTTGAGGGTTTGGAAGTTGCAATTGCGGAACGTTGGAAAGCTTGCATCAAACATGTATTCAGCGAAGAAACCAAATTATATCAACTGGACAATATTGTTGAAGATATTGTAGAAGAGTTTATTATAACAACCAATACAGGATCATCATCAGATTTGTGGTCTGATACTGAACCATCTACAAGCGAATGAAATAAGGAATTCCTATTTATCAAATGACAAACATTTCGTGTTTTCTTTTACTTTTTTAAACAGCAATATAACGGAAGACGTGTGAGGATGCTTTGAGAACTGCTGTCGGAGCAAATTGCTGCTCGTAGAGATATACGAGAATAAACAGTGATATTTTATTCCTTTCTTTGTGTCTTATTTCTTTGTTTGTTATTCTTTCGGGCTTTGTTTGTGGCCAAAGATAATAAGGTCGAAAGTCGTATATTTTCTCGTTCCCAATATAACGCACCAATGAGCGGTCAGATTAAACTGGCGGCTATATGTCAAATTTGAATTAGGCAGTCGCGTATGGCGTGAAAGGTAACCTCACAAAATAAAAATCCTTTTCTGTTTTTACTGTACACAGATTTGTACTACCTGTTATAATTGTGACATTTGTTAAAAAAGCAATTAAACCATCCAAAAGCAATTAATTCGGTATTCCAGGTCTCTGCAAAAATCTTTTTGAGCGACATTTGTTATATAGTAACAACAGAATCCATTTTTTTATAGGTTTGGTCAAAATCACGGTCAAAATGTATTCTCGCGTGTAAGATTTTATTTCTGTAAGATTTGTTTCTGTACGTTTTGTTTATTTTCTTTAATAGGAATATGGGTAATAAACTACAAGCAAAATGCAACTTATAAAAGGAAAATATTTTATTTGAACAAAATTTAACTACTGGTTTTTAAACAAAATGGTCTTGGTGTAAGAACTTCGAACTCTTTTTTCTGATTCTAATAACATGGTTTTACACAAATAATGCTCCATTAATGTTGATAAATTGCACACTTTTTGTCTTAATCGCATGTTGTAACGAGACAATTGGCGAATTCGAGCAATTTTCTTGCTTATGGTAGTTCTTGCTAATGCTAAAACTGCCCGTGCTTGAGGAGATGAAGATAAGTCTGAAGTATATACGTCACCCATATATCGAGGATTGTACCTACAATAAAATAACGTTAAAATATACCTAAAACAAAGTTACATATTACACAAATTTTCTCCTTTTTCTTGGCGGTGCTAAAGGATGTTCCGTTGGTGTTGCGCTGTGTGACACTTTCAAAGCTCGTAGTCGTGGCAGTGATTGTTGACTCTGTGTGTTCACTAGTTTCTGCTACAACTGCATCTTCTGCATCGCTCATACTATCTGTGTCCGTATTTTCATTTGCTAGATCACTCATAACAAAAATACTTGGCACCGCACTACGGGAGAGATATGGTCTTCCGTCTTTTCCCAGTTTATAATCACTGTTAGAAAAGTGTCTTGAACACAACACAGTTGTTTTAAAAACCCGACTTTTTATAGGTATAGCTTCAATCCGAGCTTGTTTTGAGTCCTGAACTGTTGGAAATCTACGAGAAGGTATATGTTATAATTTAATATTACTGTATTGCGGTAATAAAGGTTATACCTGTGACACGTTTTATTTTTTGATGCTGCCTTTTTACAAAAGCAGCAGTTTCGCCCCATTGTTACCTCTTAACCATCCAAGGTACCATCTACATGCATCTACATACGTAAACAAACTCATAACCTCGATGTAAACATATGTTAAAAATAATGGCGGTATCTAGCTTCTGTGCGCATGTGCGAACAATGCGCACGAGAATCTAGACGAAAATCGACCTTATTGACCAAGGTATGTTGGGCCAAAACAAGCCAATGCATTAGGATAGGCCGTACTCCGTCTAGTTATAGATGGTCTAAGATTGACAGCATATTGCTCCAGTGTAAATGGGGCTCAGTTTCCACCCCCCACTACTATGTTCTTATCGTGAATAGGGTATAGTTATGAATTCAAAATTGATGTATTCGTCAGTAGATTACGTGTAGCGGTTGGTTATACGTGTGACTATGCTTTATGAATACGGGCATTAGTTTCAAACTGAAAATATTCTGAAAAGCAAATTTGTTCTTTTATTTCTTCTAGTGCTGTTATTTGAAATATCAGAAGACTAACAACACTTTATCATACCTTTTACTCGCTAATGCATCCTGTCTGCATTCTAATATTCCTATTTGTTTCTGAGCAACTTGTGATACACTTAGGCCAGTCAAATTTGGGCTTCACTTCGGACAATTCCATCTCAGCTGTATTTTGCATATACCTTTGGTTGGGGATTAGAATTAACGTCTAAAAAGTCTTGCTTTCTATCGATCAGACGCCAATGAGCGCTATTAGGCGTTAAGTTGTGGTCACACTCGATTTTAACGCATTAATTTGAACATTACGCCTCATACATTAAACGTTAGGCGTTAGTGTGGTCCGGACTTTACTACTGTACTATACTGTTTTAACTAAATACCTCCCGTTTTTTTTTATAGGATTGTTCCAAAGCTAGCATCGTTTGAAAACAAGACTTCATAAATTTCTGCTAGAAAACGGTGTAGATATTACATAAGACACTTCTTAACATTCTGATTGACATACCTTGGAAATGGTCAAGTTTTAACTGAATGCTATTGTTTTTCTTAATATAAAATATGATGCTGCAATAGCTTAATAATTGCCTTTAGAGGCAATCTCCTCTAAAAGATCATTATGGTTCGCAAGTCGTACAACATTTCTAAATTAAATATGAAAGCAATTTAATTATGCTGTTCGTGATATTTTTTTGCAATCGCATTCCTTTTTTTTTTAATTTTTAGCTAAAAACACCTTTAAATTGTAATTTTATGACATTAATATTATAGGTTAATAATATGGTGACATACAGGCCGGATTAATTAAATCAAAAATTACTGCCACAACCTGGATTTGAACCAGGGACCTTTGCGTTTCTAGCACAATGCTCCATCTGAGCTACTGAGCCGTATGATATTTGTTAGATGTAATTTGTCATAAATCAAGGAAAGGAAGTAGTGGTTACTACCAAACACTAACCTATCTTGACGTACACCTATCAAATGTCATCTACTTGGAAGTAGGGTTCACACCAACAACGGATTGTCATATCCAAACTGAATTATAACTGAAAATGTTTAACGACATATTGTCAAATTAATATTATAGGTTAATAATATGGTGACATACAGGCGGGATGTAATTTTAATTAAATCAAAAATTACATTGTGGCTGTACTTTTGATTTAATTAAAATTTACATCCCGCCTGTACGTCACCAATCTTCTGAACATGTTTTTATGTAAACAAACCGCTACATTTACTGTGGTGAGGGTATATTGAGTCTGTCACATGTATGTATTTGTTCATTTGTTATATATGTATTTGAAAACATGTATTTGATCAGCATTGAAAACTGAATCGATGTCGCTATGTCCGCCTGGCTGTCCGTCTGTCCGTCTATGGACACCATAACTGCCGCAATTTTGAAGTAATTGATCTGAAATTTGGTATACAAGCTTATCTAATAAAAAGTAAGGACAAGTTCGTGAATGGGCAAAATCGGTTCACTTGTGTTGTTTTTTAATATTTTACGGTGTGGGGTATTTTAACTTCAGCACGGCTGAAGATCATTTTCTGACTAGATTTTTTTTAATTACATATTGCCAATCATAAGTTATGGAAAATTGTTTACGGGTACGCTGCGCGCTAAATTAAAAAAAAATTGCTGCCTGATTTGTTACAGATCCGATTTTTTAACTTACTTGTAAAGTAAAAAACTTAGCACACTATTTACGGCGGTAGACTTTTCGAATTAAGACGCATGATGCTCCAGACAATTTTTCATGATGAAACCGAAAATAGTGATTCAATGTGTTCATTATGAAACAAGGGACAAAAAGAATGGACAGAAAATAAAATGGGCGTAAAAGACGAATCATATGGAAAGTACAAAATAGACAAAAATGACAAAAACCGTAAAATTGATAAAACTGTCGAAAACCACAGAAATGACGAAAAGCGTAAAAGATACGTGTAATATTATCCCTACTATATACTAAAAGTCTAACACAGTCCGCGTAAGAAGTTTACGAAAATCGGTGAATCGGGGGAAGGGTCTGCTTCTCGGAGAAGCGAAAATCGGCGCCGCAGGCGCCGATTTTCCGCCTAAAATTGGATTGTAAAGCGCTTAGGCTTTCGATTTCGTCCAATTTCCGGCCAGTTCTCGTTATTTTTTACCTCGATTCGGCTAAATTTATGAATTATCGTTTCGGACTGTATTCGCCAGCGTGTCATCATGCCAATCGATCGCAGTTGCTAGCCAACGGCCGCGCGCTTCGCGACGCGGTCACCAGACGGCGACACATCATGTCGCTATTGAGGTTACGCTACGAAGCAATAGATGGCGCGCCCGTAACCGCTTCGAACGTACGAGCATAATCACGTCGCGCGTGTAAGCATCCGGGCTTTGTGTTTCCCTCTTAACGCTTCGGCGATCTACCTAGGTCGACCAGCAGGCCTATTAGGCCTGCACATTCTCCTAGTATTAATATACTATAGTGGTTATATAACGAAATGATAACGAGACAAAGAAGAGTTTGGAAATAAACAAATTACCTTACTCGGAATATGGTAATTTTGGAGGTAGGCGGTACCTTTTTTATAGCCACCAGGCTGGCCGTAAGTAGGCCTTTAAATAATGCAAGTAGAGGGAAAGTGACGTGAAATTCATTAAGATGAGCCTGGCTGTACCTCCACTCCTGGAACCCTGTCGCTTAATACCCATTTAAGTTGCGCGAAAGTATGTCGGTCCCTATACATATACATGTATATTCTGTCGCAAAACCGGTAATAACACTTTTAAGGGCGAAATTCACTTTGCCTGGTAGGGCTTTTCCGCCAGATCAAATTCGTTTTAATCATACACGCATACATAGCGACGTCTCCGCCTTTTCCACCCCTTAAACTCTGCCACCCTTAAAACTTTCAAAACAGTAATTCACAGAGCCCTGCCCTCTCCTGCGCTTGTTTTATCGTGTTAAGAAGCTAGTAATCGCTTTATTTTACGGGACCACATTTAACTCGGAGAAGAACATTTTAAACGGCACGTTAAAGTTTTTAAGGGCTTTAACTTTAACCACCACTCCACGCTCTTGGTACCGTAAATGTATCAGAATGTGTCATGAGCACAAGATACACCCTGCGATTTAACCTACAAGTTTGACTTTAAAAATAGGATATTCACTACTGCTAAATAATTCAAAATTCATGGCTTTATTTGACTTTAACGCAAATTAATTTTCTCTTAATTCTCAATTTCGTCTGTTTCTATCTCTTTTCTCGTGTGACCATCGTTTACTCGCTTCTGTTCTAAGTTCATCCTTCAATTTTTGCCTCCGTTATCGTCGGCTTCGCTTGTTTGGTGTAGGGTATCAATTAAGCCAGGACTTAATTCCAGGAATTATTTCTACGTAATAATCTATCCGCAATTAAAACTTAAACTTTCCTAAAACAACTTAAACAAACCTATCTGTAAATATTATTTTAATAGGGTTTTGAGAAAATCGTAATGTGTCATTTCTTTAAATAAAATATTCAATAACATATCATGTAAAAAATGTGTCAAATATGTATCTAGTTTCTTTACCTCACTCAACCTGGTTGTCATAGAAACGCGTAGGTGAAAATTTTTTTCACTCACGCATTTCCATGACAATCAATAAGCCTCTTCTAAAATATCGTGTATAAGTTCCATATTCAGGTATTTAGGTAATATTGACGTAAAGCTTATAGTTTCTGTGATATTCAATTTTTTATTTAAAAAATTACTGTTGCAGGCGTTTTTGAAAACCAAGTAATAACGACATTTTTGCAGATATTTTCTTACAACTTTGCGAGAAAATAACTGAAACTAATATGGAGGTGATAGTGCTAAAAAAATTCGATACGCTATACAGGGTGTTCCTAGCACGTAGTCAATTTTGATATTTTTTAAATGGCTTTTTCTTGAGTTTTTAAATGGAACGCCCTGTATATTATTTTCTGGTTGCATTTACCATTAAGTAGTCTTTAATTTATGTTAGGTATAGCATATACCTTTTTCAACCAGTTTTCGTGATATTTGGTATTTGAAAAAAATCTATAGTAAAGTATACCAATATCGTGCTTTAATATTACACTTACAATTTTTTAGGGCTCCATAAATGTGAAAGATACATTTTCTTAACAATCATTTACAAGAATATTTTGATGATTTGCGGCTGACTATTCCCCGAAACATAATTTACTATCCTGACGAAGCCTACTTTAGTATAAACGTAAGACAATATTTCGACAATCAATATCCCAACAAATGGGTTGGAAGAGGCGGTCGTACGTGCACCAGACACCACCTACCACATAAGAAGCTATAAAGATGATAATTAGAAATGTTTTACTGACATCAGAGAAAATAAGACGCACATGTTAAGAAATACTTCGAGATCTTTTACCGGTCTTTTTGAAAACCTTACAAATGAATAAATATTTGCTGTTTTCTCTTTAATAGTTACAGTTTTTTACCAGTTTAAAGCTAATGTTTAATTTTTATCCATTTAATCCATGTTCCATTAAAAAAACTCGAAAAAATCCGTTTGAAGAATATCAAACTTCACTACGTGCTGGGAACACCTGTATAACGAATCATTTCTCTAGCTACTATCACCTCTCTATTAGTTTCGGTTACATTCTGAAAAGGTTGTAAGAAAATATCTGCAAAAATATCGTTATTACGGAGTTTTTATAATAAATATACAGGGTGAGTCACTAGAGTCGCGGTGGTAGATATAGCAATTATCTTTAGAGATGGAAAAAAATATTTAATACAAAAGTTGTTTGGCATATCATTTTTTACAACGTAAAATTATTTTCATTTATACTGGGTGTTGCATTTAGGCGTAGCAGAAAATAAATTAACTTTTTTAAATGGAATGCCCTGTATATAATAACATATTATGATTGCGAAGAAAATTGTCTTACTAATTGTATCAGGTGATATTGACGTAAAGCTAATAGTTTCTGCAATATTCAATTTTTTATTAAAAAAATGGCCGTTGCAGGCCTTTTCCGAAAGCTACGTAATAGCGTCATTTTTGCAGATATTTTCTTACAACTTTGTCAGAAAATAACCAATACTAATAGGGAGGTGATAGTGCCCAAAGAAATTTGATGCGCTATACAGGGTGTTCCTAGCACCTAATCAATTTTGATATTTTTCAAATGGGTTTTTCTTGAGTTTTTTAAATGGAACGCCCTGTATATTATTTGCTGGTTGCATTTCCGATTAAGTTGCTTTTAATTTATATTAAGTGTGGCATATACATATTTGTACCCGTTTTCGTGATATTTGGAATTTAAAGAAAATGTATAATAAAGTATACCAATACAGTGCTTTAATATTACACCCTGCATAACATGGTTCTTTTTTAATGATTTTTTTTTGTAAAGAGAACATAGAAAGGAAAAAAATACTTTTGTTGAATTAAAAAACTGACAGAATTCCTCAAAATAAATTGAAAAGTACATGGAATTACCATTTAGTTACTCAATATGAAAAATTAATATAATTTGAGACAACTAAAAATTAAATAAAAACAAATAATTAAGAGAAACCACAACTAATAATATTTATTATACTATTTTTTAAACTTGATAAGCATTAACATAAAACTAGTAAAAAACTATAACAATTAAAGATAAAACAACAAGTAGTTATTGATTTGGTAGGTGTTCAAAATGCCCTCCATTTTGTCTTCTACAAGCATTAATCCGATGGGTAAAAGATCTCGAAGTATTTCTTAACATCTCTCTCTTATTTTCTCTGATGTCAGCAAAAACATACACATACAAAAACACAGCGTAAATTCTTGAGGCCAGTAGAGCGTTTTTGCCGGCTTCTCCATAGATGTAAATAATATTTATCAGTTCCTCTTTAGTATAATTAAAATTCATCGTTAACAGAGATTACAAATGTTGGTTAGCTATATTAAGTCTGTTGACAGCAATAACTACACGTCTGTTATTTGTTTTTGTTTCCATGACAACGACGTTAAGTAAATCTAAGCTAACTTAAAATATTAGCGTAACTCTGCTATTTAAATAATATCTTTATAAAAAATAGCATTTTTAACTTTACCAACATTTATAATTTATTTACATTATAACAAAATACATGAAAAAAACTAACTCAATTATACAGGGTGTAATATTAAAGCACTGTATTGGTATACTTTATTACACATTTTCTTTAAATTCCAAATATCACGAAAACGGGTACAAATATGTATATGCCACACTTAATATAAATTAAAGGCAACTTAATGGGAAATGCAACCAGCAAATAATATACAGGGCGTTCCATTTAAAAAACTCAAGAAAAACCCATTTGAAAAATATCAAAATTGATTAGGTGCTAGGAACACCCTGTATAGCGCATCAAATTTCTTTGGGCAGTATCACCTCCCTATTAGTATTGGTTATTTCCTGACAAAGTTGTAAGAAAATATCTGCAAAAATGACGCTATTACGTAGTTTTCGGAAAAGGCCTGCAACGGCCATTTTTTTAATAAAAAATTGAATATTGCAGAAACTATTAGCTTTACGTCAATATCACCTGATACAATTAGTAAGACAATTTTCTTCGCAATCATAATATGTTATAATATACAGGGCATTCCATTTAAAAAAGTTAATTTAGTTTCTGCTACGCCTAAATGCAACACCCAGTATAAATGAAAATAATTTTACGTTGTAAAAAATGATATGCCAAACAACTTTTGTATTAAATATTTTTTCCATCTCTAAAGATAATTGCTATATCTACCACCGCGACTCTAGTGACTCACCCTGTATATTTGTAATTTATATCTAAAAAATTTAATATCGCAGAAATTACTAGCTTTAAAGAGAAAGGTAATTTGTCGGGCTATTCCGTCATACGAAGAAGCAACTGTAGACACATGTTTCGGACTATTAGTCCTCATCAGTACGGTATATCCAAAGAGCAAGATGGACACTCAAAGGAAAAATTACTAGCTTTACGTCAATATTAACTGATATAATTGGTAAGACAATTTTCTTCGCAAGCATAATATGATATAATATACAAGTCATTCCATTTAAAAAAGTATATGTTTTTCTGCCAGGCCTACATGCAACACCCAACATAAATAAAAATAATTTTACGTTGTAGGAAATGATAGGCCAAACAACTTTTATATTAAACATTATTTTCGTTCTCTAAAGATAAATGCTACATCAACCACAGCGACTCTAGTGACTCATCCTGTATATGTGTATGTTTTACATGTTTTAATTCTGAGATTAATTCTCAAAAATGATGCAAAAAATGATTCCTACAAAAAAATCTTAGCCGTGATCTAGTATCTTAATTAAAAAATCTGATGTGGCCAGGCACATGACCTTATCATACTATATATAAAATTAATAGTTTAGCTGCATGAACTGTTATTTGATCGAGATCGGTCGTGTCTGCATTAAAATAAAACTATTTAGCCAGGATTTAACAGATTTGACAGTAGGTATTGTCAAAACATCATCCTTTGACACTACTTACTATAATTAGTCATACTTCCTGTCATACTACGTATGATAAAGTAAAAAGGGAAGTTTACCAAATTTCGATAATAAAATGAACAACCTGTATATTAAAAATGTATTTATACGATAGCTTGATTAAAATAAAAAAAAAACATTTGTAAAGACAAAATATTTTGCATTTTTTACGGTTGGGGAATTATTTAGATGTTCAGGTAATTTTGACTAACCCTGTATATGGACGGTGTGATGTCAACAAATGGTGTGTGTTGGGGGTGTAAAAGAGGTAAGGATCAAGCGATTTTCTTTAATGAAACCAGTACCAAATGATACAGGTATTTATGTAGGTGCTACATTTTGCCATTATTTGAAGACTAGTTTTCTTTATTCAAATGTTAGTTTGCCAGATCTTGGACCTTATTATTACCACCTTGGAGATAAAATTGATATGCTGGTTTTAACGAAAAGTAAGACCTGATTCTAGGTTAAATTAATTAATTAATCTCAAAGAGTAAATATAAACCTACTACGAGAAATAATCTATTAATCTCAAACGTAACGATCTAACAACATTTACCAATTTACCAAACTCGAAATAAAATTTACCGTAGTCCGCCAAAGAGTCGTAACTGAATAATTAGCAACTTTTCCATATCGAGAATTCCCTCAGAAGACGGCAGCGGCGGCGGTAGCACCCGCCTTCGGCTCGCACAATTTGATTAAAAACTCGATTAAAATTAAACCAGTTCGGCGATTGAAATTCAAACACGATAAAATCCCAAACTGGATTAAGGTTCTCAGTATCGAATTAAAAAGATACCCGGATATACTCTATATCACCAAGAAATCCAGAGAAGGAAAGATAACGAAAGAGAGTGACGTAAGTTACTAAGGGGAATTGAATTTGTCCACCCTCAAAAGTATAAAGCGCACGGCCAATTACAATTAAAGTATCGGGTTACAAGTGAATCTAAATCGAATAAGGGATGAAGATTGACTACCCTGGTGGCTGGCATGCGTTGCGCTGGCATCATTTCTCATGTCAATCGGATGTCGTATCCTATATACGGCACAGGGAAGGGACCACGAATTTATGACGTTTAGGGGTTACATCTGACACCAATTTGTCGTGTCAATAAACTGAAGTGTTGCCGCAAATAAAATTTTACACCCGTCGGAATCCCACAACCCGCAGTATACAACGTAATAGGCCAACAGTAGTGGTTACAATTTTATTGTAAAACTAATTCCTACGTGGGAATTACTACAAAAATTTAGCGCGATATTCAACAAAACAACAACATTACGTTGCCATTTCAAATTATGAAAAACGTAATCATTCCAACATTTATCAAAATTTGTTCAATATGGAGGACCTGATTCAATGCCGCACAGTGGCGCTGTTTGTTTGAAACTGGTGACAACACATTTCAGGTTATTTCGCGATCTGCAAATTCATCATTTTTCTACTTACCGCATTCAAAATTTACTAATGAGGGTGGGTGTCATAAATGTTCATCAACAACAAACAACGTTTGAGTGTGGTAATAAATCAAACTTCTAGAATCCAAAATAAGAGAAATTATGAGAATTAAGCAATAATAGTTCAGATTATTTAAATTTTTTGTATTGTGTTAGTGTTTTTTTATGTTTTTGTTGGAAATTGTTGCATTTGCAAAAAATGCATAACAATCCATTTTTTACAAATGTTTCAATTTATCATTACACATTAAAACAAATAATTACAATAATAAAAACAAATACAACGGATAATATTGCGTATTTTGCTACAATTCTAGAGATACTCTTCTGGATGTATTTTTACGTGAAGAATCCAAAAGTACTTGATGATGTTCCAACGTAATTTAAGGTAAATTTCATGATACACAACCAACCCTTCTACAATTCCCGATTGTGACAATTAATAAACTACTTAATTAACTTAAAATAATAATTAACTTTTTCTGCTTACCGATTGTAGGAAAATTATTTGTCATTGTTTCGGAATTTAATTTTTATTTTAATTTATTTATGTCATTTTGTTACATATTTGACAAAGTAAGTAATTGACTAATTGACTAATTGAATATTTTTTGATAAGTTAATATGTTGTAGTATTAAAACTTCTTCAAATGACTAAACATAAAAATGATTTCTGATATATTTCTTTAATACAAAATGGATTAATATTAACTCATTTTCTTAAACTTAGAATTTACAACATTATGAATAGTTTCCAAATTCCATGATTTGTTGTTTGTCAAATTAGCCAAAAGCAAAGCTCTGTGATGTTATCACAAGACGATTTTCAAGAAGCATGTTTGCAAGTGGTTATTATGCGCTCGAATGTATCATACACATACCGCAACTAGTTTCTAACTAATTTGGTGCTATGATATTAAATAAGGCGCACAAAAGCACGTTATAGTAATAACAAACTCAATTATTAAATTTGTATTTGCCGTGTTATTATAATAGTTATACTCAATTATTTGGGAAAACGGTAACAAATAAAACTTAGTAAAGTTTATAGTTTTTTAATTTTCGATATTTCGCCTTATATCATAGGCTTCCTCGGGAAATCTACAAGAACGAACGTTTTATACAAAGAAAACAAATGTATCATTACTTACTAAATAGAGTATAAACTACCAAAACACATGAAACTTTTTTAAACTTCTGACAAATGTCAAACAAAATACTTCCTAACGACGTAAAATAATATGATATCACAATATCCGTGAAAAAATAAATTCACATTTTCTGCATCAGTTTTAAAATTACGTACTTAATTTATTAGTATTTAATTCATTAATAAACAACATTTCCAAGAAATTATTAGGTTGATTTTTACAAACACCCAACATTTTAACATTATCGAAATCAAAACTATGGTTTTCCATAAAGTATGTTGAGCTAATGCGCACCTTAATTTACTTGTTTTTATGTCTGATGTATGTAATGAAATTCTAGTTTTTAAATAATTACCAGTCTGACCAACCTACAATAACTTACAACAAGAACAAGGAATAGAATTAACAACCCTAGAATTTAAAACCAAAGGTGTTTTATCTTTAACCAAAGAAAAAGATTAAGCAAACGCAGAAAAACAGGTGTATTCAAATAATAAAAGGATATGGTTCTTCCTGTTCAAGATTATTTTATTTTACGTAGTTACATGTTCCGCCCTAACGAGATGTTACGCCCTAACGCCCTAACGAGTAGTCTGAAGATGCCCTCGTTAGGGCGAAACATGTAACTACGTAAAATAAAATAATCTTGAACAGGAAGAACCATATCCTTTTATTATTAATTAAAAGAAAAAGAAGCATTAACTTTAACAAATTATATTTTGCAAATCTAATGTAATACATTTTAAAATTTTGGTTAAACTAGATGTTAAACCCATTATATAAGGAATTTTGAAAAACGAAGGAGATTGTTGAAGAAAAGGAACATTATAGTTATGATTTGACCGAGAACCAAATAATAAACGATTAAGTAAATTTTTTCGGAAAACATTTATTCAAAAATATCGAAAACAAAATTTTCAAATTTTTGGGTCTAAATTTTGCGAATTTTTTCTACTCTAATTTTTAGTGCCAAACCTGTGTTGATTTCTGATTAATGGAATGATATGACAAAAAAATTAATAATCTACCCGAATTTGTAACTTTTCTAAACCAATCTAAAAACAAAATATTTTCATCTGTACTAATAATATTTATATCTAAAAAAGAAACAATAAAATTATTTTCTTTTTCAACAGTAAGTTGAATATTTTTATTAAAACTATTAAAACAATTTAATGTATTTTCAATTTGGTCCTCAAGCAACGCACAAATAATATCATCAACGTATTTATGAATTAATGAAAATTTAAACGGTAATTTTGGGATAATATCATCTGAAAGTTTATCCATAATAATTTTGGCCAAAATGGGAGAAATTTGAGAACCCATAGGAGTTCCATCTATTTTTGAAAAAAATACTCGATCGAAAGAAAAATAATCATGAAAAATTAATCTAATGATAGTAAAAAATGACTTTCACCAAAATTTGTATTGTTTGATATACAGAGTTAGCCAAAATTACCGGAACACCCAAATAATTCTACAACGGTAAAAAATTTCAAAAAAAAATTCAAACAAAAGTTTTTAGACTTTAAACAATCCATCGTTCAAATATATTTTGACTGTTCATTTTATTATAGAAATCGGAAATCGGAAATTATTATAAAATGTAAAAAGATACAGGGTGTCCCATTTGAAAAAAAAAAAATTACGCAATTTCTATAATAAAATGAACACCCTGTATATTCAAAATATATTTGAACGATGGATTGTTTAAAGTCTAAAAACTTTTGTTTGATTTTTTTTTTGAAATTTTTTACCGTTGTAGAATTATTTGGGTGTTCCGGTAATTTTGGCTAACCCTGTATATTGCTAATGTTCCTTTAAAACATCCAACATCAATTTTTTTGGAATGTTAGTAATAAGCGAAACGGTATCAAAAGATATTAAAACATGTCCTTTAGGTAAACGAAAATTTTGATATTTTTCAGAAAAAATTAAATGAATCATTAATATCCTACGGGACATTATTAAAGGAGTCACTAAGAGTTTTAGAAGCAAAAGATGCCAACTCGCAAAGTGGGGAACAAATACCTACATGAAACAATAGGCCTTAAAGGAATATTCTGTTTGTGAATTTTGGGTAGGCAATATAATTTAGGAGAAATAGAAATAGCATTATGCATAACTTACGTTTCAAATTTTCCTCTATAACTCCAACCTGAATCATTTTTTTAACAACATCATTTACTTACTTGATAGTACTTGTTGGATCTTTCTTAATTATTTTGTAACATTCGTATCATTAAGTAGAGTATTAGTTTTCTCAAAAAAAAAAAAAAAAACAAAAAACAAAGAAAAACGGTAACAATAAAGTTTTTAAAAACATGATTGTTACCGTTTTTCCAAAAAATTTAATAAAAACTATTATAATAACACGGCAAATACAAATTTAATAATTGAGTTATTTATATTATACATTAGAGCGCATAACAACCACTTGCAACCATGCTTCTTCCTTTTTCGCAAAAGATTTGTCTCGTGAACTTGGGCAGAGGGCGTTGATGCTTGGCCACGGTTGCTAATTGTTGCTCAGGGCAATGGGAAGGTGTGTATTAGATTGAGTTGGCAATTAGTGCCGGCTAACGAGGCACCACGGAACAATTACGCTCACCATGGGCCCTTGTGTCCGTTGTTGACGTGCTTTGTGACGTTTGTCCCTCGGGCAGCTCCACTCACCTCCATATTTCATACACTTGTCATCAAGGTAGCCAAGGATCATGCACCACTCTCGTGTCCTGTGCCCAAAGGACTTTCTGGACTTCCTTTCTCGTCCAAACTAACTAATATTTTAATTAAAGAATTGGCTTCTGCATAAGTGATAAAATACGAATTTTTATCATGTTCTCATATTTTTTTATGTAAAACGTTACATTTAAAGCCGGTTCTTCATATTCGCATACTTGCCAATATTTCCCAAACTTTTAAATAGGTTTATACGAAGATTAGGCAAAAGGTTTGTAATTTTTAGTAAAATGTTAGAAATACTTTTTTTTACAACCGTTGATATATCCTTCTTCACATTTAATGAGCGTTGGATCTCTCGAATCGGATAGAACGTAACCGATTTGTTGAATTTGAAGTGTCATTTAGCAAATAATTTCCAAAGCTATCTGTGTTATAAAACAAAAACACAAAATAATTTTTATTTAGGAAATTTCTCACTCATGACCATGATACCCTATTGAATAATTCTTTTTGGCAATAATTCTAGTACTACTTCTTTACTATCCAATAAACGTCGAAATTTAACGTCTTCTGTCATAAACTAACACAATATCCACCAGAGGGGTGGCCAATGCCGGTCACCTCAAAATTGCCGAATGAAAAGCTGACGATCAAACGTCAATTACAATTGAAATTTGACACGTCCGATCGTAAAAAAAATCTACCGAAAGATGGTCGCACGGCAGCAAAATTTAATGCCCCTTTGGTCCGATAGCGGGCAAAAGTAAATTCGTAGCGTTGTCTCTCGCGAGACAGAAATAAAGAAGGCAGTTAGAACGCGGGAGCATTGTAAAGCAGGACCTCTTGTGCCCTTTTCAGACCTCCCCAAGGACCTCGACCAACAACGGACATGTCCAGTGTCATATTACAGTCAGTTATGGCCCTATATCCGTAACTACTACTTTATATTTTTAGCTGGGTAGCCGTATTTGATAATAAAACCCGCTCTTGTCTGTTTGCTGTGCAATAGAAAATACTCCACATAAAATAACAATTTATTGCTCAAAAGCTTTCAAAAGGCCCGATCATGTGATTGCTGGTAAACTACACCAAATAGTATACTATACATATGACTCGCTGAGCTCGAAAACACTGCAAGTTCAAAAATTGAGTTCTGAGGAAAATAACAAGATAAACTTGCCGGTAAAGTATCTTAAAAAGTATAGCAGCTAACTGCTATTATACTTTGAGAATAACACTGATCATGAATTTTATGTAAATTGGCATTATAATCAGAGCTATTAAAATCAATCATGTCCAGTCCTCTTATTCCAAATCTGCTGTACTTTTCTAAACAAATGGTGGATTTAATATGGCTGTTAAAAATGCCTAAAATCGGGTATTTATGAAACCTATTTGCTGTGAAATTTGAAGAACCTAGATGTCAAATCTTACGGGGCAAACTAGCGTATGAACAAAACAAAAACTTACAAAACAAAATTCCAACCCCTGCTGCATTAAGAATGCCTACAAGGCAATGTCGGCAGCATGAAAAAAAATCTGATGAGGTCAGGCACATAATTTTATCATACAATTTAGCAGTGAATCCTAACGCAACCGGTGATGTTCTGACAATACCTACTAACAATAGTATCAAATTATCCCGTCCTTGCTAACTAGTTTTAATGCAGTACGAGCGATCTCGATCAAATAGAATTTGATTATGCAACTGAACTATTAATTTTACCAAAAAATGTCAGACAAATTATACAAAATTTCCTCTACTTCTTGACAAAATTACAGAAATGTAGGCTCATTTGCAAAGTCATTGAAATATGCTAACAGGAAACCTCCAGTTCCTTTGGACCCTTTTGAACAAAAAGCTTTTCAGCTCCAAGTTTGGTCATGAAACTTCTAAATATGAAGTTTCGTTTCGATACATTTCGTACATTTAGAGCTGAAAAGGTTTTGTTCAAAAGGATCCAAAGGAACTGGATGTCTACTCCATACTCTAAGCATTTTCAAGAATTTTGCAAATGAGCTGCCATTTCTGTAATTTCGTCAAAATGGTTAAATTGAAGCAGCGTTCTTCAACATTTTTACGCCTGCGGGCCGGCAAAGGTAGGAGAAATATTTCGCGGACCGGCTGACGATTAAGGGGTAATACCACCCCTGGAGGTAGAAAAATGATACCTAAGTTTAAGCATGTACCTAGTACCCTCAATTTTATTCAAAAATCAATGTCGGTGGCCATGTCATTAATTCTTTTCTGAGTTGTGGTATCCGATAGTGGTACAGCCTCTAATTTTGTACCAGCTTGAGGACCCAAAATTTCTTGAACGACATCTAAGACGAAAATCTTTACTAACTCCTCACCAATAGTGAATGGTTTTTGGTTTTAGCGATACGAAGAGCTACGAAATAAGATTCTTGAAGCAGCGACTTGTTACCATAGTAGTCATCATAATTTTCATCTGCCTTTTCTGAATTTTCATCTAATCGTGTAATCTTTGAAAAAAGTCCAGTGTCTTATCAGTAAACTGTTAATGCTTTGAATGCAAATGATGAGCTAGTTTTGAAGGCTTCACAGCTTCATTTGAAAGAATTTCTGAACATACTACACACAAAGGCAATGGCAATAGTTCGCTGCCAGGGGTACAATAAACCGAACTTTTAATACTCCTTATCATATTGCCTAATAAAGTTACCTTTTCTCTCTTTTGGTTGTGTTGTATTTTCAGAAGTATCGACCCATTTCTTTTTCTGTGGCCCTTCTACACTTGAAGCACTGGTACTTGGCATAATTTCGATACCATCAGTACTCTTCTCCTGAATATTGTCCTTGCTTCTACCAAAGAGAGTAAGAAGGTTTTGCTGTGTGACTTTTTTTAGGTACTTCCATTTTGTACGGCTTCAAGTTTTACGAAAGAAAATTTATTTTCCTAAACACCACACAACACACTATGTCTATAAGGCACAATATTCAAAAACAATACGCTCGAGCGCGATAAAATAAAAGACAAGCGATCTAACACAATACTGAGGTGGAGCATACACGAATCGTCGTAAACTATGTTGTATGTAGAGGTGAGCAGTGTTGGCACCACCAAACTAATGATCGTACAATATTGTATTTCGAAATGAAAGAAGATGATATGTATTTGGAATATACTTTTTGTGCATGTTTTACAAGTAATTTTATTGTCTGATGGTAGATGCTAGATGGTATTAGTGCCATCTAGTGATAGCTATAGCAAGTATTATGAAGTATAGAAAAATAATATAAGAATATATGTAAATACAATAGAAACCACATATATATCTTCTGTTAACAGTTAAGCAACACATAGTTTGCGACGCTTACTATATTTATAAAGAAATACGTACAAATATATGTTCTTGCCGTTAATTGTAGCTGCACAGAAGAGAGCCAGCCCCGACTTCACCGGGCGCTGAGCCGCCTTGATACGGGCGAAATTTTTCGCGGACCGGTAAAATATTTCTGCGGACCGGCACCGGCCCGCGGACCGGCGGTTGGGAAACGCTGAATTAAATCGGTCGTGTCTGCATTAATATAAAACTAGTTAGCCAGGATTTGACGGATATTTTCATTCTAATGACAGTAGATAGTGTCAAACGCTGAAGATTTGACAATACCTACTGTCAATAGAATCAAAATATCTGTCAAATCCTGGCCAACTAGTTTTATTTTAATGCAGACATAGCCGATCTCGGTCAAATAGAATCTCATGCAGCTAAACTATTAATTTTATATATAGTATGATAAAGTCATGTGCCTGGCCACATCAGATTTTTTTATTCTAATGACAGTAGGTAGTGTCAATATTGTTAATATTTTGACAATACCGACTGTCAATATAAGCTGCGTTTGGATATTATACACCGTTACACTTGTTACACCCAATAACACGTAAGTGTCATTTGGACGGTGTACCCGGTGTCAACGGAGCACAATATCCGAACGCAGCTTTAATCGACATATCTGTCTAGTTCTACTAGTTTTATTTTAATGCAGACATGGCCGATCTCGATCAAATAGAATCTCATGCAGCTAAACTATTAATTTTATATATATGTGAGAAATGGTTCAGTGAGCACAACCTAAAGCTAAATGTTGAAAAAACAAAACTTATAAAATTTAGCATAAGAAAAGAATTGCCCATAATTGTAGACTACAATGGCGTATTACTAACATCTGCTGATACTTCGACTTTTCTTGGTCTGATGATAGATGCGTCTCTAACCTGGAAACTGCACATAGATAGTCTGACAAAGAAACTGGCACAACATATTTATGCCATAAGAACTTTGGCATCCACTCTTAGTGAAGAAGCGGCCATTTTGGCATATTATGGACTAGTACAGTCAAGAATCTCTTACGGTATAATTTGCTGGGGAAATTGTTCAGATACAAACAGAGTCCTCAGACTTCAAAAGTCGTGTATTAGGAGCATATACAAATTGAAAAAAAGAGACTCTTGTAGAGAACTTTTTAAATCAAAAAAAATACTTACCGTCTACGCATTGTACATCAGAGAAAGCTGCTGCTTCGTTAAAAAGAACTACAATGAATTATTTTCCCAATACGAGCAATTTCATTCCTACTCTACACGGGCAACAGAGTCAACATTTCTGAAAATACCCCAAACAAAGCTGAGCAAAGTGTACAAAGGTGTTGTGGTGCAGCTACTAAAAAATTTTAAAAGGTTACCTAATTACCTGGTGAAATTACCATACAATAAATTTAAACATGAACTTACACGTTTACTAGTTGAAAGACCACTTTACACCGTCAGTGAATTTTACTCAACAATGTAATTTGAACTGTTTTTTTGTGTAAGTAATATTTTCCTACTACTTTCTTTTTTTGACGATTTCTTTGCTTGTATGGCCTAATGAATAAATAAAGTATTATTATTATTATTATTATTATAGTGTGATAAAGTCATGTGCCTGGCCACATGAGATTTTTTACTTTATCATACGTAGTATGTAAAGTATTGTAATCGTGCCAAAAGAATATTTTGAGATTTTAGCGGAAATATATCTTTTTGGGTCCCCTGAACATTTTTGACCAAGGTACAAAAAAAGTCTGTGTGTGTGGTGGATGTGTGTGTGTGTGTGTGTGTGTGAGAGAGTGTACCCATTTTTGGTGGCGACGATTCCGAAGAAACTACTAAAGGTATCGGGATGAAACTTATATTTATGACTAAACTTAGAGCTGAAAAGCTTTTTGTTGAAAAGGGTCCAAAGGAACTGGAGGTTTAGTCTTAGAATTTTTGAAACATTTTGCAACAAAGTCGCCATTTCTGGAATTTCGTCGAAATAGTTAAATAATAAATTAAAGTGGAGGAAATTCTGAATAATTTATGACTATGAAATTTTTTGGTACAATCAATAGTTAAGCTACATGAGCAAATTCTATTTCATCGAGATCGGTCGTACTGCATTAAGACTAGTAGCCAGGAAATTTTGATTCTAATGACAGTAGGTAGTGTCAAACGCTAATGTTTTGACACAATATAAGCTGCGTTCGGATATTGGGTCTTTTTACACCCAATAACACGTAGGTAAGTATCATTTGGGCGGTGTACCCGATGTCAACGGAGTACAATATCCGAACGCAGCTTTAATAGACATATCTGTCTAGTTCTACTAGTTTTATTTTAATGCAGACATGGCCGATCTCGATCAAATAGAATCTCATGCAGCTAAACTAATAATTTTATATATAGTATGATAAAGTCATGTGCCTGGCCACATCAGATTTTTTAGTGATTCTAAAACATAGTTTAACAGTTAAACAGTTATGTTTTTGACTTTAGCTATGTCAGATAAAACTGACTTGTTGATTTGTTCTGTTTTAGAACCCACTGATTCATATGTACTTCGGATAATTCCTCGATTACAAACACACATTGTTTTTGATGATATAAAATATCATTGTACTGATATTGTGATAGATAGGTATGCGATGTATTTCCAAAATTTTTTTTTACATACAAATTTCTTGATTTTTTTCAGGTGTGGTTTCAAAATAGGAGGGCAAAATGGCGTAAAGCCGAGCGGCTGAAAGAAGAACAAAGGAAACGAGAGGGACAGGACGTAATAAAAAAGGACGAAGAGTCCAAAGATGAGAAATCAGATGAGATCAACCCTGACGGTATGTCTGAAGATATAACACCCGATGATGACATGGCCAGGGAATGCTCAAGTAGGAGTAGTGGCAGGGAATCCCCTGAACAAGCTAGAAGTGCACCAGACGCTGTACCATCAAGTCCATCTTCTCCTCATAGTCCTGCACCATCAGCATCTTCAGAACCGCCTAGACAAGTGCCACCACCTTTCAGTCATATGTTTCCATTTGGTGACAGGTAAGTTCAACTGATTTCAAATCGCAATAGTTTTGGGTTTAAGAAAGCCCAAAACAATTCTTCTAAAATGGAACAATTGCAAAAATCGAATTAGAATGTGATAGGTTGAATGTGTGCATGTCTAGTTGAAAGTTTTCGCGTGAGGTTCACAATGAAAAATGTTCACGTATAGAAGGCGTCAAAGTTTTTACTAGACGAGATGCGAACCAAGTTGTGTTGTATATGGGGAAACTTTATTCGCTGGTAAATTTGATTTAATTTTTACTTGCAACGGCGACTACCGTTCGCCGTAATGCCTTTTGACGCGCTGCAATATAATTCTGTATATATCAAGTTCTCTAACATTCTCCCCCAAGATAGCGAATGATTGCGTTTGTAGTTGGGCCCTCCTACCACATTTTTTGTGTGTACGTGAATCTAATACTATTATAATATTTTATGTTAGACAATAATATAAGAAGTACAGATTCTTGAACAAGAACTAATCTTGTTCAGTTCTTTTCAGTGGCCATTTACCCGCAAATTATGGACTAAAAAACCAACGAAAAATAAACAAGAAATATAATACAATATAATCCACCAATTACATAAGTCAAAGAAATAATGTACATAGGCAACATAATTCAATAAAATCGAAAATGTACTAGATATCAGCAAAACGATATACCCAACAATTGTCGCCCTGAAAAAGAGGAATATACCGAGAATAATGTCGGTGTATTATAATAAATTTCACTGAGATAACACTATCACACTATAAAATATTGTGTTAATGCTGCAAAATTAATGTAAATCGTATGCAATATTCCAGCAAAGATGCTGTAAAAAAGATTTATTTTGGTGCAAGTTTGTATATTTACATTGCAGATGTACGCATTGTCAATTACTAGAATCGCATAATTCAGACATTGAAAAATATTTTAGCTCTATGGTCCAATTTAATCCAAAGTGACATACACATATTCTTAGATTACCATATGACTTAATACCAATCAGCATGTTACCCTGGAAAATTTACCTAAACTACTGGGATAAGGTCCGATGTATATATATATATAATATATAATATAATACCAGCGACATTAAATTAAAAAACTCTGTGCGAGACTAGAAACTATGCTAAAAGAGAATCCCTGCTTTTAGTGGCAGGAAATTCGATCGCCTAGCCTCTCAACTTTGTCTAACTGTATTTTTTTCTTCTGAAATGTAGACTACTTATTCACAATTCGCCCTCTTCAAATGCAAAGAGCCTTGAGACATCAAATCAAAAATCAAGATAATAGTAATAATAATAATTATTATGATAATGATTCTTAGAATTACCCAAACACCGTCTTCTTTTGTCAACTTAATCAATTTAGAGATTTGACGACACATCAACAATTCACGTTTTATTTGAAAGAATTGCGATAGTACGCTTTTCTAAGCTTTAAACCCTCTTTCAAATGATATTTATTCAAATAAGTTATTTTTTTTTGAAAATTTCGAGATTTTTCGTATATTTTTCATTAAAATGTCCGCCAGTAATCAGTACAGTTCTTTTCTCTCAATTGCTGAAAATCAGGCAGAAGAAAAAAATGGTATTATAAAATTGTCCCTTATAGATGACGTTACCTATGAAATTTTCGAGTCGTGTCTAATCGAGTAATGAGGGATAACGAAGAGTGTTAAATTATCAATTAACCACTGTATACTTTGGTGAGCCGGCTCGTGTTCGCTGATGAGCATTAAAATCGTAGCTTGCGGGCGCTATATGATGTCATCTTTGTGTATTAATTACACTGTCGGCAATTAACAACGTCACGGAAAGGAACGCGGTCTCTTTAAATGATTTAACTCATCCATCATCGTTATGAAACATGTGCCAGTTCCGTATGAATTGTGTCTACTTAGCTTTCTGTGTGTCTTCGGATTAAGGCGTTATTAGAATACATAGTAATGAAATAAATCGAGGCAGTTTTCTAGTTGAAACTAATCTGAAAGGTCGGAACCAGTGTATACTTGTCAATTATTATAGTTTTTCCTGGAATTTTTAACACCACACGCGTGAAAGCAAACCACCCGACACAAGGTTTTTTCGATTCTACTTTAGGGTGTATCACGGTTTTTTTCGAAATTTAAAATTTCAGGTTGGTGAAAAGTTGCCCCTATGGACTCACATATACCACAAAAAAGGCCTAATTGAAAAGTATTTAGGTCTCCCGCAGGAGGCCTAAAGTTTATAATTTTCCTTAAAAATTCGATTCTTTTTCATAATATTTTTTAATGAAAGATTAAGTGATTTTTCTTTTTCAAAGCCCATATGTACGCACATAATAAAATATTTAATAACAAAAAAACTTGTATCAACATTGCACATTTGTTAAATTATACGAAATGGGCATTTTTCTAAAAGTTCTATCTTATCTAAATAAACTGCAGCGATCTAAATGTTGCATTAGAGTAATATACTTTTGTGCATGTTAATTTCACACCCTATTGTTAAACATTTTCTGTTTGAAAAAGAAAAATCACTTAATCTTTCATTAAAAAAATCTAGTTCTTTAAGTAAATTATCAACATTAGGCCTCCTGCGGGAGACCTAAATATTTTTCAATTGAGCCAATTTTGTTTGTGGTATATTATGTGGGTCCATAGGGACAACTTTTTATCAACATGACATTTTGAATTTCGAAAAAAACGTTTTTTCGATACACCCTATTCTACTTCCACTAATTTATACTATTAAATAAAGAATTGCGTTTACTTTTTGGTTCACAACCATGTTATGGTTGTTATTATTATCAGTCGGGCTACCTCAGCTATTAGTCAAGTCAAAGGGGCTTATGTGGTTTTCCTCTCTGTTCGTCTGTAATAATAATTAGAGAAAAACGTCGATTATCTGCAAAGAATTTGAAGTAGTGATAACAGAGATGTGCAGGAAACATACAGAGTAAGATCAGGCAATGATCATATATTTATGAGATCTGGCAACCTTAGTCAGCACACATTTAAAATATTCATTAAGACATTTTGCAAAACGCTTAATGAGTAACCTGAATCGTTTTTGTCTCTGTTGGTTGGACTAAGTCAAAAAACTTTTAAGGTGATAAAATCTTTAAAAATGTGCATAGATTGAAATGTATTTATTTCACTATTATAATCACTGGAATGTTAAATTAAAGCAAAAAATCTGATGTGACCAGGCACATGACTTTATCATACTATATATAAAATTAATAGTTTAGCTGCATGAGATTCTATTTGATCGAGATCGGCCATGTCTGCATTAAAATAAAACTAGTAGAACTAGACAGATATGTCGATTAAAGCTGCGTTCGGATATTGTGCTCCGTTGACACCGGGTACACCGTCCAAATGACACTTACGTGTTATTGGGTGTAAAAAGTGTAACGGTGTATAATATCCGAACGCAGCTTATATTGACAGTCAGTATTGTCAAAATATTAACAATATTGACACTACCTACTGTCATTAGAATAAAAAAATCTGATGTGGCCAGGCACATGACTTTATCATACTATATATAAAATTAATAGTTTAGCTGCATGAGATTCTATTTGACCGAGATCGGCTATGTCTGCATTAAAATAAAACTAGTAGAACTAGACTGATATCTCGATTAAAGCTGCGTTCGGATATTGTACTCCGTTGACACCGGGTACACCGTCCAAATGACACTTACGTGTTATTGGGCCAGTAGGCCACAAAACGGAAAGGCGACGGGAGAAATGTTGGGAGATGTCGCTGCAGGAAGTATGCCCTTCAGGCGATGCCGTGCAGCGGGGTGGTGGTGGGTTCTTCCCTCCCCTCGCTTTTTTTTACAAAAAAAAAAAAGGGTGTAAAAAGTGTAACGGTGTTCAATATCCGAACGCAGCCTATATTGACAGTAGTATTTTTAAAACATTAGCGTTTGACACTAGCTACTGTCATTAGAATCAGAAAATCTGACATATCCTGGCTACTAGTTTTAAAGCAGTACGACCGATCTCGATGAAATAGAATTTGCTCATGCAGCTAAACTATAAATTCTACCAAGAAATGTCATATACATAAATTATAGAAAATTTCCTCTCCTTTAATTTATTATTTAACTATTTTGACGACATTACACAAATAGAGGCTCATTTGCAAAATCTTCGAAAAATGTTATGAGTAAACCACCAGTTCCTTTGGACCCTTTTCAACAGAAAGCTTTTCAGCTCTAAGTTTGGTTATGAAACTTCTAAATATGAAGTTTCGTCCCGATACCTTTAGTAGTTTCTCCGGAATCGACGCCACAAAAACGGGTACACACGCACACACACATACACACACACACACACACACAGACATTTTTTATACCTTGGTCAAAAATGTTCAGGGGACCCAAAAAGACATATTTCAGCTAAAATCTCAAATTTTTTTTTTGGCACGATTACAATACTTTACATACTGCGTATGATAAAGTAAAAAGGGGCCACAAAATAATCAGAAAAACATCTTCATATGAGACAATAAATACGTTGAGGGTATTTCATGTCATCTAGTCGGTCTTCGAGAACGTCTTTTAGCGTTTGCGGATTGAATTACGGGAGCTACTGGCTAAAAACGCTGGCAAACGTCATTTCTACCATCGTCGGGGGCACACAAAGAGAATTTCTACCGATTCGTCATATTTAAATTCCGTATTATTTTCCATGGCGAGGGACAGAGAACACTCGCTAGCTAGAGACTGCACTAAGACGAGCACTCGCCCGGACAATTTAAATATTCATCAGGCAGACATAAAGATCTTAATAGCGTAAAACGAATTTTCCATCCAGCTAAAACAAGAGAAAAACGAAACAGTCGGACGGAGCCACCTTCACGAGGAATGACAGTGATATTTTCATTATCCTAATTCCGCAGTAAGCAAATTAGAGTTCTTCTTCGCGTTTCTGCTTCTTCCGTATGATCCTTCTGGACTTTAATAATTTTTGCCGCGTCTGTGGGAGACACGCAAAAGCTAATTTTCTTTTATTTTGCATCTTAATTTGAAATTATCCTCTATACTAGACTTACCGGAGGCTTAACTTCTTCTCAGCTGCATTATAAATTAAACTTCTTATCTTGGCCTGTTACTTTTTTAAATTAATATTAGCCTGACGAATCCGCAAAGTTCTTAATCTGATTTTGTCTGTTCTGCGTAGTATGTATTTAAAAAATATGATATTACAGTTAAAACTCTAGCTCATAGACGAACTAAGTAGTTATATCGTGGTTAATTATTTTATATCATTTTATATTCTTAAATTTCGTGTTATGTCATCTCATATACAGGCTGTATAGAATGTAATGAATAATGTTATAACTTTTTACATGATTTTTTTACATCAAAACCATTTAAATAAAAGTGTGTTGGCTAATTCTGCTGCAAGTTTTCGTATTTTCGTTCTGCTTATAACTTACTCGGTTTAGTTCTTCATGATTGCCAACTTTGTTTCTTCAAATGGAATACCTATAGAAAATAAACTGCTTCCGGAATACCTATAGTTTTTCTCTGAAATTTAAGACCTCACATACGTAAATTTACAAGACATTTGAAAATCTTAAAGTGCTGATAATTCCGGGGAACAAGGATTTTGTGAATGAAAAGTGAATATGCGTTTTAGATAGATTTTATTGTGCAGAATACGAATTTGGACTTTTTACATCGGTGCGCACATCTGCTAATTTTACACAAATTTTAAGGTTTAGTTTGAGGCCAGTTTCATGTTTGTAAGCGATTGGGTTCAGCCGCTCTAAATTTGTTCTCAAAAGTTATCAATATTTTAGAATATTTAGTTTTTTCTCGAAAATTGTTCTATGTTAAATAATACAAATTGGATATCATATCAACAAAACGGAAAATGCCACAAGCACTACAAAAACTGAAAGCTTGCAGCATAATTACGCAAAGCAAGAACAGCGGTACATCGAAAGGTGAAACACCGCTTCAGTTTTGGACGCCATCTTCTATATTCAGGCCATAAAAGCACAGACGACGATAATATAGATGCTCTACATCATGAGACAAAGGGGCCAAAGCTGGAATTGCTAGAAAACTATGAAATTTGGCGAGCAAGAGATGAGAACGGGCTACTGAATAAACAGGTAGAGTTGGGCAATGAACCCCTCTTCAAATCGGTCTCTTAGTTTTTCCTAGAATAGTTTTTTAAAACTTATAGCTATTATGCCACAAGTTTTTTGTTCATGTTTTCCTTTTCTTTTACTTTTTTGTTTTTTTGTTGTTTTTCTTGTCAAAAATTGTTTTTTTACACTTTTTTTTTCTGTTTTTTGTTCTGAAATTGTTATCCGTTTAATATTTGAACATCCTTTTATTATTGAATTTTTCAATTTTCATCTCTGTTTTACCGACTGTTCGCCCCACGCCTTGCTGTGTTGCCTACGCACGGGGGTTATAAGTTGAAAATAAAATTATTTAATTGTTCGTGTAGCGAATACAACGCCACACATTCTGCGCGCTTGTACTAAAGTTAGGTTACGTATTTTTCTTGCGCCTTTTTCAACGAGTATCGACAGATTATAATTTGAGATTTAACTAATTGCGGCATCTTGTGGAGGAAGCCTTCCAAGAGGTATATTTTTTGTATTTTATTTTGTGACTAGAGCACTCGGCAGTTATAGAAAAGTATCTTTTACACACATTTTTACTTTTAGGTTAAGAACCTGCGAGAGAAGGTTTTTTCGTCCTTCCGTTTGTGCTGCATATGTGAACGTTTTTGATTACTGCACTATTTTTTACTTACTCCTAAGGATTTTTTATGACTGTGAGTTGTGACCGTCCAATGTCTTTTTATGCAATTTCGAAGTTATCTGTTCTTTTGTCTTTATTTTTAGTGTAAGCTTTAATAATGCCTGAATAAAGCGAAACATGTCAGCTAAGCAATAAACATCTTATTGAAAATTACTGAACAGTGAAGAACATCTTCTTGAAAATTTTTCCCGTTCTTTATCAAGTACTGTTTTTAAAAATGTGTGTAGATGACATAGAGATGAAGCAACAACCAAATTTTAAATTTATTTTTTTTTAACCCCAAGTTTTCTTTACTGATTATAATAAATCCCTTATAATACATAAAAATTCTATGACCCTACATCAGAAAATATTCGAGAAAATTAATAACTTTTGTTTGTGAATGGAAAGAATACGCGCGTATTCGCTAGATTTCTCAGCTCAGGTTATTGCGTTTTTGTTGTTTCTTTTATGAAAGTACTCGCACACGGCACACCACTTAACGAATCGCTGTAAATCTATCAAAAACATTTTTGAACAAACTTTCAGGTAAAAGTGAAAGGTTTACTATGAGACCCTTCTAAGGTTTCTAGGACATTGGGTTCAGCTAACATAAATTTGTAAAAATTGCCAATATCGCGCTTTCTCACGTTTTAACTTCCGTATTTTTGACAACCTTACACTAGAGAGAACCTTACACTTGGATTGTATTCACATCAAATAGTTCTATCCAAACCGCATTTTTATATTTCATTCAGAGAATCCATAATCCCAGCGTTACCAATATTTTACTCTTTACAGTAGTCTTTTCGCGCAAATTTTCTTTCTTATGTAAGGCCATATATTATTTCCGCTATCATTAAGACAATTAAAAGATCCCAATCCCAACCCCAAATCAGTAACAGAAATATAGGGTTGCCATTTAGCGGTAATGTCGATGACGTCATAAGTCAGTAATAATTGAAGGTCGAAAATTAAATTGTATACAAAAATGTACAAAATGGTAATGTCTCCTAAAAGTAGCTAAACCAACAATATTATTAATCAATAAAAATAATAGTACTCACCAACTTTCGAATATTCTAATATTCTCGTCAGTCATGTTAAATAAAAATAAACGTCAAACTAAATCCAAACTTATTGGGTTGTTTCTATAATATTTGAAAAGTCGGTACCAATATCACTTACTTCCGGTACTACCAGGAAATTGACTTTATCACCATCTATTGAATTATCTGCAAACTGTCAACTTTTTAATAAAATAATGTTTCAGCACACGCCTATGATTCAAAATTAATATATGGATTAAGTTCACCTCTAGAGAGTAAAGTGCAAAATACAGGTTCAGGTTTTAAAATTGGAATTTATAATATGGTATGTTATTGTGACACCGAAACTACATATTATTGTACATATTATTCAAGGACATATTATTATGTACTGTAGCTAACAAAATTAAGTTATTATTTAATATAAAGCCGTTTTTGAGACTTTATGACAGTTAAATAAAACGTCTAAATAACACAATCTAATTACACTACAACCATAATGTATATTATATTAGAATTCACAGAAAAACATCTGTTCAAAAAGTGTTAGTAATATATCCCAACGCAACATAAGGGCGGAGAAAATTAACAGGGATCGTAAAGCTTTAAATTAATTAGGTGAACCGCAATAACCCTGAGCAGTAAACGTTAATATGCTTAACAAGATAAAAAGCGTTAAAACGTACACTAGCCGCCATGTTGTTCGTTATATATTTTTCTCTCGCTGTCCAATTAGGAGCAACAGAATAACACAATTATAAAACTTAGTTTTATACAGTGTCTCACGGGATTGTATGCGTGCTTTTGTTATTATTGGAGATATAAAGTCCGTTAAATGAACAAAGTAGTGCATATTTGTGTGCTCTCTAACAATCCGTTGAGAAAATAGTTGAATAAAATACGTTTTTAAATATAATAATATCATATTTATTTTGTCCGATCAAGAGCCGTTTTGACATTTTCCGGGCACTTTTTATTTACAATTATATTATGTCAGTTTGGATGTTTTTGTCAAACAATTCGCTTGTAACAAAATTTGCATGTTTTTCTTATATACAGTGTGTCTCACGGGACGTTGAATTGTATGGGTACTTCTGTTATTATTAAAGATAGACAGTCGGTTAAATGGGCAAAGTAGTGCATACTTATGTGCTCTTTCTTAATCCGTTCAGAAAACAGTTGAATTCCAAATGGTTTCCAAGCTATTTTGAAAAAACCCCAAAACGTATTTTTTTACGAATGGTCATAACTTCCTTATTTGTGATCCCATCAAAAAAGCGTTATGACATTATAAAGGCACTTTTTTGTCTACAATTGGATTATATCAATTTAAATTTTTTTCACCAATGAATTCGTCAGAAACAAACGAAACTTTTGTTTTTCTTATGGACGCCATATTGGTTTTATACATATTTGGATTCAGAATTTTTTTCTGAGTAATTTGGTATGCCACATGGCATATTTAGAACACAATAAGCCGACAAAATTGAAGTTTTTTTTAAATATCTGAAAATCGCATGGTGCCATGAACAGCACATTTGAGTGATGCAGTATATATATATGCCCACAGTCAAGTTACAATAAAATTTTGGAATGTATTTATTTTGTACTAACTACACAACATAAAAAAGTAACAACATCTTAACAATGCATTTTTCACAGGATTCCGTAATAGGGTGGCCTTACCGAGGGTTCTTCTCTCAATCGAATTGAAAGCGGCGATGACGGTGTTACGTAACTCCCCAACGTTTCTAAAATTATAAACACCATGCACCTTAATCACTAGGATAAGATTCGGCAATCTTGGTGGTCACAATATTTTTTGAATAGTAGCAATTACTCTCCGTTTATGTCTTATATCTAAATAGTTCCTCACAATTCGGGCATTATGTGCAGGTGCTCCATCTTGTTGGAACCACATACCTTAGCGTAAGGCCAACGGTATATCGTTCATTCTTTGTTCCACGTCCTCAGAGAGCAATATTGCCGATACCTCTCCTAAGTTAAATTTTTGTTATAAAAAATTGGTCCGATTAATCGGTTGGCCACTATACCGCACCATACATTAAAACCAAACCGCACCTGATTGTGGCGCGGTACAAAAAGGTGCTGATTTTTGCGGGCCCAGTACCCAGTAGTGCATCTTCCTTCAGTAAAAAATAGCGCAGTTAGAAAATATGTTTTATCGGACCATAATACTGTTTTTTATAAAATTCTGGGTTTTCACCAATTTTATTCAACAGATGGGTACAGATGGGTAGTTATCACATTGTTTCACAAAATGTTTTCCATGGCACCATGCGATTTTCAGACATTCTCGAATTCTACAATGTTCAGTAAATTCTATTATCTTATTGTATTAAGAACATGGCATGTGGCATACCAAATTACTCAGAGAGATATGATAAATCCAAACATGTATAAAACCAATATGGCGTCCATAAGAAAAACAAAAGTTTCGTTTGTTTCTGACGAATTTATTGGCGAAAAAAATTTTAAACTGACATAATCAAATTGTAGACAAAAAAGTGCCTTCATAATGTCAAAACGCTTTTTTTATTTGATTACAAATAAAGAAGTTATGACCATAATGAAAAAATGACATTTTTTGGTATTTTCAAAATAGCTTGGGAACCGTTTGGAATTCAACATTTAACCGACTTTCTATCTCTAATAATAACAAAAGTACCCATACAATCCAACGTCCCGTGAGACACACTGTATATATGGTATATATATATATATATATATATATATATATATATATATATATATATATATATACCATATATATGTATATATGTATATATGGAATACATGTATATATATTCCTGGTTCAAATCCAGGCGGAGGTGCTTTTTCCAAAAATTATCCTCACCTGGATTAATTATCATTCGCTTCTTTAGTTGATTCTACATTACTGACGAGTTTACGTAATTAACCATTTTCCCTTGAATTTATTCATCTGTATGAGCTTTTAGCAATAAATATTTAGCGATTCCTAGTTACCAAACTTCCATCTATCCCCAATAGGTGTCACGACGGGTTTGTTTAATTCGAAATTCGGCTTGCAAATCCTGAAGTGACAAATAAAACCTATAAATTTTCACTACCTCTATAACTTAAATGGGAGAGCAGTCAACCGGAAATTGGAGGGTTCCTGGTTCAAATCCAGGCGGAGGTGCTTTTTCCAAAAGTTATCCACACCTGGATTAATTATCATTCGCTTCTTTAGTTGATTCTACATTACTGACGAGTTTACGTAATTAAACATTTTCCCTGGACTGTATATATACATATATATATATATATATATATATATATATATATATATATATATAAGACGACACGGGATTAATGTAAATATAAATTGCAATAGACACGAAAATGGCTGTCAGAATAAGAAGGTAAGTTTGATTTTTCCAGTGACTAGAAGCATAAAGTTTAATTCAATTCTGTTCTACATCAAAAAGTGCTAAGATACATTCCTACCATGACTGGAAATACATAATGAAGTTCTGAACTTACTGTCATTTGATATACGGGTAGATGCATATTGTTTTACAATTTGAATTTTCCATGGTACCCTGCGATATCAGAGATTTTCAAAAAATACTATACTCATCGGCAAGAAACAGGGCTAACTAAATAAAATGTTGCTAATTTTTGATGGAATATAACTTTTCTAATCTTGTACCGATTTTGATTATTATTTCAGCACTTTGTAATGAAATTCATCAAAATTGTCACATGTTTTTAGAATTTTTAGCACACAGCTTCAAGTTCTCAGCTTCTCAAGTACCTTGCTATAAAGCCATATCAATTCCCAACACAGGAATGTTTGCAAAATATACAAACTCATCAATATTATCACACGTTTTTAAATATTGAACAACATATGTCTTACTAGAATTATTATACTAGAAGAAACAAATGATATTTTGGTAGTCTAAGGTCAAGACGCTCTATGGAGTAGCTAAGGAACATTGGTCAGATTCTTTTAGCTCAGAACTGAGTCGTTCTCCTAACATGTTGCTACTTGGTTTATCTGTATATCTCCATTTTTGTAGAAGGTGCACAGTTTCAAGTTAAACTTTGCAATTTTACCCTCTTTTAACATAAATAATCGGTTTCTTTGTGGATTTTCGCTTATCAAACTATAGCAATGATATCAGTTGTTAAAGATTATTAACAATCTGTCAACATGGTATTTAAATACCGAAGACATGGTTAAAATTGCAAAACGAATCGGATAGCAACCCTTATCTCTTCAATGTCATTTTTACTTCATGCTGTTATTGCAGTTTATACCAAGGGTATGCGATCAGTTATTAAAGTTTAATTGAATTTCTGTCTATCGTTTTATTTATTCCTTTTTGGTTGTTATTTTAAAATAATTCATTACGGCCGTCAAAACAAAAGTCTAAATGACCGCAAGGATGAGGAGAAAAATCTTTTTTTTTATATTTTAGGCATGCGATAATTTTGATGAATTTGCTTACAATGCGAAGAAAAATCAAAATCAGTGAACATTAAAACCAAAATTGAAAATTTGTACTCCTAACTGTATCTTTTAGAAATAATCGGAAATTGGGATAAGTCAAGCACTAAATGTTGAGAATTGACATGCATATAAAGCTCAGTACAAGCTAACCTGATCAATATATATTCTCAATGAATGCATCCAGTAGTTTGCAGTTGTTGATGAATATTTGAGAAATGAAAAACGATTTCTGCAAACTATTTTATTTATTTACACATTGTTGATTAATTTCGAGTTTTTATACCCATCTTCAACCTAATCACGTTCCATACCTACTCCACAGAGTGCCTCAAACTTTGACCACTAAAATATCATGTTGTTTTTACCGGTATAATAAATTTTCAGAGATTATCCCCCAAAATTTCAAATTTCAAGTCATGTGATAATCTTAATAAATTTTCTTATACATTGGTGAGAACATATATGTACATCAAAGCTAAAATTGTAAAGCTTTATTTGCACCTGTCTATCTTTTATAAACAATCAGATATTGAGATTAACCAAAAAAACAAAATATTAGGAATTCATATGTTCCTTAATCAAGTTCCTTAATTACTCCAGAGGGTGTCTCAAACTTAAGCCATTAAAACATGATATAATATGGTATAAGATGCTGCTACCATTTCTTGTTCAAAATTTCAAAATCCTGTGACAATTGATGAATTTACTTGCAAAGTGTTCAAAGTTCAAATTCAAATTCATTTACCGGATCCTTGTTCCGAAATAACGCTTTGTTTTGCAGTTGAAGATTTCTGCACACTGTAAAAAAATGATATTTCAAAAAACATCGTGTAACTATTCTCTTTTACGTATCCTAGTAACAAAATCTGATCAGAAAACAACAATTGTCAAAGATGACGACCAAAAAGCAGGGCATCCCATTAACCTTCCCAAAAATAAGCCCCATTCAGGGCACCAGGATGTATTTGGAATCTAAACATTCACAAGGAATGTGTAAACCTGGAGAAAACTCAGGGGACCAACTGGATAGACTCAATACAACCAAATATCATTCCATAATACTAGCCAACGAGGCAAAAGAAAGATTAATAAAGAAAAGAGTAGATGCCATTGAAATAAAACCTCATCTAGACAAGGAATGGAATCGTCTACGTACGTTAGAACAACGCTTACAGGATACTTTCATCAAATTCGAAAACTTTGTCAAGGAAAACAAAGAGAAACGACTTAGGTCCGAGAAAAGGATAGAGTTCTTCCGAAGGTTATCTAGACAAAGAGACCACGAGATAAATAGATTACACTTCCATATGCAATACATGCACGAAATAAAGACAATGATGGAAGAAAAGATATATCAATTGGAATTTTACGAAAACTTCTTAAACGGCGCAGCTAAACAAAGCTCTGGGCAGTTCAAAAACGTAGATGACATCGTCAAGTCATACGAAGCACTGCTTTTAGCAAGAAATTTGATCTTGGAACGTTATAATGAAACTGTGATGCAATTAATCGAACCTGTGATTGCTTTCAAGAAGACAGTAGCGCAAAAGTTAGATACAATCAATTGGTGTATGACTAAGGTAGCCGACCTCACAAAACGACATGAACTGGCAAAACAAAATGCCTTGAAATGGGAGACTATAGTAAATAATATATACACACAAGGGATTCAGATAAAGGAGCAAACCTTACAAGTTAATCAGTCATGTTGGGTTGTATATTCGCAGCTTTGTTCTAGGAAACAGATCAGCCCTGATGTGCACAGGGGTGACATTAAGGCTCAGTTGCAATTTATTAAGAAATCGTTGAGAAATATCTCAGATTTTGCCCCTACTAGTATATATCCAGTAAGGAGTAAGGAAGGTGTAATATATTGATGTCAGGATGTCGCTGTTTTTTTACAATCATCTACACTAGCTATTTATAAGTAAGTTTAACCGAAATGTATACCTATATATGTACGCTGTATTTAAAAATATATTTAACTATAAGAAGGTATCCATTAGTTTTTGATCCTCTTTACTCATAACTAGAGTGCAGGTTCTAAGCATTTTGCTTGGAGAGTTTTAATGTAAGCAGTTCATAAAGGAAGGATCTCCACGCATCCGAAAAAAATAAAGCATTTGGCGCTAGTTTTATTTTGATAATTTATTTTGCTTTTTTCCGGATTTTGCATATATGTGCTTATTTTGGCACAACCGTGCTTATTTTAACTTTTTACGAATTTTTTGAGCTAATCAGCTCAAAAATCGTGTATAAACATAGGGCGTTAGGCTTTTTTTTTTTTAATAAGAAGGCGAGGGGAGGGAAAGAACCCACCACCACCCCGATGCACGGGATCGCCTGAAGGGCATACTTCCTGCAGCGACATCTCCCAACATTTCTCCCGTCGCCTTTCCGTTTTGTGGCCTACTGGCTCTTTTACTATTTATTTTAACCACAAATACACATACGACAAACAAGACTACCTACTTACTAATAACATACTACTATGCTACTTATTCTACTACCTCCTAATATTCTACTTATTCTACTACCACCACCGTTACGTGCTCAGAACCACAGTTCTTTCAGGGACACCGCCACCTTGACTTTTCTCTGGGACCACGGTATAACCACTGGTCCCTCGCCTGACTCCGGTCGTCCTGAAGTCTGGTCCGGATTTCCAGAACCCTAAACATATCTCGCTTCGGCAGTTCCGGAAGCTTTCCTGCGCCGGTTTCCGGACGCTATTCTGCCTTTCTCGCTTTTGCCCTTTCCGTACCCGGGACCATCCCTACTCCTTAACAACTAAGGCGTGGGAGGTCCTCTCGCTTCATCACGCTTGTCGTCCTCGTTCTTGCACTAGGATATCTCCCACGGTGTGTGCGATCCGCCGCCACTCCTCCAGTCCTTGCAACATGCGCCGTACCATTCTTTCCTCGTTGAGGTCTTCCTGATATGGACACGCGCTTCTATGTGCTGCCCATCTTTCGCATCGAAAGAGAGTATGCCCAGGTGTGTCCTCGTCCCCGCAGTACCGGCATTCTGGGCTGTCCCTTCTCTTGAATCGGTGCAGGTATGCCCCGAAACATCCGTGGCCGGTTAGAGCTTGGCTGAGCTCATAGTTGACTTCACCATGCCTTCTATTCACCCACCCCGATAGGCTGGATATCAGGCGATGGGTCCATCGTCCACATTCATCCTCGTCCCACTCCCTCTGCCATGCCTCTATTGTTGCTGTCCGATCTGCAACGCGGGAACCACCCTCATGTCCTCTTCTATCATACCGTTGCCTTCTTTCCTCTACTTTTAGATGTAGTGGCACCAGGGACGCAATTACCAGAACCGCCATGGTAGATACGGTCCTGTACGCCGACGTCACTCCGATCGCCGCTCTTCTTTGAACTCGTAGGAGCCGCTGCCTTGTGTTTGCGAACTCCATGTCGTCCGCCCAGACCGGCGCCGCATACAGCATCACCGACTCCGCCACGGACGCGAGAACTCTCCTCTTTGCTGCCGTCGGGCCCCCCAACCTTGGTATCAGTCCTCTCCGCCCTTGCCGCCACCTCTTCCACGTGCTTTCTGTACCTGAGGTTTGTTTCTATTCTCACTCCCAGGTACTTGACGCTGTTCCTGGGCTTGATTAGTGTCCCGTCCACTGCCAGCGTCACCGGCTCACACTTCCATCTGCCGGTTAGGAGCACGGCCTCGGTTTTCTCGGCAGCCAGCTGCAGTTGTCTGTCAGCCATCCACGCGACGATTCCCGCGATGGCCGCGTTCGCCCGCCCCTCGAGCTCGACGCAAGTGGCGGCGGTCGCCACCATCGCTAGGTCATCCGCATACGCCACCAGTTCCACTCCAGGAAGCTCCAGACGCAGCACCCCGTCGTAGAAGACGTTCCAGTGCGTTGGCCCCAAGACCGATCCCTGGGTAACGCCGCTTGTTATCCTCTTCCTAGAGGCCCTCCAGTCTTTATCCTTTAGGATAATCCATCTGTCCCTCAGGTAACTCCTGATTATCCTCAGTAGGTACCGGCTGATGCCTCTTGCTTCCATCTCTGCGATTAGGTGTTCCCATGCAACGGTATTGAAGGCATTTCTGACGTCTTCTCGAAAGCCAAACTGGTTGTCCGCCAGGGGACTCTCTCGTCTAGCTCGGTTTTCAGTCTACTCATCAGCACGTGTTCCATTAGCTTGCTGCTTGTGTTCAGCAGGCAAATGGGCCTATACTTTGGTGGTTCTCTTTCCGTGGCCTCTCGTTTGGCCAATAGGAGGAGGCTGGACGTCTTCCACTTTTCTGGGTATTTCCCTTCCGTGAGGATTGCGTTCATCACGTCTGTGACGTACTCTACCGCTACTACGACCGTTTCCCTGATCGCCTCCGGAGGCACTCCATCAGGTCCCGCGGCTTTCTTAGGCTTGATCTTTCCTGCCGCTGTCCTAACTTCCTCTACCGTGAGAATATTCGTAACCTCTTCCGGTTCCTGCTCGTCTTCCTCCGTGATGTCATGTTCTGGGAACAGTTCATCCGCAAGTACCTTCATTTCGGACAACGTCAGGTTCGGTGGCGGTAGTCTGGCTTTTAGCCTTTTCGTGACTATTTTGTACCCCTGCCCCCACACGTTATTTTCCACTTCTTCAATCACGCTAGTCCAGTGGCGTTGCTTGGATTCGGCAATTGCTATCTTCAGGGCGTTAGGCTGTGAATTTTGATTGGTGATTGGTGTATTTCTAGATGTCGTAGGTGTGCGGATTTGCGACTCTACTGCATTGTGATATACCTGCTATAAATGTGCTCATAGCTCTGAAAAGCTTTCTGTTGAAAAGGGTCCAAAGGAACTGGAGGTTTAGTCTTAGCATTTTTGAAAGATTTTGCAAATAAGCCGCCATTTCTGATATTTCGTCGAAATAGTTAAATAATAAATTAAAGATGAGGAAATTCTGAATAATTTATGACTATGACATTTTTTGGTACAATCAATAGTATAGTTGCATGAGCAAATTCTATTTCATCGAGATCGGTCGTACTGCATTTAAACTAGTAGCCAGGATATGTCAGAAATTATGATTCTAATGACAGTAGGTAATGTCAGGCTAATGTTTTGACATGATTTTGACAACAATCTACTGTCAATATAAGCGGATATTGTACACCGTCACTTTTTACACCCAATAACACAACGGTGTACAATATCCGAACGCATCTTAATCGACATAATATCTGTCTAGTTCTACTAGTTTTATTTTAATGCAGACATAGGCGATCTCGATCAAATAGAATCTCATGCAGCTAAATTAATGTTTTTATATATAGTATGATAAAGTCATGTGCCTGGCCACAGTAGATTTTTTATTTAGTACTGTGAAGTTTTATTCTTTGTATGAATTGTTACATAAATAAAAGGTATTCTATTCTAAATGAAATACCATAAATTAAGGTCAAAGGGCTTCCTACCACATGGATAAAAACATTTCCCGAATTAGTTATTCAAAGCAATAAAATGTTCTTCAGAATGCGCACGAAAACAGTGAGTAACAATTAATTACTTTATGACATGTCTCTTGGTAATAATTATTTTGATTTTAGGACTATTTAGTTATATTTTGTAGCTTTATTTCACAGCAAGTTTAACTTAAGTTTAACATTCCGTCTTAGCAATAATACAGCAATAATTCATTAATACATATTATATTAATTCTTTTTTGCTCATTTACATTTAAATATAGAGATAATACGTACTAAGAAGAATTTGTCAAGTGGTTAAATCTGCGTCGAAAAATACAAGCACGCAACTAGGTGGAAAACCTTATGCTTTTTAGTTCAATTGAGGGGCTCAGAGGGGAACAGTATTAAGTTACATTGAAATCCTAAGTACTTAACACAGTATACCTTTGAGGTGCTCAATTTGTCTCTACCTACGCATATGAAGCGAATACATTTGTTTTTTTTTTAATAACATATATAGCAAATAAACTGTTCCCGGGTTATAAATTAATACTAGTATTCAGTTAGCTCTGAAGAAGCGAGCAACCTAGTTCGCGAAACGTCAGCACTTACTAATCTCGCCACACGGCATAACCCGTAAGGAGTTTATTTTCTAAATGGTTCGGGCCCTGAATGCTTGCGTACTTACTTAAAATATATAGCGTTTACTTATTGTGTAGATTATTTCTATAGTTAAGTATCATTTTTCTTCGTTTATACCAAGGTTTTGTATAGTGTGTTATGTGTCTGTGCCTGTGTCTGTGCCTGAGTCTGTACCTGAGTCTGCGTCTGCGTGTGTCTGCGTGTGTGTCTGCTAGTGTGTCTGCGTGTGTCTGCGTGTGGCTGCGTGTGTCTCTGCTAGTTAGCCAGGGTTTGACAGATATTTTCATTCTAATGACAGTAGGTAGTGTCAAATGTTGATGTTTTTACAGTACCTACTGTCAATAGCATAAACATATCTGTCAAATCCTGGCTAACTAGTTTTATTTTAATGAAGACACGACCGATCTCGATCAAATCTCATGCAGCTAAACTATTAATTTTACATATAGTATGATAAGGACATGTGCCTGGCCACATGAAATTTTAGCGGATATATGTCCTTTTGTGTGTGTTTGTGTGTGTGTGTGTGTGTGTGTGTGTGTGTGTGTGTGTGTGTGTGTGTGTGTGTGTGTGTGTGTGTGCGTGTGCGTGTGCGTGTGCGTGCGTGCGTGCGTGCGCGCGTGCGTGCGTGCGTGCGTGCGTGCGTGCGTGCGTGCGTGCGTGCGTGCGTGCGTGCGTGCGTGCGTGCATACGTGCGTGCGTGCGTGCGTGCGTGCGTGCGTGCGTGCGTGCGTGCGTGCCTGCGTGCGTGCGTGCGTGCTGAATAATGTATGTCTATGACATTTTCTTGGTAAAATTAATAGTTTAGCTGCATGAGCAAATTCTATTTGACCGAGATCGATAGTAATATAAAATTAGTTAAGCATTGGCCACACCTGCGCGACCACGCGACTGCGAAGCGGGAGCGGGAACAACGCGTCTACGATGCGGAACATTTAATGCACAGTAGCGCTACTATGGTGCGGCCACTGTGCCACCAATTCGGGGCATAGCCGCCCTAGAGTTTCCATGTCCCGAAACCAACGACGTCCTCGTGTCTTCGAGACTAAATTTCACGTCCCGGTACTCACGTGGCTAGTCCAAAAAAGTTCCAAAAATAAAATAAAAATTAAGAAAAAATACGTATACAAAAATAATAAAATACGTATTATATTTATTTAATGTATTTGAGAACTATGTATATAACATTTAAACCACATATACGGGTGTATGAAGTTATATGTTGTTATTAGATAGATATTGATTGATGATTTTTAAAATCATCGTAAATAGTGATAATTATAGTGAGATGTTCATCAATAATTTTGTGAAGTCCAATATTTATTTAATTTCTTACGCTTTTTACATTTTTAATTTGCAAGATTTCTGTGTGGCAGGGATTACTTAATTGACCACTGAGCCTCAACAAATATTTATAATGCGGTAATCAACTACCGGTGAATAACTTAGATTCCGATTGCAATTGCACACCACTGTTGCACGCGTTTACATTGACCGAGGAAGGCGAAAAAAACACTTTATTGAGTGACCGATTGTATCATACAGATTTTAAAAATTTACAAATTTCGACCCTTTTTTTAGCCCCAAAAACCAAAACTATTGTACCCAGGAAGTCCCGTGACCAAAATCGCGGGAGTGGAAACCGTACGCCTGACCGCTGTCAATACACCAATACCATTTTGTGCGGCGTTGTTCTGTGTGTTGAAGAAGCGGGAGAAGTAGCTTTTGTACAGTTGATACAGAAGAACAGACTTATCAACAAGTTTCCGTGAAGTTTCCGTTAAATCATATATTCAATACTGTCCAAATATTGGCAGGTGTCATTTTGACAAATATTCGGCGCGAATTCGCTTTCCGAACGTGTCAATCTCGCACGGTGATCGCGCAAGTGTGCATGTGCATTGCGCCATAAGAACATATGCGAAGCGTCCGCCGCACGGTAGTCGCTTCGCTGACGCTCCCGCTTTGGTCGCGCAGGTCTGACCGATGCTTAAGCCAGGATTTGACTGATATTGTCATTCTAATGACGGTAGGTAGTGTCAAATACCTACTGTCAATAGTTTCAAAATATCTGTCAAATACTGGCCACCTAGTTTTATTTTAATGCAGACACGACCGATCTCGATCAAATAAAATCTCAAGCAGCTAAACAATTTTATTAAATTTGATATATAGCATGATAAAGTCATGAGGCTGGCCACATCAGATTTTTTTTAATTTAATGTAACTATTAAAGTTGTTAATTTAATTAATTTTTAAAGCAATTTATATGTGTGATTTAATTTTGGGACACCGCACAGTACGTCAAGTCGTAGGTCGGGGTTGTGAGCGCTCGGGATCGGAGTCTCGGCCCACAGCCCGTACATAGGAGCCCGTACATATCTGACGTGGCCAGGCACATGACTTCATCATACTACATAAAAAATTAATAGTTTAGCTGCATGAGATTCTATTTGATCGAGATCGGCCATGTCTGCATTAAAATAAAACTAGTAGAACTAGACAGATATTAAAGCTGCGTTCGGATATTGTACTCCGTTGACACCCGGTATAACTTCCAAATGACACTTGCGTTTTATTGGGTGTAGAAAGTGTAACGGTGTATAATATCCGAACGCAGCTTATATTGACAGCAGGTATTGTCAAAACATTAGCGTTTGACACTACCTACTGTCATTAAAATCAAAATATCTGACAAATCCTGGCTAACTTGTTTTAATGCAGTACCACCGATCTCGATGAAATTGAATTTACTCATTCAGCTATACTATTAATTGTACTAAAAAATGTCATAGTCATAAATTATTCAGAATTTCCTCTACTTTAATTTATTATTTAACTATTTCGACGAAACTCAGAAACGGCGGCTTATTTGCAAAATCTTTCAAAAATGCTAAGACTAAACCTCCAGCTCCTTTGGACCCATTTCAACAGAAAAGCTTTTCAGCTCTAAGTTTGGTCATGAAACTTCTAAATACGAAGTTTCTTCGGAATCGTCGCCACAAAAAAACGGGTACACACACAGACACACACACAGACATTTTTTTGTACCTTGGTCAATAATGTTCAGGGGACCCTAAAAGACATACTTATGAAAACAAAACGTCCTGTTTGTTGATCTAAGCAAGGTTAAAGTTACAAAAGTAAGCTACATGGTGGGCTTACAACCGTTTAAGTGAGAATAATTGCAATTGTACATCAATAGCCGCAATAAGAAGTTCAAATCAGTCAGCAGCAAATATATAAATTAGAAAAACAAAATATTTTTTGATACCACAGTAGTATACTATACATAATAGGTTGATTTGCATGAAGATGGTGATGATGACGAATGACTAACAACAATACAGTAGTAGAGATAATGAAGTGTGATGGTGAACCGGTAATTGCTTTTTTTACTTGCTGCTTAGTTATTCCTGAGTTCTTTTATATAATGATGCAGGAATTATCGACGGTAGTTCCAATGTTGGTGGTTCTTCTGGAATTGCACAAACCGTTAAAAGTATAGGACAAACAAATACTTGGCGCAATTCAAACATTTGTAGAGAATACCAGACCATACGATTTGGACTTCAGAATCCACAGCAACAACTAAGCCATCATCATCATCAACCACTGATTATAGTCAGATGTAATGTTGTGAAATAATAATAAACCACAAAATAGAATATGTACATAATTCGAGAAATAAAGAAAAAACATCAGCCTGTATACTATTTTCAAAAATAAGACTGAAAACCGAACAAAAATGACAAAAAACGTTTTTTGATCAAAATTTTAATTTTATGGCAAACGGCTTATGGAAAAAATAATCGGAAATACGAACTTTATTTTAAAGCTGCGCTTTTGCAAATGCACCCATTTTTACACTTCTCTCGCGTTCATGTTTAAACCGATGAGAACACAGGGGTCAATACTTTTATAACCGATAATAGAATCCTATACAGCTTCTTTCACGATGAGCTGAAGTATATGGAGAACCAAATGAAATCAGGGTGTTCAAATTATAAGATCAAAGTTAAACTCCAGAAAAGTACGTACTAAAAGTCGATTTCCATAGAAATCCAAAATGCATTCGTATGATGCGGTTGGCATTCGATAAAATCGAGTTCAACTTCGTTCTTATAATTTGAACAACCTTTATAACTTTTCGTAAAACTAGAAATGTGTTGAACTTTCACAATAATTTTGCCAATCAACTTTTTTCCCATGGCCTCAGCGAATAATTTATAAATAATTGAAAGTGACACGTGTTAGGTATTGGGTATGTAACATACAATTGACGTAAAATTGAACAAAATTTTAAAAATGCTATAAAATACGGAGTGCTTATTTGAAATACGAAAGTTGACACCATTTGCGGTGAAACCGTAAGTAACCAAAAACTGAAAATATTTTGGTTAAAAAGATCGTATCCAACAAAATAAGTCCAGAAATTTTCAATCCCGCATTTCATTTGGTTCTCATTGCCCTTCTAATGCCACTGGCCATGAAAGGCCCTGCACAAATTGCATTATAAAAATTGTGCAAAATAATAAAGCAATATTCCATTTTACAAATTATGAATCCAAAATATTCAAGGTACTTTTTTAATACATACGTCAAACTATAGGTAATTGATCGGGGTAGCCACCTTCGAAAGCTTGGGATTTCTTCCGTGCCTACATTGACACTAAGATTGGATGGCCTAGTATGGTACCTGTGCCAGCTTTAATCTTATCTTATGGTGATTTACAGTGGGGTATCATGTGATAGCTTTTGTGAAAAAATAAGACTTATCTGAATCTTTTTTTATATGACGTCGCCAATTAAAAGAAACCAAAAATTTGCCAAAATTAGCAGAGAACAAAAAGTTTCAGACGTAACTACGTGTAAACATAATCTAAAACTTTTTTTTCTCCAGTTCACTTCACCTCCAATATGTCTTCTTTAATGGTACTAATCTTCTAACGATGTTTCCATACCGATTTTTCACTAGGTACCGATTTGAAAGGTTTTCGACATCAATGGTTTTAGTCTGATATTCTTGGAACATTCGTTCCAAAAAATACAATCAATATATTAACAAATATATTAACAAAGCAGTTCTAACCAATCAGGTTTGCTCATAATAACGCTAAATCGAAACAACAACCTAAACAAGAGTTTCGTGTAGGAAGCCGTAATTATCTGGATTAATTGAGATAGAAGTGTTAATTATGCTTGTCTATTAGGTCCATTTAGGTGGTCCATGTGGCGGTAGCCGTTGGCATTTTTATCCCACCAGAGGGGATGGCGAACCCATCCCCCGTTTCTGCTGCTGGTCCAATAAAAGCGAATTAAAACGGTAAAAGCAAGTGGATAATTATATTTCCGTAGGTATTTGCATAGTGGCGCCGCCCGCGGCCAAATTTCGAATCATTTTTATGCGGCAAACATGGCGCGGCGCCCGCCGTCTCCCATTGGACAGTTCAATTCCGAAATATAATTTCCCCGACTTCGCAAATATTAGCATTTCATATTTACTCCATTACTGCACATACGCGGCGGCCGCCCTTCCCCCCATATCGTGCCCCCTTCCACCCGTGAACGAGAGAGTCAACGCTTTGAAAAGTGTACCAGTACTATGCATATTTCATATTTTTGCGTGTGTTTTATTGGATGACTTTAGCTCGCCGCGGGTTATGTGACGAATTCAAATCGCATAAGCACACCATCATGCTGAATAATTTCGAGATGAATTTACTTAATGTATGTTTTCGGGGGTTTCCACTTTTGAGCGATGGTAATTTAAATTTTGCGTCATTTCTGTGTTTTACTATTGGCAGCTCTATGACAAAGCCATCTATGATTTTCCGTATTAGAAAGTATCGAAGCTCTGTGGCTACGATCAATTTAACTAAAATATTACCAGATAACGATGACGCTCCCGGTTAGACCGAAAGTATTGTCATAGATCACCGTGTATATTATTGCATTTTTGAAATAGTAGTATGTTACATTCCCTACCTAACATGTCTTGTTTTTAAGATATTCAATAATTGTTTTAATAAAAATTGACAACTGTACTGTAACTCAATTATACAGTGACCGCGTAAGGTAGGTATGGAAACATGAGAAAATCTCGGAGACTATTTGTTATATTAAAAATCCTCAAATCCTTAAAGTATCCGGCTATCAATTGTTACGGAGTTTTGACGTCATCGACCATTTGTCAACCCCATTTTTTCTAACTGAATTCGGCAGATCCTTTACTTGTCTAAATGGTAGCGAAAAGATTTTATGGCCCTACATAAAAAAAAAATTTGAGAAAAGTAGAATTGAAAATAGTAAAATATTGATAGCTTTAGGGAACATGGATTTTGCGAACTGGGTTTTCAAAAAAGGTGGGGTCAAAATGTCAAAAAACGTGATTTTGACATGTTTACAAATTTGTACCAGCTCAATGTCCAGAAACCTCAAAATGGTTTCATATTAAATCAAAATCTCACTTCTCCCTAAAATTCTGAAAGTTTTGAAAGGCCAAACATTTTGTAAATGACTATTAATTAACAATAGGGTATTACGGCACTTTTCAAATTCTGTTCTATTACAAAGTAGGTTAGCTTAGCATCACCCTTTCACACGTCAAATGCCAAACAACCACAGACTATATATAATAGACTGGTAACACTCCCAAAACTCGCATGTACTATGTTTTGAGCGCCACTGGTGGCAGGCCACATTACTAACGGTAATTGGCGCGGCGTTTAAACCTGGTAGTGGTACGAATTTTATTTAATTTGACTCGTAGCCAACAAAAATTGTCACATTTTCGCGTAAAAATTTGTTAAACATTAGATACTTAAAGTAAACTCTGTAAAATGTTTAACAAATTTTCTTGCTAAAATGTAACAAAAATAGTGTATTATATTTACACAACTTACCTATTTTATAAAAATTTTACTACATTAACACCACTTTTAAACAAATCAAACACAGTTTAAACACACTATACTATTAATACCTACTACAATTAACAATTAAAACAACATATATTAACTTTTATTTTTATTGTCTTTTTTTTCTGTTTTTTATAGCAATTGCTTTTGCTTTTAATTTTATTGTATCTGTACATGTATCTTCTATTCTCATATCCTTATTGTCTAATACTTTGTTGATATTCCTACAATATGTTAAAACAAAAAAATTTACAATAACATTTACAAATATTTGTGATAAATTATGAGCATCACAATGCAGGTAGCTCAAGTCTACTTCATTTTTTAATAAGTGACACAACAGTTTTTTTAAATGTGACCGAGTGGCCACCAAAGGCATAGCATTAGATAGAACATTTAATGATTTATAATAACACGTTAAAAATGTGGAATTAGGATATGTCAGTGATCGTGACTTGTATTGACGCCTTACAATGTCGTCATGAATTGCCTCCGGATGACGGGCTTTCAATACTTTTGTGCACGTATCACAATTTTTTGTTGCAGCAGATACCTTATGTGCTATAAATCCTCCAACATATATTCTTGCTTCTTCACCCAATCTAGATGAAGGCGCAGAATGAAGGGGTATAACAGGATACTGCATGTTTATATACTGTTCCTCAGAGTAGGCACCACTATCCAATTTAAATAGATAGCGTAAATTACCTAACGTATGAGCGTTATCATTTTCACAGTTATAGGAAGGGGAGTGATTTTTATTAAGGTTTGTGATTAGTAGCGACTTTAATGTATTTGTAAACTGGCTCCTAACAGTCCCAAAAAAATTTTCCAGGCAGTCCTGGTTCAAATTTCGCGGCCGTAAATATTTCAAACCTTGCTTTTCCAAATCCCTCCACAGATGTTCAAAGCCTTCCAGGGTTCGAATCCAATTTTTCACAGTCACCTGCCTGGAACTGTCGTCCACGAATTCCATGGTCCGGAGAACAGCCTTCGCTTTGACCCAGAAGTCTAGATGACCACTTTTGGATGTTAACGCACATCTCAATGGCTTCACATCATGCCGTTTATTACCATTTACACTATCAAATAATTGATCCATAAACAGTAATAAATCAGCAGTCTGAGAAGCCTCGGGATGTAGGTCAACATCCGCACTTGGATTCCCCTCCATCAATCGTTGAGCTGCAAAGAAAGTACATTATTAATATATGATATTAAAATTATCAAGAAAACTATACAAAACTGTGAAAAAATACTTACAAAAGGAAGCCTCCTTTTTCATTATCCCTGCAACACTCTCGCTAAACACCTGCGTGCAGTATTTAACCTTCATTAGTCGAATTTTATTTGGAATAACATGTTGCTCTGTTATTTTATGTAGCAAACGTATTTCATTCACTGCTACATCAATCTCATACAGTTTCATAACATGGTCCCAATTTGCAACTTTCTGATTTCCTTCATTATCTCGAAATCTCAGATTTTTCTTGAGGAGATTGTTGCGAATTCCCTTCACAAGATGAGGAGGATCAAAAATAGGGATCACTTCCTCTCCGTTGACCTCAAATCCTATTTTGCGGGCTTCTTCACCTCTTCTCAAATAGTTTTCGCGGGTGTCTTTCAGGAGACTGTTGATAGCAGCAACATTTGTCGATCCTTGGTCGCATATGGTAGCCTTGACCTTTAACGATGTTTTTTGGATTTCGCTAATAAGTTGTTTAATAAAACTCTTCAACTCCAATGTTGGGATTGTGCTGCCGGAAAATAAATAGGCCACTGGCTGCTTCCAATTTCGTGCAATGCCCCGCACCATAAAAACACACGCATGGGAGGCGAAATTGTCCTTTTTCCCGGATCCATAGTCTTCAAACCCATCAATGGAATCACTTAGTACATTATAGGTTAGCCCTCTACTCAATTCTACCTCATCAAAAACAAGTGAGCAAAATTTGTCCAGTGGTACCATCTTCTTAGAGGCCCTTTCTAAGATGCCCATCATCTGCTTATTCAAGCCTGCTCCAAGCCGAAACTTCGTCAGCATTTCCAATAATGTTTTTTTCCCAGGTAACGCAAATATTTGTGATAGGAGTTTATAAGCTTTAGGCGATTGCTTATATATGTTTAACGCAAATATTTTTTCATTCTCGTTATATCGCCTTCCTCTTGGAGATAGCTTTTGGTTCTTCAACTGCCCAATAAAAAAGTTGAATGTGGTGCTGTTGACGTTTGTAAGCAGGTGGTTGTACCAGTCTGCCTCCACAACCTTCTTCATATCTCGCAGTCTCTCCTTAGACTTTTTGTTCAGGGTTTGGGCAATTTTCATCTTTCTCTGACAGGATATCAGTTCATTGTATAATACCAACAGCTCTCCCTTCAATTGACTCTTACGAGTGACGTTCACCAGTCCCAAATAACGAAATCTGGACCCTACAAATGAAAAAAGAAAATAAACTATTACATCTCAAGAATCGTATGCTTTGCATGATAATAACAAAAAATTGCTTGTTAAATATTACAAAAATTATATTGAGCCTAGCCTTTACCACAGATGTATGAACGAGTTAAAACCCTCAAAGAAGTATAGCATTTAATAAATCAAGAAATATATATAAAGTACTCGCTATAACTTTGAAATCCACTTGTTAAGTAACTTACGTGTGGTCTGTGCTCTTCTACGTAAAGGTTGTGGAGCCCTCAACTCGCTGGTAGACGTTTGTGGATTTGGTAACTCCACTGGAACTGCAACTGCATCAGTGATTGGTACGTCCACTGCTGCCTCTAACGTGCTGGAGCGTGGATGCAAATCTTGCTGGATGTGCATCGGAATTGTTGCGCTAGTACATGGCTGCGGATCCACTTCCATCATGACGATTATGTCTGGCTTTGCCAAAACACTGCTGGGTTGTTCGGCAGCATGTTGTAACTCAATGGTCTCATCAGTCGCTATGGTGGCTGGTGGAATATTTTCTTTGTTGCCTAATAAAACAAAATATGAGTTGTTAGGGATATTCATTTTGGGCTTCAAAGTTTACAATTACTGTAAAAAGTATGCATAAAGCGCATATTAACGCTAGGATCTTGAACCTACTTCCGTAAACTACATCGTAAAGATGCTACATTTTTAATGATGTGTGTACCTAATTTAAAGTGTACTAGTTAATAAATATATATATATATATATATATATAGATGGAAAACAGGTTTATCGACGGTAAGGTATTATAGTCCGAACCACGTGTCTACGGTTGCTTCTTCGTATGACGGAATTGCCCGACAAATTACCTTTCTCCTTATATAGATATATATATATATATACCCGGGAAAAAAACACACCGGGTGCTTCTTACACTAAGTTTATGCAGTTACACTACTACGCGTTTGATTTGTGCGAAACGCACCAGAGCAAAACGCCCTCAAATCAACAGCACCTCATATATACATAATATATTGATATAAATATATAATAAAATGTATTGGATAACTTACCTGGTAAATGTAACGTTGGGACTTCCTTAAATTTCAATAAGCGGTGTGTGCCAACACTAAATGCGCTTTGCTCAAAATGCCTCACGCATATCCTCTGGTTCTCCAAATTCTTAGCTCTAAGATCGGGACTCGCAATTCTTCTCAACCACTCTTCCAGCAAGGCCGCATCTTTCACAGGTAAACGGACCCTTGATGAATTGCGATCATCGCAACAAGGCACGCAACACGGTTTTTTTCTCGACATCTGGATAAGAATATATACAATATCAACAAACAGTTTCCCACATTTCATAGAAAAAAACTAAAATCAGGAATCAACTTACCTTGACGATAACGATAACAATGATATAAAGCGTTAATAAACGCTGATTTCAACTATAAAGCACAGGAAAAACGTATGGAAACTATGGTAACACTTGGAAAAACTAAACTCAACCGCTAGCAATGACCTATTCCCAAACAATAAACAAACATGGCGAACAGACGCTAAATATTACCGGCTAACGGCCACGGTAATACCGACCACGTGCGAAAAGCGACAATACCGCCATCCAGCGGCGGAGCTCATAACCACCGGCTATGCGGCCAAACAAATTAAGTGGAGGGGGTATTGAACTGAAACCCCCCTGCAAACAACGCTTTAATTTAGGAGAAAACGCGTTTTGAAATTCAAATAAAAATCCTACTTGTGACGTCACAAGGAGGGATTATAATGCGAAACTTGACAACGTCGCGCATAGTTATTTTATGTTGCTGTGGTGCAAACAGTCGCGTTGTTCACTCTGTTTACCGTTCGTGCATTGAGGTTAGGTGAACAGTGATTTTTTAATATATCAACACCAGCAAACACCATACATAATCAACATGAGCAAATAATAATACAGTTTGTTGTGTGCCGGGTTGCAACAGTCGAAACACCAGAATTCAATACACCATTTATACGAAATGGTGTATCTACCTTGTAGTTTCATAAACACAAAGGAATATATTATAAGAAATGTATTGTCAATATATATTATTAATAACCTTCTATTTAAGCAGTTATTATTTACTACCAGTCTTTCCCTCTACATTCAAATTTCTTTGTGAACCATGTGATTGGGGGATGTTTCATCACTTTGTCGTTAATTTACTATGAACAATTGTAAGCTGGTTGAATAATATGTATGACAGATTTACACAATTATCTATTGTAATCTATTTGTATTCTAATGTTCGTATAACGGTATGGGTGCAAGATTGAAAAGTTCACGAGTTATCTCCAAACCCTTCACGTGTTAACTTCTTTCTTACTTGGAATTTATTTATCGATGGAGGAAGTACGTAAAGACTAACGTTGAAATACTATTACCATTAAATTAGTTACCATATAATTAATGTACATGGTAATATACATTGTATAAAAGTTGAGTCAACTAGAATATACAAATAAACAAACATTTTATTTTAGCATATATTTATTTTAAATTTGGAATACTGTCGTATTCCTGATAGTTTTCAATATTTACAGTTCCAATATCTTTTGCTTATATATACTTCACTGACGATCCAATCTGCGACAATTTCGGTTTCTGCCAATAGGATGTCACAGATGTTGGCGATGGTTCCTCGCTTCGGCGATATAACCCCACATTAGTAAAACACAATTCTCGCATTGAACACTTAAAACGTGTCCCAAAACTTCATCTAACACACAGGATACTGTGTATGGTTTCTTCGTAACCGAATGCTCAGGTGTAATTCTAGCTTTAATCGTGCAGGTCTTATCACTCCGTTGAAGTTGAACATAACCTACAGCGTTATCCCCATATTCTTGCCTTGATGATCTAAACATATCATTATATTAATTATACTCATATTATAACATTTGGATAATATCTTACCGCTCAAGTTTAATCCCTTTCATTTCAGCGCCTAAGAAATGCTGATTTTCGTTGAAAAAAGTTATTGTGGTAATTAGATCGATCGTGGGCAAATTTTGCTTTGGTAAAATCATCTTCCACAGAACACATGCTTGCACTGGTAACTTAACAACTTATAACAACTTACTTAATAAGTAATAATTTTACGATACGTTGTAAATACTACCGTCGAAGTTTGTCTGTTGTCAAGTGTCAACACACATACAAACAGACAGCGGTGCAAACACTGTTGCAAGAAAATTCCCTAGGTTTTGATCAATTTCTTGGCTACGGTGCCAATTCTACACTTGGCCAATCACGACAGTGATCGGAAAATTCAAATTTTAATTGTAGTTTTCTCAACAAATTCTGAATGTAATTTAATTTTAACTTAACAGAATTTCGGGTTATATACTGTAAAATCGCTTAATACACGCTTTTGCTTAAATTTCCACATGACCGCAATACCCTATTAATAGATCTATCAATATCAGTACAAAACAAAAAATAGGTATGAGATTGCCATTTAAAAAACTTGTCGATGACGTCATAAGTCGAAAACAATTGAATCGGTCGGTTCGAAAACGGTACAGGTCCAAAAAGTGAGTTCTGAAAAAATTAACAAAATTATTTTGTCGGTGCAATATCTTCAACGTATAGCAGTTAGCTATTTTGTTGACAAAATATAAAGTAGGTAGTTCACAGAGAATTGATGTACATATTTTATTTATATTTGCATTCTAAGCAGAGCTATGATTAAAACAAGCATCATGGACATGTACTGTTTTTGCACTCTACGGAAAAACAGCGTACATTTTTAACAATATTTGTTTATTTAAAGCATTTAAATAATTGTATAGTGTTTTTGGCTTTGTGATTCCAAACCCGTTGTCATATTTTTTAAAAATCAAATTGCGGAAATTCAATATGGCGACCAAAAATGTAAAAAACCTTGGATTTGCATGAAACTTATTTCCCGTAATATTTGAAGATTGATAATTAAAAATGGCACGTCAGATTTTCATAATAAATTCAAAATGGCGGATTATATATGGTTAGTCAAAATTACCGGGACATTTAGTAACTCTTCAACCGTAAAGAATTTTAAAGAAAAATTTAAACAAAACTTTTTTCGTTTTAAACAAGCTATCGTCTAAATATATTTTCAATATACAGGATGTTCATTTTATTCTGGAAATTCGGTAATTTTTTTTTCTTGTAGATTTAACATTTTCTAATAATTGTAAGATTAATTCACAAGTTTTTGTAGAAACATTCTTCTATAAAATGCATCATCTTTGAGTTATGAGCAATTAATCGACCATTAATGGATAAAAAATAAAAAAAAAATAAAAAAAATAACTAAACTATGAAATAGAATTAAATTAAATATTCAAGCTGCCAAATTAAAAGAAATGTCCATGTATATGGGAAAATATTCTTAATTTGAAGTCCAGGAGTTTTGATTAATTGCTTATAACTAAAAATGATAGTACTGTACTAGAAACGGGGCAGACCTATAGGTCTGCGCATCGCCTAGACGGGTAGATCGCCGATTCGGGTAGTTAGCCGATCCGGGTAGATCGCCGATCGTCTTATTGGGCAAAGTCGCGCAAGCGCGACTTTGCCGTCTACGGTACTCGCAAAAATTGATTGTAAAAATGTTTAAAAAATAAAAGAAAACAAATCTAAAACAAAACCAACCAACCAACTGTTAACCACTGTTAACCAACTGTTGCCACTGTTAACATAGCGATACAACATTTATTCTTAGTTTTATGTTTTAAGAATAAAACTTATTCTTAAAAATTTAAGAATAAAATCCATAAATAAACTTTCAACTAAAACTTATTACTGAGTAAAACTTAAATATGAGCATTTAATTAGAAAAAATTTGAATACAATTTTCAAAAAATGAGTATTAACAAATACATACTGCAATAAAAGTTTAATATTTAAGTTTGTTATAATTTATAAATACAGATACCTATAAAGACAGAAATGCTAGCTGCAATGAAAAACAGCTTGCTTTCTCAATTCCTTAAAAAGTTACAGCCATTAACAGCCATTACAAATAATATTTTTGCATAGCTTTGCAGATCAAGATACTTACCTCTTAAGTCATTTACATCTTTTTGGCAAGGTTTTTTTCATATTATATTTTTGCATAGATTTAAACATAAAGGTATTACGGTAAACATGCAGAGAAGGCACCCAAATTTGCGCGTGCACCAGGGTGCTATGGGAGGCGGCGTAGGTATGCAACGTTGCCACGTATCTTTTGTTTAGTTCTTAACAGCTGACCGTATATTAAGGTTATCCTGTAGTGATCAAGAGTGCGTTTTGTATGATTTTACTGGGCTAAAAATATAAATGCAAATTTGGTCATTTTTATATTATATTTATTAACACATTTTAACAAATAGAAATTTAAGTTTATTAAATAAATATGTGCATTTTCAGAAGTTACGGGTCGTTACGCTCAACAGATGCATTCGCGTCGAGGCTAATGGTGTACGCGATGTAGACCAGGGTTCATTTGAAAAAGAAAATCAAATTTGTACATTAATTACACAGTATTGCCTATCGGTTGACCTTTTTGGGTTGATATGAAAAAAAATTATAAATTTTATTGCAATATTTGCATAAAAATAGCACAATTATGATTATTATTATTGAACAAAATATGTTATCAACAAACTCAAAATTGTCTACGATGGTACTTTCAATGAAAGAACTTGCTTTCATCGATTTTCACAATCTTAGCCGTGTAATCGTTGTCTTGCAGCTACCAATTATAGGGTCCATTACCGTAACGGCCTTTTCGCACGGGACACGGCGTCCGTGCGTTTTTATCCGTGTACGGTCGTTGTGTAGCTTTTCACACAACACGGATTTCAAACAGCACGGCACGGTACGTGTGAAAGTTTTGATTTAATCTCATACACTTCGAACCGTACACGGACGCCGTGTCCCGTGTGAAAAGGCGATAAGAGTAGAATCTGGTCCTAGTTTTTCCACACGGGCACGGGCAATATCCTTCTGAGAGATTTTTCTCTACCGTAGGTAAAGCATTTGCACAAGCTTTGCTAAAGTCGAACGACTCTTTGAAAAAAGGATATGTTCCTAACGGAGCACAACTTGTTGAAAGTTCGACACTTCCACGTATGCCCATCGGAATTTCTGGCTCGCCTAGTGAAAGACATGGGAATCTGAAATTGAGTATTTTGTTATCGAACGCACGCTTTCTTTATTTATACGGCGATAATACCTCACAGTCATTGCAGAGCAGCACCTATCTAACAAACACCATAGCTCCTGTCATAGTATCCTCCTCCAAAACTTGCCCGGCATCCACTATTGATGGACGGGCTTGCACATCCATTTAAATAAACAAAACAAAATCCACAGGTAATCTAACCTCAAAGATACACCAATGCTAAATAGCAAACTATTGCGGATATGGCAGCTTTGTTTTGCTTGTAGTCTTGTGGTAAATCAGTCAGAATGGCAAACCTTTACCAGCCAAAGATCCCTAGCGTACCGCAAACATCAGTAACAGATGTGTATTTATTACTTATCGCGTATACTTCGTCGGTCGTCGCCCATTTCGGCAAGGGTGACACAACTGCCAGAGGTGGGCCCCTGTGCGCACAAAGCGCAGTTCTTCTTGATAGGATCGCGTGCGTGGTTCTTTTCAATGGCTATATATCCTCCAATTATATAAAATGTACCCGACGCTCGCACTTTTCTTGCCGAGCGTTGTTTACTAAGGTTATAAGATGACGACTCCTGACATATTCAGAAATGCCAACTAAAGCGCTCGAAAATTCCCTAGCGTACCTAAAATCCCCTAAAAACATACAGTTGATTTATAATATCAAAATATAGGTAATATACGTACGAATGAAGCCTTCATTAGTAGAATAAAAAAATATGTACATTGTTAAGCTGCTGAAGCACTCTTGTCCCCGGCGGCGCGTTATTATTTTCCGTTGGAAATTCTTGAACCTAAAGGTAATTATAGTCACATAGTTACCAGGGAACGCCCGGAACAACATTTTATCGCATATTCTGGCCGCAATTTAAGCCATTTCGAGCAAAACCATAGCACCGAGGATAAACGCGCTGTTATTTCAAGGATTTCAAACACGGAACTGTCATTTTATTATCGATTGTCATGAATTTCGGAAATTTTCCGAAAATGACAATTATTGACGTTCGTAAAGCCTACCTACGGTGGTCGGCGATGATTCTGTTCACTTCTGCGAGCCCATCCTACGGCACTTTGGGCAAAAACCGCGCGCGCTTCGCTAAAATTACGGCGATTTCGACCATTTCGACAGCGGCGAGCGGAGAACTGTCAGTTTGTTGAGCCCGTTGCCTGGCGACGGTACAGGCCCAAATAAAAAGGCATAAATTTAGTCAAATTTGGAATTTTTTTTTCGAAAACGAGGCAAAAAATCGTGCAAATCTCAAACCTAAGTGCTGTAGTTGTCAAAATTGTTGCCAAAATTCGCGTTTCTGGCGCCCAATTTCGCTTTTTCGAGGAGTAGACCTCTCCCCCGATCGGCCAAAATTTGTAAACTTCTCTCTCTGCCTATGTTAGCTTTTTAGTATATAAGGATAAGGACTAGGAGAATGTGCAGGCCTAATAGGCCTGCTGGTCGACCTAGGTAGATCGCCGAAGCGTTAAGAGGGAAACAAAAAGCCCGGATGCTGCTACACGCGCGACGTGATTATCTCGTACGTTCGAAGCGGTTACGGGGCGCCATCTATTGCTTCGTAGCGTAATGCCAACAGCGACATGATGATGTGCCGCCGTCTGGTGACCGCGTCGCGAAGCGCGCGGCCGTTGCATAGCAACCTCGCTCGGTTGCCATGGCGACGCGCTGACCTGTACACTCCTAAAGCATAAGCCATAAATTTACCCGAATCGAGGTAAAAAATAACGAAAACTGGGCCGAAAATGGACGAAATCGAAGGCCTAAGCGCTGTAGAATCAAATTTCAGGCGGAAAATCGGCGCCTGCGGCGCCGATTTTCGCTTCTCCGAGGCGCAGACCCTTCCCCCGATTCGCCGATTTTCGTAAACTTCTTGCGCGGACTGTGTTAGACTTTTAGTATATAGTAGGGATAGGGATTAAAAAAATTATTTCTACAAAAGAATTAATCATAGAATTAAAAAACGTATAAATATACAGGGTGTGCTATCAGTTACCAAATTTCCAGAATAAACAATAGTTTGTTTAAACCCAGCAAATTTTTTTTTGTTGGAGAGTTATTTAGGTATTCGGTAATTTCGTCTATTTTTGATTAATTGCTCGTAACTCAAAAATAATGTATTTTATAAAAAAAAATCATGCAAGAGATTCTTAGAATTAATCTTAGAACAAGTGTAAAATTATACAGAATGTTCTATTTGAAAAAGGAAAGGATACCAAATATCCAGAATAAAATGAACATCCTGTATATTAAAAATATATTTAAACGATAGATACATGATACATGATAGTATTAAATTTCCTCTTCTACGATGGTAAGCGGTCCGGATGTCACGTGGTAGTAAAATTCTAAATTTTCACCAGTTACATACTTGCGGACTTTTTAATATTATCTATCTTTGATATTAATATTCATATTGATTACTTCGGCGTACCTCAACAACGATTTGAATGCAAATTACTAAGTTGGCGATTGTTTACGACTGCTAAATCAGTAGAAACTGAGTAGAAACGCGTTGCATGAGGGAGCAAAAAAGCACTGTTCTGGAATTGTTTATTTGACGTTTACTGATACGTTAATTTCTTTCGGAAGTGTATTTTTCAGTAAATTTACTAGCACAAAAGCAGGACCGATCGATCAGAATCGACTGATCGGAAAATTAGTGCTAAATATGGTATCGGCATAGATTTGCATGTCCCCGTAGGCCCATTTCGGTTTATTGACTGTTTCTAAATAAAATAATGATCAGTAATCTACACAATATCAGTTAAAAATTCATTTCAAAATTTAATAATAATAATAATAATAATAATAATAATAATAATAAGAATAATATGTATTTGCCCAACAGGAACCCCCAGTTACAGGACAATAGTGTACAATAATTCATAATAATAACAATAACAAAACAATAATAATAGTATACAATGACAAGTAGTATATCAAAATGCATAATAGAAATAACATAATAGTATAAAAAATGGTGGATATAATATTATTGGAACACATCTACCTCACGGGAATTCGCACACCGACACATTGTGGAAATTGGTGATCTTTCCAGAATATTCGTACGAGCCCTCGGTATACTGAACGGTTGCAGAGCTCTCGATGAAAGACGCGGGACCTGAATACATACAATTTAACCAACGTACTTGCAATCAACTGTTCTCTTCTCACGACCGGTGGCTTTAGTTGTAACCGTGACTCCACATCACTAAGATCCGCTCCCCTCGGTGGATAATAACCATTGATTCGGTGGGATACATATTTAAGAAATCGTCTGTGGATGCTGTCGATAACAGATTGATGGCAAGCATAATATGGATTCCACACTACACAGGCATACTCCAATCTGGACGCAACAAACGCCAGGTATAGTGCTCGGATGGCAAGCGTATCTGTGAAGGTTTTTGTAGTACGCAGTATAAAACCAAGAAGCTTGCTTGTGGCTGTGCGTACGTTTGTAATGTGCGGCACAAAGGTCAGTGATGAATCAAACAGCACACCGAGGTCAGTCACACTATTCATCCTCTGAAGCGCCACATCGTTGATGAAATATTCGCACCACACCGGCATCACGCTTCTGGTATACGAAACCACTCCACATTTCCGTTCATTTATGATCAGTTTGTGATTCTTACACCAATCAGCAAAAATGTCCAGGTTTCTCTGCAGCTCGCAAACATCAGCGTCGTTATTTATGGTTAGATACATCTTGACATCATCAGCATAGGCCAAAGTTCGACAAGTCAGTGCCCCCAGTAAATCATTGACAAACAAATTAAACAACAGTGGCCCAAGAACAGATCCCTGAGGTACACCCGATGTCATCTCAAAACTTTCGGATCTGAAACCATTGCAGTAAACGTAGCTCATACGATGCTCCAGATACGACTTAATCAGGGACAAGTAGCTCAAGTACCCTCACTAATTCCGCTTTAGCAGACCTATAGACTTCGCGCTGCATAATAGTTCTGTCCCTAGAGATCGAAACACCCGCCCAGTTCGGTAGTGCCCTCAAAGTATTTATTTTTTTTGATGGTAGATTGAACATCAGATTCACACTGCAGTATAATTTTTACAGGGCGACATCTATCGGACTTAGTTGCGTCAAATACTCCCAGTCTGAGTGATTTAAAATTGTTGACAGCAATACCCATGCCCGAGAACATTTTATCAACCAGTACATTGTCTAAGTCCAGTTGCTCCCCATTTGAATTGCATTGGGATTCCTTACATCCATACACAAATATATTGTTCTTACGATTATCTCGGTCCATGATCTCCTGAATTATTTTTTCAGTTTCTAGCAGAGGGATTTCAGAAGTGATGGTGAGGGACACAATTTTATCCTTTAAGACTTTAATTTCATCTTGCAGTGAAACGATTGCTCTCTTCAACCCGTTAACGTCATCTCCCAATGCAGAGCAGTTTTTGCAGGACCAAGACAGACCAGAGTGATTATGAATTTTGCGAGCCTCAGAAGGTGAAATATCAACGCACTGAATATAATAAACCTTTCGACAAATAGCACAAGTAACCGTGCGATGTGGGTCGTTCTGCTTTCCACAACATGACAAGCTAACACAACCATAATGAATGGTAAATCCATTATTGACTTTAAGAATTGTTTATTAACAAAAATTTATTAATAATAATACATTTAATTACAAGAGCCCACTAACTAAATAAACATCCACTTACATAATTCGTAAATAGCCTAAATAATATTGTTTGCACTGACCACACTGAAGAGCCTGAAGAGCGGATAAAAACAACGTAAGAACAACACCAAACATCCACGGTATGAAAAGAAGACGCAGACCAAACCTTACTAATTTTCGTGTTTATAGGTTAGGTCGGGATGCCGTAGTAAGTGAAGTTAGAGCAGGAAGTCAGGGTTCCCAACACCAGCGAACACAGCACAAGCACAGTCAAACACAGTGTTTGGTGTTGTTCTTACGTTGTTTTTATCCGCTCTTCAGGCCCGAGTATGTATTGAATTTCTTTTTGTGTTTGTGCACTGTTGTTTGATGTAATCGTATGTGTTTTTTTTAGCGTCGGGAGCGTTGACCTTGCTACTGAGATTACTTTGGATTAAATACTTGCAATACTTGTGAAATGGACTGGTTGTTATGCTTGAATTGTTAAACACCCCACACTCATGGACTTGATCCTGAATGTGGACATATTACTCTAGTTGTAAGTCTCGTACTGTCACGTCGCTTCGTTATTCTGACGCTTTGCACCATGTCTCTTTGTAGTTTCTTCCTGAAGATGCTGGCAACAGTGAAATATATAGAAGTAAAGACAATTGAGTGAATTATTTCGTGGACCTTTTTCCCAAGAATATCTACTTACCATATTTGCGAGGTCAAGATGATCTTCCAATATATATATATATATATTACCGGCAAAACCCGTTTTCAGGCAGAACCAGTTTAACCTTGGTTAAACGAGTTCTGCTGAAGCGCGTTCGATCGAGAGCTGAAAACAGTACAAATGTCACTCAGATATTAGGAAATACACGATGCAGTCTATCACTCTCAGCGCTCTACTGATAGTGATTTGACCACACCATTAAACATAATCAAACAGTACGCAAACTTTGTCCTGAAAGTTGTAGAGCGCGATATGGAAGTTATTAATTAATTAATTAACACTTGTATGACGTCACATGTCGTTTTAATTAATGAGGCTAGTGCTTTGCCTCTCGCAAGCAGCATCTATAATTATATTAACGTCGGTAATTGGAACTAATTAACACACAAACCCCCGATGCATCATGATGGTGGCCCAATTTACATTACAGTGTGGCCAGTGCAAACAATATTATTTAGGCTATTTACGAATTATGTAAGTGGATGTTTATTTAGTTAGAGGGCTCTTGTAATTAAATGTATTATTATTAATAAATTTTTGTTAATAAACAATTCTTAAAGTCAATAATGGATTTACCATTCATTATGGTTGTGTTAGCTTGTCATGTTGTGGAAAGCAGAACGACCCACATCGCACGGTTACTTGTGCTATTTGTCGAAAGGTTTATTATATTCAGTGCGTTGATATTTCACCTTCTGAGGCTCGCAAAATTCATAATAACTCTGGTCTGTCTTGGTCCTGCAAAAACTGCTCTGCATTGGGAGATGACGTTAACGGGTTGAAGAGAGCAATCGTTTCACTGCAAGATGAAATTAAAGTCTTAAAGGATAAAATTGTGTCCCCCACCATCACTTCTGAAATCCCTCTGCTAGAAACTGAAAAAATAATTCAGAAGATCATGGACCGAGATAATCGTAAGAACAATATAATTGTGTATGGATGTAAGGAATCCCAATGCAATTCAAATGGGGAGCAACTGGACTTAGACAATGTACTGGTTGATAAAATGTTCTCGGGCATGGGTATTGCTGTCAACAATTTTAAATCACTCAGACTGGGAGTATTTGACGCAACTAAGTCCGATAGATGTCGCCCTGTAAAAATTATACTGCAGTGTAAATCTGATGTTCAATCTACCATCAAAAAAATAAATACTTTGAGGGCACTACCGAACTGGGCGGGTGTTTCGATCTCTAGGGACAGAACTATTATGCAGCGCGAAGTCTATAGGTCTGCTAAAGCGGCATTAGTGAGGAGGGAGGAGGATGGAGCAAGGAATCTCAAGATACTGTATAAGAATGGCATTCCGTCAGTCATACAGTCGGAAAACTAGCTGCGCCCAACGTTACCCCCAATAATCTAAGCGTGTTGTCCAATTTCATACCCTTAAATGTTTATTACCAAAATGTAAGAGGAATAAATACTAAGACTGATGTATTCTACAGAAACTGTTGCTTGCTGGACTACCACATTGTATGTGTCACAGAGAGTTGGCTTACTGGTGGTGTCGGGGATGCTGAGCTTTTCCCTCCATATTATAATGTTGTAAGATCTGATAGGCAGTTTGATCGGGTGGGCCCGCAGCGTGGTGGTGGAGCAATTATGGCACTATCAGAGGATATTAAATACGCAATTGTCGACACAAGTCAGCTCTACGAAACAGTTCCATTGATTGACTGTATTGTCTGTAGATGCTTGCGACCATACAATATTACGTTTTGCGTTGTGTACATCCCACCTGGGTTGGCGCCTGATGATTTTGAAAACTTCGTTACTGGACTGGAGTCGACCTTGCTGGGAGATAATGTTATTGTTGTGGGTGATTTGAACATTCCAAAGTTTGATAGTGACGTCACATCAATGGACCGGAAGATCACATGTATGCGTATATTCTCAAATATATTACAACTTAAACAACATAATTACATTTATAATTTTCAACAAAAACTGCTTGATCTTGTATTCTCCAATGGGGACTGTAAAGTATCGGTGTCGCACGACGATCTCCCATTTGTACCTGAGGATCCATTTCATCCAGCGCTGCGAGTGTCCTTAGAGCTGTCGGCGGCTGTTGTCTCACCTTGCTTTCAGTTGTTGAAGAATGACATAACGGTAGCGCACCCAACCAGAAAGAGCATAGAGAAAATGTTAATAAATAACAAGGACCCCATACCACCACTAGAATGTAGCGGAATTTATGAGCTAAAATGTTCAATCTGCGAAAAAAGTTATATTGGACAATCGGGAAGGAATCTCCGAATCAGATTCAGTGAACACACTACCAGAAGCTCATCCGCAGTATACCAGCATATGATTAGTGAGGGATACAAATTTAACATCACAAACATGCAACTCGTCAAAAGACTACCGAACTCAGCGCTAATGGATTACACAGAGATGCACCATATTTACAAACGAAAGGAAAGAGACAAGGACAATAATACCCTTCTCAATAAATAATAACTTTTTCATGACCAAGATGTATTAAATATAATTTATCACTTCTATTAATTTATGGTCTGATTCGTTTTGTTAGTTAAATTCGGTTTTTCAAATATTTAAATATGTATATCCGCATAACTTCACATAATGCTGCGACCGTAATGGAGCTATGTTCATTGTTGTTACGGTTATCTTACAAGAAGATGGCCGATGCCTGGTAGTGGCGTGTTTTGTTGTCATTGCTTTGTATAATTGTTGAACCAATACGTTGAAGATCTGTCTCCTGTATTTAATGTAAGTTTTTGTTGTTTGAATTGACTGTTGTGTAATGACCTTTGTACACTTGTAGAAGCCAACTGTTTTTCTTAACACATGTTTACAACTGCCAATTTTTGCATTGGAGCGCACGAGATAGCGAATAATGCACGGTGTGCTACAGACAGAGATAGATTGACGGATAAGCTGTTATTGTATTGTATTATGTGGATCTATTCTATCGTTTCCGTGGAACAATATCGATGATTTTCGCATTGTCTAACTGTTAATCGACAGTGAGTATTTTTTGTATTTTTATTTTTATGTTTACTGCTATTTTTATTTTTATATTTTTATTTTTATTGTTTGGTAAACTACCCCCCTTTTTATCTACTATAGGGTTATCGGTGTACTTATTCTATGTTTCACTTTGTAGCGAGACCTGATGATGGTGCTTGAAGCACTGAAATCGATAGTCTCATAAACAGTTTTTTAAATAAAGACTGCTCCTCCAAGTTCAACTTAGTTTAATTTCATACAACTGCACGGACATGGAAAGGGTGGATATTTTCATCAATCAAGTTAAACATAATTAAGTTTTAATTTAAGTTAGATATCCCAAATCTATTATTTTAGTTTTAAGAAACCTTTTCAATATTTTTCTGTTTTCGTGCTTTTCTAAAGTTGTTACGATCCTATAAATAAAGAATAAATCGTTTTGTATTTAGTTTGCATTCGTTTATACTGATAATATCTCAAAAACTATTAAAGATAGATATAGGGAATCCTAATATTGATTGATAGGGAATACAATTTCCTACCGAATGGCGTATCGGTATACAGGCTGTTCCATTTGAAAAAAAAAATGAGTTTTTTACGTTTAAAATTCAGTTATTGTGTTGTAAATTTTGAACAACCTGTATAAGATATCATGATGAACTAAACATCGTCTTATTTGGTTGTGTTTCTAGTTTTGGACCACCAATCATGAAACTTCTAGTTTCAATAATAACCGAGATATTCAATTTTAAACGTAACCGGGAAAATCACCAAAAAAATAGTAAAATCAAAAAAACTCCAAAATGGTGATATTTAGGTATAGAGAAACATTATCAAAAATGATGTGTTGTGATACGTAGAAACCAAAAATAAAATAGAAATTATATCATTCCATTTCAAATAACAAAGTTGATACCGACTTCCGGTGACCGGACGTGACAGTTAACTTGAGAATATTTTAGCTGAAGAGCTCAGATCGAGTAAATTCTAGTTCCAAAATTTCAAGTTTCCAGAAATAGTAGAAGATGAGAAACTTCTAATGTACCAGTTCCGTGAGACACCCTGTATATATATATATGTATATATATATATGATGGTTAGAAAACACGAAAATGTTAAATTGGCCGAAGAGTAAACTATCGGTTTTTCGGAATTAGATCAAAAATGTTATAGGTAAAAGTTAGTTTGAATTAATAATAATAAATCCAGCTATTTTGTTTTACCCAGTGCTAAACCTTATTTTACGGCAATATAATCAATGAAATAATACAACAGACACATCATGAATTGTATAATAAACTATAAACGTATATGTAAACAGCAGTATATGGTATATAGGACATAGAATAAATATACTATAGCAAAATTAGTGTATAAACCTAAACCATCGAATCAGCACTTGGCGCAGTACCTGAAATTCTTGTCTTCTGGCCTACGATGAGACCTATATGGCCGAGAATCGTTTTGGTCAAGTGTAGTTGACTTTCATAATCGTCCTTTGCGCAAGGTAGTACGCCCTTCCTAGTGCATAACCTAGTATAGACCATCCAGCAAGACTCCCTTACACTAAAATCTTCAGCTTTAGCTTTAGCAATCGCCGAATAGATATTATTAACAGCCAACTCCCATTTCCTAGAATTAATCTTAGCAGTTTCGTTTCTTTTCGTCAATAAGGCGATATGATTGAGATACCCTCTAAGCTGGTCAGATTTTTGAAGGATCGATTTTCTGATGGAATCGATAGCGTGATCTAAAGACTTAAACGTCTTGTCGTGCTTCTCAAGGATTTGCTTCTTTGATTGTGTTAATGCCTCGTGCCTTCTTACAATGTCATCGGCATGTTTAAAGTCTGTACTCGCGCGTTTGGCTACGTAAGACAAGAAGTCTTCGTATATGTGCATCTCACCAATCTTCTCTTCCATCAAATTTTTTATCACGGTTAGGCTTTCGAGTTTTTCTAGCATATCGTCGATTTCCTTATCTCGCTTCTTGTTAATCTCCGTAAAAGATTGTATTCGCGCATTAGCTCTGATCTGTTTATCCTTGTTATTCATCACAAAGAGGTTCATATTTTCGAATTCAACCTTAAGACGTTCCTCCATAGTACGCAGTCTTGCCCATCTGTCATCTAATGCTCTTCTTCTCTGGATGGATTCGAACCTTTTCTGGAGGATTCTAGCTTCAGTTTCGTCCAGGAGCTTCAAGCTCAAGAACCGGTCGTAGGCAAGTCTATTAACGTCGTAGCCGACATTGGCCAGTGGTATATCTCCGTAATTGTAGTGGAGAGATTGGAGGTACATCTTTGCTCCATCCATAGGTGTTATTTTTGGGAATGTTAATGGGAGACCATCGTCTACATTCTTTGCCTTAGACATCATTAAAGGTACAAAGGTTGGTGCACTGATGAGACTTGACGTATAACTAAGTTGACGCGAGGTTGCTTGACTATTGATCGAGAATAATCTGTGATCTAGAATATCAACAAATCTGTGTCAGCACACACTGAGCAATGATAACTTCGTAGAAAAAAAAATGACATGGTGGAGCCGTGTCTGGGTAGCCGCAACATCCATATAAGTTTGACAACATTACCGTCCAAAGAAGATGAACGTCCCGATAATTTTGTTTAGTTTTCATGTTTTCAAATTCGGGTGTTTGCAATAAACAGAGTCAGCATCATTGGCACAAATCTATCTCTTTCGTAGTTACTTTCAAGGGAATGTTGGGATTTTTCAAATTGATATTTTGATCAGCGACGGATTGAAACACATTACTTATTTCCTTACAAATTAAGTAAAGAAAATCATTGAAATTTGGTTTTGAGATTAGAAAAGCATATTATAGCAACTATTGTTTTAAATGGGAATCACGTGAAAAGTGACGTCAAATAAAAACTAGTAACACTATTAGAAATAAAGGCATTCATCTTGGTCCGTGGTGTGAAATCGTTAGTGAGGAAATAATAAAACTTCGTTGTGGACTAGTTTAATTGTATATTCTAAGGCAATTAATTTCGGGTTTTGAAACCCATCATCAGGCCATGCTGAAAAAGGAACATGTGCACACATAAGAAACAAGATAACACATTCATCTTACTGTAATAATCACTAGCACATTTGACAATTTTATCAAGGAGTAAGAAACATTAAAATATAATATAATTACCGTCAATATCAGTTGGATAGAGTGTATGGTGTCTGTCACTGTTAAGAACCAGCCCCGATTCTTCTGTAGCATCGAAGATGTCGCGGATAAATGAAAATTAGTGAGGCGCTTCGGGTCAGAGGTAGCCATGTAAGCGGAATGATGTCGCTGAGGGCATTAGAACAAAAATATAGAAGGGGCGGGTTGGTAGCAGTGACAGACGCCCGGGTGTTGTGGTGGTAGCACTTTCGTGTAAAATACGGCGGCAGACAGTCAAATATAAACATTCATTGTAAAAGGACGTTGAATTGTGTAAAGTTAAACGAAGTAAACAAACCGAAACAAAACAAACGAATCAATATTAACAATATCGAGAGGGAGACGCCAGTTGAAAACCAATGTCAAAGAGTAAAATAAATTAAATGAAATATCGGTATAGCTGGGGACCATGTAGGTTTGTAACCTCGTTTAATATGTTATCTCCATTTCCCTTTTTCAGTTTTTCTATGTGATAAAATTCATAAGAATCGATAAGTGGATATTTGTTGATCTGCTTGATGAGCTTCATATTGTTAATATTTGTTGTGTGGCCTTTCTAAATCATGTGTTGACCAAAGGTGGATGTTTATTAGTTCTAGTAGGTTTTTTAAATCTGATATCCAATGACCGCATGGTTTGTCGAATATACATTGACTCACAGCAATCAGACGGTATATACCGTTTCTCTTTGTTATTTTAATTGAATTATGCATAGAGGTGAGGTCTTTGTTTAGTGTAATTATTATTAAAGCCAATTTGGTGGATGATGTTAAAGTTAACTAATGTAGGACTGGGGGTCAAGAGGGGTGTTTTCTACTATGTCGGTAGTGGTGGGTTTCTGGAACGTTTTATCTCAAATTTCAGATATCAGTCCAGATCGGGGAGCCTGTGAAACATTACCTCAGAAATTAAAAATAATAGAGATCTACGAAGATCATAATCCATCTTCGTAGCACTTTGTTCGATACTTAATTTATGAAAATACCTCTTGCAACAGAGTGTGAAACGTCGACTATTTCAACGTCCACAACGCGGTTTCCACACGGAAATGTATATGTCAGCTGTAAGACTTTTGCTATGTTTTAAAGCTGTGTGATAATGTTGATGGATTTGTTTACAATGCGCTGAACAAAATTATCACGACGCATTGGTAACAGATTACAAATGTAAAAAATTCTAAAACTGTAAAGTTTTACATGTAACTACGTTTATTTTACTTTAACATTTCGATATTGGGATGAGTCGAAAAACAAAATGTTGGGAATTGATATGGCTTAAATTTATATTAAATTTACGATTATCAATTAAAAAAAAAACCGCCGAATAAATAACTTTTAAAAAGGTTTTATATGTTATTTTGATTTATAGCCTGCTGTCAATTTCAGAGATATGTTTTTTTGGTGATTTTTGTCAACAAACAATATTTCTTTTTATTGCAAACGCATGGTCGTTAACGTCAAAATTTGTACTACCATACAAATGTACTCTACCGTATTCAGAAATTAGAAATACAAACATTTTAATATATATTTTTAGTAAGTAAGTAAGTAGGTAAGTTTATTTCATTATATACGTACAATGGACAATAATACAATATTACATTAATATCAGTATAACGTGTATAGCACTGCATCACCCATCGCTTGCACGCGGTACCGTCCCTCCTGCTCGACTCAAGAATGGCCGCGACGTCGCACCGTCTCGAATCGTTGGTATTGAGGGCATCATTGGTTTCGTGTATTATTGGCCTAACTTATTCTTTAGGTTGATTTGGTTAACAATAAGCTTTTTATCTTTCTTTTGAATGTTGTGTACGATAGTTTCTTGATATTGTTGTCTAGTTGGTTGTATGTGTGTATTGCCTCTGTAAGTAGTTGTTTGGTTGTCATTTTTGATCTGAATCTGTGGGTTCGTAGCAATGAGTTGTTTCTGGTTATGTGGTGGTGTACATGTTGACTTTCGGTTAGTGTTATGTTGATATTTATCATTTTGTTTTTATTTTATATACGAGTAAGATATTGTTGAGTTGTTTTCTTTCCCTTATACTCATTTCTTTGCTTTGTTTAAGAACGTCTACTGTTGGTGTTCTTTTATCCCATTTGTAGATTAGCTTCAATATCTTGTTGTTCTGGCGTTGAAGCTTGTTGAGGTTTTTCTATGAGGAGCCCCAAATGCTGATTAAATAATTTACATTTGGGACAAAGAGAGCGTTATAAATAGTCATTTTTGTCAATTCTAGCGTTTTTCACTATTATTTTGTGTACGTGTTCGTCTCATTTCATACTATTCTGTAGTATTAGTCCTAAATATGTTATGGTTTTGACTTCAGTAATTGCTGTATTTTTTATATATATTGACATTTTCGCTTTTTGTTGTTGAAGATCATATAATGTGTCTTTTCTTCGTTAATTGTCAGGAGATTAGTATTGCACCATTCTGTTAATTTTTGCATGTCGTCGTTTATGTCCCATTGTTGTGCCTCCTGGTTATTGTTGTGATAAATTAGTGCTATATCGTCGGCGTAGATGAATAGATTACCCTTCAGTCCGACATTTTGTATGTCGTTGGTGTACAATATGTACATTAGGGGTGGGAGATTTCCGCCTTGTGGTATTCCATATTCGGATGTTAGTGGATTACTGCGTGTTTTTCCAACTTGAGTTATCTGCGGTCTATCTTTTAGAAATGTCTCGATCGTTTGAAGTTCTTTATTTTGTATTCCGATATTTGACAGTTTTTGTAAAAGATTTGTTTTCGAGACTGTATCAAAGGCTTTCCTCATGTCAATAAACACGAAATTTTTGTTTAACTCAAATAAATATTTGTTTGACAAGAGGCCAAAATATATTTATTTGCTACAAATAATGTTTATTTGAGTCAAAACAATATTACTTTCCTCCAAACAAATGGTATTTGACTCAAATAAACCTTCTTTGTAGCAAATAAATATGTTTTTGCCTCTATTCAAACACGCATGTATTTGAGTTAAACAAAAATTTCTATCTGTGTAGGAAATAAAAATAAACAAGCCCTTGAAGTATTACAGTACATAAATTAACTTAATAAATGTCCATTTTTAAATTACTGGTAATCACAAGATTCGAACTGCCCATTACTAGTTCGTCGCATCTCAACAAATATCACGCAGAAAATGGTCCGACCAAGATTTTGATCCTAGTTCGGTGCTGGTCGATGCAGTCGGTTGAAGTAGTGTGAATGTATATTCACTATTGAAAATCTGCGTGGACAGTTTTAGCGGATAGACCTATAAAAGCCTCTAATGACACTATAATTTCCTTGTAATTTTAATCAGAACAAAATCCCACCATAAAATTTTGGATCATACCGTATCCAGTTTATCTCGTTTGTACTTTAGTATTTGATACGTCCGTCCGTCCGTCGCGTCGCGGCGCTTCATCAAGTGACGCGGTCTCGCTCGCACGGCAGACAGCCGTGAGAGCGGTGCCCGAACTCGGGTTGCTTTGATCCGAGCTAGTCTGCTAATTATCTGATTAATTAATTGCACATTCACTCTAATTTGAGCGGGTTATTTATTTATGAGCAGCAACATTAATGTAATTACGGCAGGTGTTGTGAAGAGGATTCGCCTTAAGCCCACTGATTTGCCTAACGCTGAAACGGACGGCATAACACCACCCCCATCCAGGCCCTACTGCCGCCCCCTAGCGCACAACCCGCAAACTACGAATTTGCGAGCGACGCCGCGCCATTCAAACTCACGCTAGATTATCATAGGAGGTTACGTCTCTCGCCACTTGCATTAAACATGACGTTTGTTGCTAATGTACACACGACTAATTTGATCATATTCACGTAATTAATATTGCAGGGAGTAAGTATCATTTGCAACTCAAATGTGCCCCTATGCAAGTTATTGCTAAATGGACAAAGTAATATATTGCAGTACAATTTATTCCGCAACTTAAATAGTACCTGCTGGACAAGTCATTGTAAATAACAATATTCTAATATCGAAATCCAGACCTTTAGTGAACATCCGCCCAAGAGAAGTTACTTGATCCTAGGAAAACTGTTAACCAAATTACCGGGTTTAAAAGAAGATATGTAAACATAACCTTAATCAGGTATTTTAAAATCATAGGCGTTATGTGCTTGTAGTTTCGTATGTTGACATACTATGTAGAGACTATGTGAGAGCGGACTTTATTATGGCCACAATTCGAAGCCGTCCTTGCTTAATTCATTTGACACAATTAGCGGGGAGCAAGTGCTCACATTGTCGGCATGGCATGTTGTTGATATCATATCTACATTTACAGATACGTAGATGCAATTAAACAATTAACCATATTCATGTTAGCCAATTATGCTTCGTTAAGGCCCATGAATCTTACCATTCGTAATTCGTACAAGCAATTCTAACTATACTCTATTTTATCTTTTTTGTTTTGTGTGGCATCATGAAAATAGCTAATAAGACAGAAATGGGGCCCGTGTAGCTTGGTGATATTGGAAGTGGCAAGACCCTCCATTATAGTATTTTCCACTAAAAGGGTAAGTGACTCATGTTAAGGAGCAAGTATTCCGTACTAGTACAAACTGTTGTGGGTATTTGTAGTTGTGGGTTAGTACGTCAATACTGTCTTGTAAACAATATTATTGTCTAAATAGTAGGTTACAATCACGTAAAATTCGCATCGGTTGTCGGTAAGGTCATCGGTTAACGTTTTCTATTCTTATATTTTACCTGCAAGTCATTTTCATAAAAATAAAGCCTTTTAACGCCGCAACTGCGCGCCGCAGTCGATCAAAGTTATTGCTGCATTGATTTGGAACCAGTTGCAGCATAACTGCGGTAGGCTTTAGACGATATTCTTGCGCGGAACAGGGTCGGACTATTAATTTTCCCAAGAATGCATTAAGCTAGACAATACGTTATTTGACAAAATATGTTTATTACGTCCTTTGGGCATATGCTCCTTCAAGGCTAACCCTTATTTGTGAAACAGCCTGTATACGCGAAGGGTCGACTTCAATTAAGAAATTTGATTACTTGGAATAATTACTTGATTTAAGAAAGTTCTTAATCCGTTGTAATAAATCTTCTATGAAGGGGACGACTTTTTACATTAAAAATTAGGTACATTGATTGTACATTGCTAGAAGTCGATTCGTTGTCTGGTAATTATTGGTTTATGTCTGTTAAATTTAACTTGAATGGCTGTATATGGTACGTGTGTGTAATTTATCGCTCTCCAAGGGAAAGTATAACGCAATTCATGGAGAGATTTGAAATATGTGTAACGTGCTTTCCTTGATACTAAGCACCAATCACACAATAAAATATCCGGAGATATTATTCCCTGTATTAGGTAGCTCTAATATTAGGGTTCAACGAAATCAAAACGAAATAAAATCAAATGCTGGTATAATGTAGAAAATCAAATTTATTTCAATCGCATAATAAAATAAAACAAACCTTCTTTAGCGGAAAGAAATAATGTATACGGGCGGCGGTTTCCCAGTCGGGAATATACGGGTACGGTGCGGAAGTCTTTTTGTCACTCGCTAAGTCCAGCCTACGGGGCCGTTCGATTAGCGAGTCCGGGAGTACTAGTCAGCGTCAGCTCACGGGGCTGTTCTGTACAAGTGCTGTTCTGTACAAAAGAACACAATGCCGAATTCCGACTTATGATGTTATAAAGCAGGAGCAAAAGTCACCTGATTCGCAGAATGTTATAGATTCGATGGCGTCCGTTGTGCAAAGTACTGGTAGTTCGAAAATGTATAATTCCGAGATAGAATTATCGACTGATACTGACGACGTAAAAGATGAAAACGTAGAGGTAGATAATATAGAAGAAGAAAAAGTCGACAAGGCAGAAGATAAGGCGACGGACTCAGGTGACGAGAAGAAGGAAAAAGGGGAAAATAACTATAGGAAGAAGAAGAAAGCACCGCGGCCGGCGATGCTTTTGCGATGGGGTCTAATAGAAGAAAAATTTTTAGCCAAAAATCATTATAATCAATCAAAAGGAACTTTGGGCAGAGCGTTGTTCCGTTTGAGAAAGAACGTCCCTTAAATATATTATTTATTATTAGCGGTAAATATTTTTTTATGACTATTTAGGTACCATTATTGTGAACACACTGTATGGTGTCGAACGCACTTCGAGTATTCATTTTTTAATTTTAAAAATTATTGAAAAACGACAGATATACGAATTTGTCATATTCTATGTCATATCATAAGTTTTCGGAGTAGTTGAAAGGGCAATATGGCATCAGGAAATCCGGTTTTGTAGTTCTAGTGGGTTCCAGTAGTAAACAAAAGCGTTTCGGTGTTGATGGGTTAATCTGTTCCGCAGCCGTACCGAGCGTCCAGCTGAAATTAAAAGGGACGTAAAAGCGTTAAATAATTGAGAGGAATCGCTGGACCAGCCAACCAACGTCACAATCTCGCTCGGTGTATAAAGCAGATTTCAGTACGGCCGGTAATACCGAGTGTATCGCCGCGCTGCTGTCTGGATTTGTTGGTAAATTTGTTATCCTCTTTATTCAAATGAGATTCACCCGGCTAATGAACGGATTTGCAATGGAACACGCGGCTATGGTCAAAGCTCGCATAGAGGGCACCACCAAAATTGAATTTTATATAGTTTGCATTTAATTGCGAAATTTGCAAACATAGCGACACATTCGCGTCGTACTATTACGGAATTAAGCCCCACGCAGCCAGCCAGCGATATCGTCCCCGTGATGGTAGGCGGCCATTTCACGTAATTTCAATTTGAAAACCGAATAGGCGTCCAGATTCCGCCATATGAGGCCATTCTGGAAATTTACATTTTTCATCGGCTCTCGCGAATGTGTACAATATGTATATGTGGGGCGAAATTGATCATTTTTACAGAGCGGGCCCCGCCTAGGGATTTAATTTTCCCGGTCGTAATGGCAAAATTTCAATTTTGGCGACGGACGAAACATGCGCAGGGTAATTATTACTAGTATTGATGACGCGGTGTAGAGAACGATTTTCACAATAATTTTATGTCGAATAAGAACCATTTTAATAGATTTATTTTTAATAAGGTAGGCAGAAACGTACGACATGATGTTTCGAAATATGAAACCTAAAGGGATGTTAGCTATTTATCAGTCGATAAAGTTGCTAAAAAAATAACAGTAAAAATAATCAGTAAAAAATAAAACCTTATTTCAGTAAAAGTTTACTTTTAGAAACCATTTTCTTTACAAATGCGAGTAAAATTTGGAAATTAAATTATAATAAAACAAAAATACTTTTATCTACGATTCACATATAATAAGTTCATGGAATACGTATCTGTGCACATCTGGAGCTACCGCTCCATGTGGTTTTCCACCTGACCGCGTTAGGATCGATTTCCAGACCCTACTAATGTCAGTACCGTCCTCGCGATTGATGTTGTCAGGATGTTTGTAAATTTCGATGGCTTCTCTAATAAGTCTTCAATGATAATTACCCACCCATGCCAACATCTTCGCGTCATCGAAATCCATTGTGTGTCCCGACTCGTGGCAGTGTTGAGCAACAGCGGATTGTTGAATCTTGCCTAGCCCGGTAATCGCCAATTTTTTCATGGAATTGTTTGCAGAAAAGGCCATTAGGTCAAGTCCTTTCAAACCCAAGCACTGGGTCAGATATGTCGACGATACCTTTGTGGTTTGGCCACACGGTAGAGATAAACTTACTGAGTTCCTTAACCACCTGAGCAATGTTAGTTCTTCCATCAAATTCACGATGGAAATAGAAGAGGATAATCAGCTGCCTTTCTTGGATGTGCTGGTATACAGAACGTCAACGGGTAGACTTGGACATACAGTCTACCGTACGAAGACACATACCGATCGGTACTTGAACACCAAATCACACCACCACCCCCAACAGAAGAGAAGTGTTATTAACACTTTGTTCAACAGAGCCGAGAAGGTATGCGACTCTAGTACTTTGGACGACGAACGAAAACACTTGGAGTGGGCCGTACGTCAGAATGGATACACCAAGTCTGACATACGGGGTGTCACACAAAGAAAACCGCAAGTCTCAGAGGAACCGCAAGAGTCAAAGGGGTTCGCTTGCTTACCATACGTAAGTGGGGTATCAGAGAGAATCGGTAGAGTACTGAAGAAATCGGGTATCACGGTAAGGTACAGCGCACCAGCTAAGGTAAAGGATCTTTTGCCTAACCCAAAGGATATCACACCACTCCTGAAGAACGAAGGGGTATACAAGATAACATGTGAGTGCGGAATATGCTATGTAGGACAGACAGGACGAAGCATCGAATGTCGAATCAAGGAGCACAGTAGGGACACCCGGCTAGGCTGTTGCTCAACACTGCCACGAGTCGGGACACACAATGGATTTCGATGACGCGAAGATGTTGGCACGGGTGGGTAATTATCATCGAAGACTTATTAGAGAAGCCATCGAAATTTACAAACATCCTGACAACATCAATCGCGAGGACGGTACTGACATTAGTAGGGTCTGGAAATCGATCCCAACGCGGTCCGGTGGAAAACCACATGGAGCGGTAGCTCTAGATGTGCGCAGTGAGGTGTAAATTCAGGTATATAAGGGAGCCTTTCTTGGTAGGTCTTCAGTATTCAATTAGCTTTGAAGAAGCGAGCAACATGGTTCGCGAAACGTCAGCATTAACAAATCTTGACACACGGCATAACCCGGAAGCAGTTTATTTTCTGTATCAAATATTTGTCATTCAAATTGTAAATTTTAATTTTCAATTATTGGTGATTAAGGTTTGATAATTAATTGTGTGTAGCTTTGTTTGTTGTGTCTGTCAGGGTAGCTTAGAGCAACTTAAGGGCGCGTTCGGTTAGTCGGGTAGGGTACGGGGAGAGTAATGCTCAGACAACCTTGACCGGCTGTCTCTCTCATACGCAGAGAAACGCCCTACGACGTTAGTCCGCCTGTTATGCAGCGCATCACTCTCCCCGTACCTCCGACTAACCGAACGCGCTCTAGTGTAGGTGTATGGCGTTCGTTGGGCATTCTGTTCGTTGGAATTCGAGCAAGTTCAGATTGCGATTTGACAACCCGCTGTTGCAATATGTCAGTACTATACCGATCATCATCGCTCATCATGCACTATACTTAAACATCAATGACTACTGATACTGCCTCGCTAAGCAAACAGGTCGTATTTGACAATTTATTTTCCGATTAAATCTAAAAATGGAATGATTATTGTTCATTTATTAAAGCTAAAATATAGAAGAACATTGCAAAGAATTTCAAAAGCATATGGTAGTGTAGGTTCCATTTTCCAGGCATTATTTTAATGTTTTAATATTTTTTAATTATCGATAAGCATAGTTTTTCAAAAATATACATACATATTTAACAAAATTATCATCATATTCCAAATACAGCAATACAGCGCTAACGTGGTTTGTATATCTGTCTGTCGGTTCAGGTTCCCCACCGAAGAGGGTAGACCGCAGGTGGGAGGGGGTGTTGCAAGAGCAAAATGGATTTTTGTTTTTGCAGTTCTTTATCACTGATTTTCTCAGAAATTATACTCAATTCAGAATTTCAGACTTCAGATTTATATTCATATTAACGACTACCAATCTTCGCTAGACATAAAGTTAATTGAGTATTATTTTTATTAAGTTAATAACAACTGTGATATGTAAATTTATTGAGGTGAAACACAAAAATGTTTTTATTCCTTTTTTAATGTGGTTAAATTAAACGTATTCTGGATTTTGAGCCGTTTGGGGTACGGGGTAGTATATATTGATAGATCTCAAGTATCACAGCAATTCAGTTTTGATATAAAGGCAGCTATGGAGAGAGTCCTGCATAAAAAAGACCCTTAAAGTACCCTTGAAGGTAAGTGTGATAATAAAAATTATAAATAAGAAAATTGTATCAGGCAAGCACGCATATTTTATTAAATGTAGTCAAGATCTCAAAAAGAAAACTTAACAAGAATTTGTACTTATATACTTTTATAGTTAACCAAGAATATATACTTCAACTATGACAAGCCAAATTGCGTTCGTTCGGTTTTGCCAATTCTGCCCCAAGCAGCTTGCTGTCATTTTACTCTAAGCTGCTCGTGACGTCAATTTGTCATAACCTGAGTAATCTCTAGTGAACCCAACGAACAAAGCTTTCGTCACTCATCAATAAAAATTATTGGTGATTAAAGTTATAAGTTTGACAATTAATTGTGTATATTTTCACTCAACCCCGGATTGTTTGTATTGCTATTTAACTCCGTAGATACGCATGTCACTTGATAACATCCAAATATTTATTAATATTATTCAAACGGAGTAACAAAACCATTGTAGGACATACAATTTTGTATGTACATCGGGTATAACTTGATGTTTATACCCTCTGGCGACTTAAAAAGCTCTCGGGCCTATCCCGTTAAGATTTTTCTGACATGATAGAAGTGATAAAGATGCAGGCTTTTTATTTATCTCTAAAACTGTCAGTTTTTCGTGAAAATTTATTATTATGAAAATCATTTTATAGTTTTATTTTTCATATTTGATATTTAATGTTTCTAAATACGTTTTTCAAATAAAATTTTTGCGTATCTTTAAAAATAAAGGTACTTTACTCCTTAGTCACTTTCTTAATTTTGTAACACCCGGTACGCAAGCGGATAATTGTATCTTGCTGTTTGCATTTTAGGTTTAAGACGATACAGAAACTTTTACTGAAATACAATTTTCAGAAAAATTGATAATAAACGTTTATCTCATTGGTGTCCAAGTTAGTGCCGGACACGGTATGTTCGATTGTATATACAGTCAACATTGATTATGACGCTTGAAGAAATATAAAGAAAGTCTAACAAGCTAGATTTTCTACAAAAAAAAACTAAATTTTACCCCTATAACATTTTTTGCTGTAATTACTGTTGTGATCACTAATTGTATTGTGTCAGTTTGTCGTTTTTATTTTTGGGCGGTTGTGACATTGTCTAATCATATTCGGGAATGTAGCAGTCCGTAGTTTGGCCGCGAGATGGCTGTGTGGTGGGTAGGAGACTGGAGAGGCAGGATGATTTTACAATGTTTATGATTCTATTAGGGTCGCATAAGCCCGCTCTAATGGGGAATTAGGGTAATTCGGTCCCCGCAACGCCAGCACGCCCGAAACTAAGTTATTGAAGACGCCCGCTCTCTCCACACAAAGGAGACGCCACTGCGCTAGAGCTGTAATAATTCCGAATTTTCGCTAATCCACTTTCGCATCTCTCTTGCATTTAATGGCTTTCGCGCAGCCCTCCACGTTATTATCGTTATTATTATTATTTTGCATCTTTGTACCATCCGCGCATGAGGAACTTTTTAACTCGTTTCTGTACAAGCTAATCCACACATAGAATATTGACCAAAACATCACATTATTCTGTTCAACGTACCAACTTCTGATGGCTGTCTTAAACCACATTTGATGGGTGGCATGATTTTGCTTCACAAATTAGTAGATCAACCTACTAGTGAAACTTCCTACTGGAGAGTAAAAGCAGTTGCTATTGGTGCGAACATGAACAAACGCCTGTAGGTAAAGTAAATCATAGGATTGAAATACTTCGAAAAGTCGTCACGAGGACATCTTGAATTTAGTGGGAAATATTTCTTAACATTTTTAAGATTTGGATGTCAAAAAATACTTTAAATTATTGAATCGTTTTTACATTTTATACTAAAAAACGATGGTCTTCAACTCGTCATATTTAATATTGATATCCTCGAATGTAGTTTTGTTTTTCGTATTCCAATCACACTTGTTTGAATTAGATCTTGAGATTTATATTTGAAGCAAAATAATTTAAAATTCTTTGACAATTATTTGAAATTCTTTTCGACATGCAGATAAGCAAAACTGAAGAACGTGACTAAAGAGATTCGTTTGGTTTTTTTTTCTAGCGTTATCTTTTTAATTGAATGTAGTTTAGAGAATCTTGGTTCTTATTATTTTTTTAAGCGGCATACTTTTAAATCGTTTAAGGATCTGATTACAGTTCCTTTTACAATTTAAAATAAATAATAACTATGCTGTCAAACTTAATTAAGAATAATTATAAATATTTGATTTAACAAAATATATTTTTAATAGTACATTTTAATAAATTTGTAAATTTTATTTGCAATTTTAAAAAGTTTAAAAAATCAACTTTTGAGTCAATTTTTCAAAACAACGACTAATTTCCACTTATTTAATTTGTCAAAAAGACGAAAATCGAAGACACTGGCTAACAACAAAAATATTGACAGCTGATGCTGGTGTAATTTTTTTCCTGTAGAATCTAAATGTGTCCGAATTTGTGAATTATCTCTAGTTGTTGAGCAAACCAGTAAAATTTACATTTTTTAAATTTATATAAATTGTATTAATCTTAATTAAGGTTGGCAGCTGGTAGTAACTTTTAAATATTATTTTAACATTATATAAAAGAATCACCAATTGGTCCCAGATCATGGAACTTTTTGAAGAGGTGCTGGTTGAAAAAATAAATGCTTCGAGACTTAATTGTCAAAATAACAATTGTAGGCCAAGGTCAACCTTCATACGTTTCCTTCAACCAAAAAGTATCACTATCATATTACTTAGTATTATCAAAAAATGAGTTCAAATATACGGCGAAACATCTAGTCAATACAAGTTGACATTGTAGTATAAAAACGTGAGATTCTTGTTACTATGAAACAGGGTAAATTTAGTTTCTAATAACATTTTTCAGCGCAATCTGCTCGAATTCCGTATACTTACATATTATACTCAAATAAACGATTATAAAATTTTCCGAGAGAGTACGCCTATGAGGACAACAGTGCCATGCCGAGAACGCATTCATTATTACAAGGACAATCCTCACGAAACAAGGGCGGGTGGCAACTCTAGTCCCAACTAACAGTTGTCAAGTTGTTGTAGGGACATAACATGCTGGCTGCAACAATGCTGATAGAGCATGATAGAACGTGATAGAACATGACATTTTGTAAACAAAAAATATGCAGTAAAAAATGTACCATTCCCGAGATATGACATCTCTTTTTTTGGTATTTTGTTTGTGTTGCGATTGTCATTATACTGTATTCATGGGATGATTCACAGATCTACATTTCTATGACGGGATGACTTGAGAGAAAAACAGCTTTCTATACACAAACAGTGGATTTCGCTTAAATTTGAAATGATACAAGAATTGGAACAAACCAGCGCATATTTATAATGATCAATGTTAGCTAAAAAGCAATTAATTCCATTTTTTTTGCGGTTTTCATCATCACTAATCATGGATTTCGATATTTGGCTCTAGATTTAAGATTTTTTTTTTTACTTTTTTGTGCCACGGAAGTGTGGAGACCGTTTATTATTGGAAGCAACATTATGACAATTTATCGTACAATCATTGCTTCCTCACTCAGTGTTATGTTATTTCTCTTTGTAGAAAATATGATTAAAATATAATTAAAATAGTGGGGTGAATATTTTTAAAGGTGACAAGCGCATATTTTGTAACGACAAAACAACAAAATAACAGTTTCGTCGGCGCAACTTACTGCCATAATTTATCAAACCATAGTTACAGTAATATTGTTCTTGCTCTGGCTAATATTTCTTTAATTGTTAATTTATATTGTTGAACAACCTAAAACCCGAAATAATTTCAAATCATAATCCCATAATCCGGTTGGTATGATGACTTTCCGCTCGATTAACAGACAATTGGCATTTATTTTTTTGTCATGAGAAGGGCGGGTATTCTTCTGGCACGTGCCACACTGTGTTCCCTGTTATTTGAGGCGGCCGTATGCAAATGCAGCGCACGCTTTGTCGCTTTCACAAGGCGCACGCGGTGTCATTATCCAGTGATTATACTGGTGTTCTTTAATCGTAGTCGGGTCCTGTACAATATGTCATTGCCTGTGCGAGAGCTATAGGGGGTTGGCGAAACAATTATTAGATTTCTGAGTTGGGTTGGGGACGAAATCTCTCTCACTCTCTATTTATCAATTAGAAAATAGAAAGTCCGCGTTGTTTGGAATAGCCAAACTTGAATGACACTAAGGGCGGTGGTTTCAATGCTAGTTTCAACCATGTTATGTTATGTTATGTAGCTATGTGGGGTCGCTTAGCTTTCCTGCCATTCGAATTACGTCAACCAGGTTTGATTGTTTGTAATTTCCGCTAGGCAATTAAAGTCCTTCGATGCCTAACCTTTTTTTATGAAGTCTATGATGATTTGAGAAACCACTTGTACCAGCTGTAATGTCTACACTCAGGTAGTACGTTCTAGTGTGGACTAACTCTGCGCATAGTTACATAGTCACATAGTATGTGCTTCGTAGTTTCGGGTGCTTCATCGCAGAATCTGCAGCTATCATCATATGTGTTGTAATCGTTCTTAGGTCTTCCTTTCGCATCTTGAGGTACTTGTCTTGTCCTTGTGGCAGAAAAGATGATACACTTTTTTGCTTGCTTCATGCAAGAATGAACCCAGCTGGAGTTCTTGACTCGTTTGTCCCAGCTCCGAATCCTATGCTGGACATGGCATTTGGTTATGGCAAAAAAGGGCCCGGGTCCGTAAAAAGGAGTCTTAGATCCTAGCTTTGCAAGTCTATGGGCAGTTTGATTTCCATTGATTCCTTCATGCCCCAGCACCCGTTTGCTTGCACCTCCAAATCGCTTTGATTTTGAATGTGATTGATTTATACGCCCTTACTGCTGCTTAGCTGTCTGAGCTGATGAACACTTTGACTTTACGGAGCTTACTTCGTATGCATATTACCTATGGCTTTATATAGCGTGCACGTTGGTCCGGTTACACCTATACAAACTCCATCATCTGTTTTTGATCTATCAGTGCACCACGTTGACGAATTGTCTGAGAAGTGCAGTACTTTCGCCCCAAGGTCTTTGCGATCATAGCTAGTCACTTCAGTTGGGTCGTTGTAGTCCTACGCAGTTGGCATGCTGTCCATGGGAATGTTTAGGACATCCGCACAGATTGTTCTAAGGATCTTCAGTTGATCGTTAAGATCTCCTGATTTATATTTCTCATAGTGTTTTATCCTGATGGCATCTATAGCACAATGGCTCTTTTTTCACAAGCCCATGAAGCGGTGTAATTATTGCTTTTAAGTAGTTTTGGAATTATGGAAATGTAAAACTTCTCTGATAGAATTTTTGTAATAGTAAAAATTAAAATTACAATTTTTAATTAAAAACTTAATTCAACGAAAGACAGATAACTGTTTATACTGTTGCTAGTTCATTCCCAGTTCCCATTCCTATTTCTCACAGTGGGACGCAACATTTCCGTCGTTCATGCCTTATTAAACGTTTAAAACCATAAAGTTTTCCAGAAAATGGAAAGCATTTAGTTTTTTGGATTGTCTCAAAGACTATCCGTTTACACATACTAGATGTATACAGATAAAAATCAACTTTAATTCAACGCTTGAGTAAATAAAAGTAGCTACTTGTATCCAGCTTTATGTTGTTATTATATTATTGTTATTTATATTTTTATATTATTGGTATATTGTTATTTTGTCAGAATTAACGAAACTGTTGGTTCAGTTAAAATGCGATGTTTTAAGGTTGCAATAAATGGTTCTTTGATTAGGGAAATTATTAATTGATTGAAGGTATTAATGTGGACTTCTTATTGACTAGAACTTTTTGGAGGGTACAAATCTCCACGAGTCCATTATCCATTTCAAAACTAAAACTTGTGATAATAGAAAAATTGAAGGTTTTCTGTTTATTTTTGTATATCATATCAATTATGTCATTGATACATTACAGAACAAGTAGTGTAACTTTTTCTACAATTCAACCTGTTCACTGAAATAGATAACTGTACTTTATTACAATACCCCCACATTTACTGTAGTAGGGTGTATTGACTTTGTCACAACATTTGTAACACAGTAAGGAATCGTGGCAGGTATAGACTTGTATATATATTTTTGATCAGCATTGAAAACTGAATCGATTTACCTATGTCCGTCTGTCTGTCCGCTATTTTAACTTCCCGGCAGAAGATAATTTTCTTACTAGTTATGGTTAGATATATGCGTTTTGATGCTTCAAGATTCATATCATAGCGTATGAATAGTTTGTCATGAATAGTTTGTATTCGTTTTAGAATAATTGAATATATAAATGCAATGTACGAAACGGATTAAAGTGGGATTATTTTGTATGAATACTTTTTATATTAGCAGACAATTTTATATCCAACAGCAAATTCCTTTTTTAACCAATATGTGACGAGACCAACCTATACGGCAATATTTTGAAACACAGAAATCGAAACCTGTTACCGAAACAACCCCAACCCCCTGTAATTCGGCGGTGCACTCACAACCAACAATTTAGCACCCCAAAACCGCTATTAACAAAAAAATAACACTTGATGTAAAAAGCAAAGCCCCAATCCGGAGTTTTCTAGAGGGGTGCTTACCCATCGTCCCTATATACATAAGGGCAATCTCAAAATACTATTGTTATTCAGGCCGATTACTCTTGAGTCAATGGCTAGCGGAAGAGGGCCACGTGACAACCGGAAGCGTATACGCGGGGATTCCGTAACGGAAACGGAACTTGAAAATGTTCATCTTCTGATGACGTAGCACAGATGCATTCTGCTGACCTTTATCACTGTTGCTTTGAACGTAATCGATGGGGAGGGTGTGGAATTAATAGACCCTAGATTTCTTTTGTTAGGAGGGGCATTACTGGTGATAATGATGTTTATTTATTGTCTGGGACATTATGTGCGAGGTCTAAATGCGATGAGTGAAAATTACGATCAAACAGAACGGATATGTTTCCACCATTGGTCTAAACTCGTCAAAAGTAGGCCAAAATTCTGAAACTTGTTTTAGAAGGCTTTAAAGTAGCTAATTATGAATACAAGTGCTAAATTACAAAAGACATAATCGCGGATCCAATATGGCGGACGACTACATTAAGATATGCTTTGATTTATTGAAACGTGGCCTTTAGTGGATTTTTGATGTAGCTGATTATGAATCTCAACTCGAAATCTCCGAAAACAAAATAGCGGATTCAATATGGCAGACAATTAGATTAAAGATGTTTACTGCAAAGGAGTTTTTGAGCTTTTTTCGAGGTCGCTGATTACGAATCGGTACTCTAAACTGTTCCTATGTATTCCTATGAACCTTATTATTTATTAAGGTTATTAAGTAGCATTAGCAACGAATATAAGGGTGCATTAGCAGCTATAAACCTATACAATAAACTAATGCTCGTTTAGATTGATGGTCCCTTTACCAGTGGATCCTTTAAATATTACTGGTACATAATTGTAAAAAAACCTTGTTTCCATTTTTTTAAAGCTCCGTTCCGATTGTTTATGTGGTTCATATCGGCCGACTAAACGTTACGTAAAATCTCTATACAATTCTCCGATAGCATACCCGTTTTGTCATATGTAATAAATGTTTACTTGACATGCGCGCTCCCAGCAACATCGGGGGTTAAATTCTAAAGGGGATGCAGACGTTGAGATCGCAGCCAAGCCCTCCCCCACAGTTAAAATGTTTGGGCTTCAATTTGCTTTCGCCTCCCTTAGGACACATCTCGGGGTTTAGTATTAGAAAATCACGTCAACATGCTGCGGTTTCCACAAGCTGGATTTCCTTTTGTTACTCTCTGACGTCAAAAACCGCCAACATACTTACGAATTCACATATAATTCTGATTAATAAATAACGCATCTACATAAGACTACAGTCACGCTGCTTTAGGTATCATTTTTAATACTTGAAAATATTGATCAGTGGAAAAGGATATAGTCTGAGAGCTAGCAACAGAAAGTTCACATTATTTAGTCTATCAATCTCACCTCATGTTTTAGGAAGTAAAAAGTTGCCAAAAAGGTCAAAAAAGGTAAACTAGTGCTAATAATTACACTCGAAAATTGAAAGATTTTTGTAATATTAATAAAACACTGATTTTTACGTAATTTGTTTTGAATTCAACCACACACTCCCCATCACTGTTGTTATAAAACCCAATCCAATTTCCAATGGAACCTTGGTTTTTTCGTTCACCGAAAACTCGAAATTCCGGAGCAATGTGACCAAGCCTATCTTGGTTTCCATTAGACCAAAACGTACACCTAGAACAAAGCAAGAAGTATTCATAAATTAGTTTGAAAACTATCCCGTTTTAAGAATTTGGTTACCTATGCATACCCTTGGTCCATCTCCGAAAGGAATATAGGACCCTGGTATGATGTTGGCCTTATTCTCATCTGAAAAGCGATCTGGGTCGAACAAATCTGGATTTGGGAAGTATTCTGGATCTCTGTGAAGTCCAAGTGATGATACAGCAACTTGACAGCCCTTTGGTAGAGTGATATCGGTTCCTGGTATTTTGTAAGGTTCTGTGCAGACTCTGTTAAGTATGCTCAAAGGTGGATACTTCCTCAACGTTTCTGCAAAATAATAAAACTGATGAGTTTGTCACATCAATCACAGTCACAACGTGTCAAGTGCTAACAATCGCTATAACTCAACTATGGTAAAGTGGTAGAAGTACTGCTAACTGAACTGTATCTGAAAAATCAATGTCGAACTGTTCTCTTTTTTCATGGCAAACAAACTATTTTTTAAATTTCCCAACTCCTTATTGATCTAAGAATTTAGACTGTGAATTTCAACAATTTTACTACAAAGCACTAACATTCTAAAACGCGTTTTCGGATGGGGAAACCTGGGTCTTAATTACATGGTACGTTTCTATTGCGCAGAAACTTGTGAGCTACACTTTAAGATGTGTCTGAAGATAGGGAATGTCACTAGAAACTTAAATCTATAGGTGGCAAACGTCTTTTCTAAGTTGTAAATATTTGCTGTCGGGTACAAGGACTCATTTGTTTAAGAATCTTTTTTTGTTTGGATGTTATTGAATCGAAAGTGACTGTAATGTTAACTGTAATGTTGATAATTTAACATAAGAATTGCAATTTGAGTTTATAACGCAAAACAAGAATACACAAGCAGAGAAGATTTATTGCTGTTAAGAAATATATTCTTTTGAATTTATTCGTTTGAACTTCTTTTGGAATTTCTTTGGCACAACAAATATTTACTTCATGGAATATTCTAATTGTATATGATAATTTAACATAAGAATTGCAATTTGAGTTTATAACGCGAAAGAAGAATACACAAGCAGAAAAGATTTATTGCTGTTAAGAAATATATTCTTTTGGACTTCTTTTGGAATTCCTTTGGCTCAACAAATATTTACTTCATTGAATATTCTAGTTGTAGAGATAGATTTATTTGGAATATTTATTTAAGTAATATATTTTGATACAAACAAAAATTACTTTTCTTTAAAGTAATATGTTTATATGGATTTAAAAATACGTTTCCTTTCGTCAAAGAAATTAATTTTGATTCAAACAAATATATTTGTATACACGAAGAGTACTTTTAAGAGTGCTTTAAAGTACTTTTTCCGTCGATCGTTTATTTATGAGTACTTTTAGCGAATACAAAATCGTTCATTAAACAGTTCCATAAATGCATGATTTGTTATAGCCAATCACACGACGTAAAGACGTCGTTTGATTGGCCAATCGAACATATTTGAAATGAAACCTTCCAATCAAAACATACCGCCCTCTAGAACTGTCAGTGTCAAATTGTCATATAACCTAAAAAGACATTGGCGAAGAAAATGTAGACGACGCTAGAAGAATACAATCGACGAAAAAATTTTGTAACTAACTCGAATATTAAACGGCGATTAATGATCTCGATAATTAACGCTCTCGCTGCGCTCGAGCGTTAAACAGATCTCGATCATTAATCGCTCTATTTAATATACTTGTTGGTTAAATAACTATTTCGTCGATCGTTTATTCATGAGTCAGTTTAGTGAATAGGAAATCGTTTATTAAACAACTCTATTAATGCACGATTTCTATTAATGCATGATTTGTTATAGCCAATCACACGACGTAAAGACGTCGTTTCATTGGCCAATCAAAAAATGTGAAATGAAACCTTCCAATCAAAACATACCGCCTCTAGAACTGTCAGTGTCAGATTACATAAATTCTCATATAACCTAAAAGGACATTGGCGAAGAAAAATCTATGTAGACGACGAGAAGAATACGATCGACGAAAAAATTTTGTAACCAACTCGAATATTAAACGGCGATTAATGATCTCGACAATTAACGCTCTCGCTGCGCTCTAGCGTTAAACAGTCTCGATCATTAATCGTTCTCTTTAATATACTTGTTGGTTAAATAACTATTAAAGATTACTTTAAAGTAATATTTTGCTTTGGTTTAAAAAAGTATTTTCAGTATACAATAGACTTGTGAAAGCCTGCCGCCCAGCTGACGTCGTGCGTCTGGCTAAAAAGGCCGTGTTCGGCATTAGAGAGCACGCATGTCCAAGTTACGATTCCGAATCAGCGTACACTTTCATCTCCTTTTACTTTGCTTATATGTTGAGTCGTAATACGGCCGAGATGCGCGTCGGTCAAGGAAGTGAGAAAAGTCAAAAGGCAGCACGTGGAGATTTTGCTCTACTGTACGCCCCGAACAGATCTGTTCAGTAAACAGTCGACATTAATTCCTTCAATCAAATAATAATGGGCGTGTACAACCAGTTCTAGCAGAAATCGCTAGCGCTAGCGGCGCCGTCGGACCGGCTGAACGGTTACACGAGAAGTATATTATCTCCGCTCGCAAGATGGCGACCGCTTAGTGTCAGCGCTTACCAAGCGCTAGCACCGCTTAGCTAGCGCTGGCCAGCGCCCGATGTGGCTGTACACACGCAATGTCTTTAATCAAACCTTAAAATATTGCATTTTAACTCAACCAATAATGACGTTAATTAAAAACATCACCTCTTTAACTCAACACAGTAATAATTGTTTGAACTAAATAAACCTCGTTATTTATAATTTGTATATACAAATTGAAAATTTTAACTAAAAATATAAATTGTTTGAAAGAAATATACGTTTTTTCTACAAAACAAATATTCCAAACAAATACATTTTTATCCACAATTAAATATTTCTTTTAACTCTGTTGAAACAGCAGATTTGAGTCAATGCATATTTATTTGAATTAGGTACGCAAAGTCTTCCGTCTGTGTAATTAAAAATATGTTAATTTTTAATTATTTTTTAAACCTTTAGCTATAACCTTTGGCTTTCCGTTTATGTGTGAATGGCAATAAAAGCTTCCCATAACATTTTTTGATGAAACTTAAACCAAATGATTTTGATCTGTTTTGCACCAAATATTTTACATTTGTTTTATTTCTTATCACCCTCTATAAATAATGTGACAGTAGAGATATATTTGGGTTGTCTAAACTTGTTATCAATACAACCAACACTCGTTTCTATTTACTCCTGTTCAGTAACGTGATATACAAAACATAATTTTGGACGAAATTTCGTCATTTTTATTTTATTTTCATGTTTTTTTTAGTATTCAAAATCCAGGTTGTTACTACCCTTAGCCCAAAATATAACTAGTTTTTCAAGTTCCTAAATTATCAATTTTAGAGCCCATTAACGGTTAGTTTCCTAAATTCTACGGTGTTAGAAAATAAAAACAGATACATAATGCTAACTAAACCTGTCTTTCAAACACAATTGCTTACCTTGTATAACTTGATCCATGTACTTCATTTCTTTAATACTATCATATGTGACCATTTCATTATGTTTTCCTAAAACTACCTTAATTTCTTCACGTAGTTTCTCTTGAATTTCCCTATTAGCCCCCAATTCAAACAGGCAAAATGTCAGTAAAGTAGCAGTAGTGTCAAAACCAGCGATAAAGAATATAAAAGCTTGCGCTATCAATTCATCCATCGAAATTGAATTATCCTTATCGTTAAGGTCCTTCAAATCAATTAACAACTGCATGAAATCCTTGCGTTTTATGTCATTCTTTTTGCGATATTGATAAGTTTCTGTGACAATTTTCGTAAAGAACTTAGCTATCTTTTGATCTACCACCACAAGACCTAACTTCCTTGAGAATTTGGGAAAAACGTGCTGGAAAATGCCTTTAATAGCTTTGAAGGCTGTTTCAGTAAATATTGCTCGACCGTTAGCTCGAAATTCCGAATTTGGATCCAAAAAGCTATTGCAATTTATACCAAATGCGCAAGTACCTATAACGTCTGTAGTAAATAGTGATAATATCTCTTTAGCGTCTATAACTTGTTCTTCTTTTATTAATTCTTGTATTCTGTTCCTTAAAGGATAACTGCATTCCAGCATAGTTTCAAACATCATTCTCATCTTTCCGGAGGTGAACGTTGGTGTTAATCTGTGTCTTAAGTTCCTCCACTTCTCTCCCTCGACGAAAAATATATTTCCCATTATAGGTTGATCTACGTCGTTAAAATAGATACCTCTATCGACGAAGTGGTGAAAATCCTTAATGAAAATACTTTTTATAATTTCTGGATCGACTGGGAAATATTGTGGCGATGAAAATAAAAATATCCCTCCATGTTTTACTCCCCTTCTTCGAAATTCTTTATGGAAGCTTTCAAACTGTACCGGTGGAGGAATATTTTGCACTAGATTTCCAAAAGGAATACTCGGTCTTATATAAGGTACTCCTAAGTGTTCCCAATAAGTATAACGTCTTTTGAAGTAGGTGTAAATCGTTGTTATTAAAATTACTAATAATGTTATAAAAATCAACATGGTTTTGCGCGTTTTAACGACGCACAATGTTTAGATAATTGCGATGAAAACACAACTGTAACTGTAACTAACCTAAAATACGTGGTCATAAGATTCAACCTTGAGGAGACTGCGTTTGCGCATTCGCTCAACCACGAGAAATTTGCAATATCGTTGAGATTTCAGCGTTTTAAGTGGAATAGATAGCACACTTGCTTCAAACCGGAGTTTGATTAAATTGTGACGTGAACGGGGTTGCCATTGTTTTGTAATTAATTATAAAATACATATAAATATTAATACCTATCGTAGTTTGTTGTTAAGTTAATGATCGATGATTTTTCAATATTTTAACAATTTAGGTGTATCTCCCAAAAGGTATAACATATGATTTCAACAGCTTCTTTCGTAGATTCCGGTTCTGGTAACTAAAATAAAATACAAGAATTTGTTGTTCGAAATTGCAATGACAATCTTGATGATTTTCTCTGCATTGCGTATACTGAAAAAATCATCAACATCGGTCAAAAGTTACAGAACATCAATTGAATCGGTGAGTGGAAGAACAGAATAAGTCCAAATCAGGCGTTTGTGGCAAACTAAAAAAAACTTTATAATTCGGCAGCTGTGTATTTTACAAATTTAGTAAGCACAGAAAAGTTGTACTAAATTTAATTTTCAGTTGCTCTGGAAGTAAATTTTGGTTCAAGAGGCAATAATAAATAAGCAATTAGATAAAACATCGGCTGCTCTTGTTCTGTTCTTCCAGTCAACGACATGCTTATCGATAATAATTAATCTCTTATTTGTTGAAAAAAATTATCTTATTAGTACAAGTGGTAAATAAAAATTCATAAAGACGAAAAGAACAAGTTTAATATTAGAAACAAAATTAAAACTAACAAAAGAAAAACATTATTAAACATGTCATTAGTCTTCATCATGATTTGATGTTTCCCAAGAAGTAATATGCTATAAAAATTCAAGATCTTAATCTTATTCTAAATAGTGCATCACTTTTCTTAAGTTAGCAAGTTTTAGGTAGTTAATACTAATAGGTATTGGGTTTTTGTATACTGATTTTGTTGGAAGTGTGGGACGACTTTTAGTTTCTTTTGATAGTTTGAAAGTAGCCATCAAAACAGTGAGCGCGTAAAGTATGGAAACATGACAAAATCTCAAGAACGGTTTGGTATTTTAAAAAATCCTCGTAGGTCATGTAGATTTATAATTATCAAAACACTCCTTATGATATCAAATTATTTTTTTACCTTCAATGTTTACAAGCAGTGCTACGAGCTGGTACTGTTTACATGTGCTCTGCGTTTGAGAGAGTTTTTGGTGGAGTGTAAACTATAATAGCAAAATAAAATTTGTAGTGTTCAATGGTGTTTTGCGTGGGCTTTTTCTTAAGATACAGTTGGCTGCGGTGTCGCAAGGAACAAGAGAGAAACAGGCAAATTAAGAACGTTACTGAAACCGTAAGTACTGCATAGCCGATACCGTCAGTTTTTCCATTCGTGAAATATAAACCGGTACCGTCTCAAGTTTTGAGCGGGAACCGCATATAAACAACTTCAACCGGCAAATAAAGCCAATAATATCCTGTAAACTCCGTGACCCTCATTGTTTGTCTCGTTAGCCACACCGAAAGGTCCCGGTTGTGTGAAAGGTGTCCCTGTTTAATTCCTGTGTCCTTTTGTAGTCAATATTCGTAAAAAAAAAAAAAAAAAAAACATAAAAAAAAAGAAAAAAAAATTATAATAATAAAAAAATATGTCTAAGGGTAAACCTAAAACTAGAAGCACAAGAGCAGAAAATTCGAGCGACAGCGAGCTGGAGCCAAATAAACTGGATCAACTAAACAAAACAATGAATGAATTAAAAAGATCTGTGCAGTTCATATCGGACACCGTCGAGAGAATTCAAAAAGAGAACAAAGAACTGAGAAAAATGATAAAAGATGACAGAAAGGAGAAGGATGTTATGAAGGAGAGAATTAGGGTGTTGGAAGAGACGGTTGAACTCATCGAGAAGGAAAAGCTAAAAAACAACATCTTGATAGCTGGAGTCGAATGCCAAGCGGAGAGAAATGGGAAAGAGAAGGTTGAGGAAATCGTAGAAAGTGTATTCAGGGGGATGCATGTAAAAATAGAAAAAAGTGACATCATCTCATGCAAAAGAAAACAGGGAAGGCAGGAATGTGGGCCAATAGTAGTGGAACTAGCTAACAAGGAAATCAAAGACAAAATATTTCAAGCTAGAAAAGATGTGGGATCCATAAAAACGGATGAATGTGGATTAAAGGGGAAATGCGATATATATATTAATGAACAATTGACTATCCAAATGGCAAACTTGCTTTACAAGTGTAGGCAAATAAAGAGGGAAAAAGCGTACAGTCGTGCATGGTCAAGAGATGGAAATATTTATATGAAAAAGACGGACAAAGACAATAAAATAAGAATAAGAAATCTGGAAGATCTGGAACAATTAAACTAAAAAAAAAAACCATAAAAACAAAATAAAAATAACCTACTAAAAATGTATTCGATATATTTACAGAATGTGCACAGCATAAGAAACAAGTACCACGAAATAGAAACAATACCCCGACTCCACAACAACCCTGAAATAATTGCCCTTAATGAAACCTGGCTTCAAGAATCAGAAGAACACCTATTCAAACTTGAAAACTACAAAGCTGAGTTTATGTCACGGAAAACTCGCGGAGGAGGACTTGTTGTATACATCAGAAAGGACATACAATACATTGTAAAACAGAAAATAACTAGGAAAAACGTCGAAATACTAACCATACAACTAGAAAAGGAAAGAATCCACATCACAGTAGTATACAAGCCTCCCCAGATACCACTCAGAGACCTTAAGGATATTCTGAAAAATACAATTGCAAATAGAAAAGCAACGCACGTAATAGTTGGTGACATCAATATAAACATACTCGAAATGAACCAAACGACTAGAGACTACAGAGACACGCTTAGTGAAGCTGGATACAGAATAGTCAATAAAATCAACAAAAAATGTTATACAAGATTAAACCCACAGGGAAATAACAGCATACTGGATCATATCATAACAAACAACAAAACTATAATAGAATCTGTGGAAATTTTGCCAACAAATATATCAGACCACTACCCTATAACAAAACTAAAATCCAACCAGAAACAAAAGTTTAAATACACACATTGTACGTACAAACACACGGACCTGAACGGTATACGAGCAGGAATAGCACAAATAAAACCCGAAACCGTAAACAGCTTTGAGCAGCTATCAAAAATAGTGCAAGAAATAGTTAGAACAAACCAGAAAACGAAAAACATAAAAAGACGAGTAGAGTGTCCGTGGATTAATGAGGAAATCATAAACCTGATAAAGGAAAGAAATAAACTGCATAAAAGACATCGAAGAAATATTGAAAATGAAACGCTCAAACAAAAATACTTAACAACAAAGAAAAACATAACCAGGAAGATTGAAGAAAGAAGGCAGGCATACTGCAGAAATAAATTCCATAAGCACCAGGCTGACCCGGAGAAGACGTGGAGCTTCATTAACAACATTCTAAATAAGAAAATAAAAGATAAAAAAGAAATTAAGGAGATTTTAACGGCGAATGGGACAATCACTAAAAATACCTACGAGATAGCAAATACGATCAATGCATACTTTGCTCACATCGGTAGTGAACTATCAAAGAATATCAAGGTATTATCAAAAGAAATAAAACAAACCAACACTCCTCCAGCCAACTTCGAGAAAACAACCGAAAAAGAACTAAAAACAATAGTACAGACATTGAAAACATATACAGCACCAGGATTTGACGACATAACAAATAATATCATTAAATTAAATTCAGAACATCTAATACCTATACTGACCAAACTTATCAACGACATTTTAACAGAGGGACACTATCCGGATATAATGAAAAGAACGACCATTATACCTATTAGTAAAAAGCCACCAGAAAACAATCCCGAGAATTATAGACCTATCTCTCTAACATCAGCCTTAAACAAAATATTAGAAACCGTCATTAAGAATAGAGTACAGGAGCACGTAACCCAGCATAAGCTAATAACCAAATATCAATACGCCTTTCAGAAGCAGTCTGAAACTATTTCCGCAGTAACAGACTTGATAAATCACATCGCACAAAAACTAGACAAGAAAGAAACGGTAGTAACATTCATCGACATGAAAAAAGCATTCGATACGATCAGTAAGAGTCGATTATTAGACAAGCTAGATGCAATAGGGATCAGGAAAAAAAATCTAGCGCTTCTTAGATCCTACCTCTATCATCGCCCCCAGGTTACAAAAATTAAAGACATTACCAGCGAAACCGACTTTGCTGAATATGGTTTACCACAAGGAGGCAATATACCACCGATTTTGTACATCCTGTACACGAACGACATAGAGGACATTGGTCTTGAAGGCAAATTATACATGTACGCAGACGATATCTGCTTAGCGTATACGAACAAAAACACCGACGATTTGCAGACCTGTATCAACAGCGACATTAAAAAGCTTGAGGAGTGGTGCCAGAACAACATACTAACAATTAATGAAGCCAAGACAAATTATATGGTATTCAACCCTACAAGAAAATAAGTGAATATAACAATAAACATCAACACAGTAGAAATAAAGGAAACCACTGAAACAAATTACCTAGGCTTATGTATAGAAAATAATCTCAAGTGGGACAAACACATTGCAAATATAGTGAGGAAGAATTCAAGAACTATTGCCGAAATTAGAAAAATCAGAAATCTTATTCCGGAGAACCTTAGAAAGATGATCTATAACTCGTTATTTGCAGCAAAATTAAATTACCTAATTAATATCTGGGGTAACACTACTAAAACAAATATAGACAAAATACAGAAACAACAGAATAAAATACTGAAGTTACTATACAGGCTACCGGTACGAACACCAACCACTGAAGTACTGAAAATAACAAACGAACTGACGGTAAGGAAAAGAATAACCCAAGCCAACATACTGCTACTCCACAAAATCTCCAACGGATTAATCAAAACTGATATTACACTACAGAAGAATAACGAAATACACGCCCACCACACCAGAACAAAAACCTATCTAAGAAACCATAAATATAAATCAAACAAATACTCCCAATCAATAACAACAAGTACGATACAAATATTCAATAGAATTCCAAATGACATAAAAAAACTAAGTTATCAAACGTTTAAGATCAAAATTAAACATTTGCTGATGAACGGGATGATCTGAATGCAGACACATGATTACTTAAAGAACAGGACTCCCTCAATACCGCCCACCGAGGAGAGATCAACTCACATCTCGGTTAGACGAAGAAGGGATGGACTCATGTATGTGTATTATGTATATATATGTAAAGAAAGTATACTATCTTTAATGTTTAATGGTTTATATAATGTAATTGTTGTTTGCGCTACTCACCTGTAGATGTAGTTGACAAGAGAATTGTTGGTTTATTATTTCATTCATTTTGGTAACAGAGTTTGGTTAGGTTAGTGTGTGTAGTAACTTAAACTTTTGTTTCTTGTGTATTACAGGTGAGAGTTTGTTAATCTTTAATTGTATAAAAAATAAAGATGTTTCTTGTGTATTACAGTGAAACGTGTTTATATTACACCACCATAAAATCGACCCTTACAAAACAAAAGTTTTGTAAGGATCAAAAAAGATCAACAAAAAAATACTTACATTTGCTTGTAGACCATTTCACCAGATTTGCATTTATATCAACATCAAGAACTCAGAGTGCAACTGACTTTATTAAGTTAGTTAATGAAGTACTAGAAACTGACAAAATTGGAATAATACTTGCTGACCAATATCCAGGCATAAATTCCAGAGAATTTAAGGAATTTTTGGTAAAAAATAACGTTAAATTAATTTTTACGGCTGTCAATTCGCCCTTTTCTAACGGTCTGAACGAAAGATTAAATCAGACCTTAGTCAATAAAACAAGATGTAAAATAAATGAGAAGAACGAAAAAAGAGCTTGGACAACGATTGCCAGAAAATGCATCGATAAATATAATGAAACAGAGCATACGGTAACTGGTTTTACGCCTAAGTATTTATTAGATGGCACAGACACTAGTATCTTGCCTGAAGAAATGAAACGAAAAAACAATCATAGAAACTGGATAAAAGACAAAGAACTAGCCCTACAAAGAACAACAAAATCACATGAATATAACAAACATTTATTTGACAAAAATAGAAAGAACTATAAATTTAACATAGGAGATTTAGTATATGTTGAAAATGGGAACAACTTAAATAGAAGAAAATTGGACGAGTTGAGAATTGGACCGTTTGAAATAATGGACAAGTTGTCGGATTCAATATATAAAATAAAAACTGGGAAAAAAAACCAAGAGACCGGATTTTTCCACGTCACGAAATTACTCCCAACGTCAGAATATGAAGACTGAAAATTGCGATTTTCATCTTGGGGAGGGGAGATGTAAAGAAAGTATACTATCTTTAATGTTTAATGGTTTATATAATGTAATTGTTGTTTGCGCTACTCACCTGTAGATGTAGTTGACAAGAGAATTGTTGGTTTATTATTTCATTCATTTTGGTAACAGAGTTTGGTTAGGTTAGTGTGTGTAGTAACTTAAACTTTTGTTTCTTGTGTATTACAGGTGAGAGTTTGTTAATCTTTAATTGTATAAAAAATAAAGATGTTTCTTGTGTATTACAGTGAAACGTGTTTATATTACACCACCATAAAATCGACCCTTACATATATATATATATATATATATATGTGATCATGGAATATTATATATGTGTTTACTCTATGTATAGTTATATTCTAATAAAGATTATTATTATTATTAATTGCCTTTAACATTTTTATTAAATGACAACCCTATATTTTTTAATGAATTTGACTGATCTTTTAATTGTCTTAGTGCTAGCATAATATTTTTATGGCCTTACACAAGAAAATTTTTGAGAAAGATACATTTGAAGGTTATGAAATAAAAGTGACAATATCTCCGGAACGGCTTGACCGAATTTAACGAATTTTTGGAATTAAGTATTTTGCAACCATGCGAAGTCACTGGCGTTACTATCGTTGGTACAACGTTTACAGTTTTGTTAGATATAACCTAAAACTTTTGAATTTGAAATAGAACACCCTGTATATTTTGACATTTTCTGTTACAGTCTGCATTATTATATCAAAAACATCTAGAAATTAACAAAAACCTTTATTACTTACGTCTAAAAATTAAAAAAGAAAAAAATGATAAAACATTACATTTCCTACTGCAACTACTCTAGTTGGTTTATGAGGATTCTCAACCATTGACAAGAACACATTGTTTTAAATTTTATCGGTTTATTTTTTTATTGTTGTTATTTTTTGTTATCAATTTTTTCTTTGTTAGTTTTTAGACCTAAGTAATAAAGGTTTTTGTTAATTTCTAGATATTTCTGATATAATACTGTAACAAACGTAGTAACATTGAATGGGCAATGGAAGTCTGTAACAGAAAATGTCAAAATATACAGGGTGTTCTATTTCAAATTCAAAAGTTTGAGGATATATCTCAGAAACTGTAAACGTTGCATCAACGATAATAACGCCAGTGACTTCACATTGTTGCAAAATACTTAATTCCAAAATGTCGTTATATTCGGTCGAGCCGTTCCGGAGAGTTTGACACTTTTATTTCATAATCTTCAATTGTCTTTTTCTCGAAAATGTTCTTATGTAAGGCCATAAAAATAGTATGCTACCATTAAGACAACTAAAAGATCAGTCAAATTCATTAAAAAAATATAGGGTTGTCATTTAAAAAGTATGTTAAAAACAACCGCGCTCCATGCAATGAGTGGAAAACAGAGATGTCCTGGAGTTATTCTGGTCTTCCAGTCATTGCGTGTGTACGGTGCTTCTACAGCACTACTGGTAATATACAGGGTGAGTTATTAGTATCCCGGCGGTCGATAGCTCAGAAATCGTTTGAGAACGAAAAAATATTTTATATAGAAGTTGTTTGACTCATTAGTTTCTATAACGTAAAAATATTTTCATTTATACAGGGTGTTGCATTTAGGTGTGACGGAAAGTATGTCCATTTTTTTTAATGGAACGCCCTGTATATTTTATTATATTATGAATACTACTAAATTTGTTTATCCAACCGTGTATGTTGCTAAGTCACAGCGTTAATAGTTCCAGAGATATCCAACTGTTTTTCCAAAATATGCCCGTTGCAGGATCTTTTTAAAATCTATGTAAAAACGACATTTTTGCCGATCTTGCCTTTAAACTGTGTGAGACAGTAGTCCAAGCAAGTGGGTACATGATGGTATCCAAACATATTAGATACACTATACAGGGTGTTCATAGAACTTAGTCAATTTTGATGTTTTTCAAATGGATTTTTCTTGAGTTTTTTAAATGGAACATCCTGTATAATATGTGTTGGCTGTAATAACCCTTTACTTCGCTCCAATTTACATCTGTTATACACCAAATGTTAATATTTTTTGTGATATTTGCAATTTAACGAAAATCTAATGCAATTGTAAATTTTAATATTGCTGTGAATAATGTATTTGGTAGTTTGATGTAAAGTCTTCAAGTGGCGATAGAAGAGATAATTTAGAAACGATATAACCAGCTTGATCCTTGTACAAAGTATTACCGTTATCAACATATTAAAAATTTTAAATGAAATGTTTTAAGTATATTTTGCCGTCTATCGTATGGCAACCGAACACGCGAGTTAAAAATTTTAAATTACTGCTAAAGTAAACCCTAAACGCTAAAATATCGTGAAAATTTTGTTGACTTCGGAGTGTTGAAAATAAGATTTTCTTGGATGTGATTTATGTGCTCACACACAAAAGCCAAATATGCAACAAAAACAAACTGATAGGCATCTTTAGATTCAGATTTTCATTCATAGCAAAGAAAATCTATTTTAAAACACTGTATAGCGCATCTAATTTTTCATATCATCAGCATTTAGCTATGAGTTTAGTTATTATGTGACAAAATTTTTGGGACTGTATCTGCAAAAATGTAGTATTAACGTAGTTTTTAACAAAGGCCTAAAATTGCCAATTTTTTGACAAACAATTGAATATCTCAGAAACTATTTACTTTACACAGGTACAACTTACACAGTTGGAAAGACAACTTGCTTAGTATTCATAATCTGGTATGATATACATGGCGTTCCATTTAAAAAAATTTACTGACTTTCCATCACGCCGAAATCCAACATGTCCATGAGTATATTTACTACAAGATAAAAGTACAGTGAAATTACCAAAAGAGCTTACAGTTTGAAAACGAAAAATGACGAAGTGGAATATTAATTTTGCACAGTAGCTAAAATTGCAAATTTGTGACCGTTTCGCGGTAAAATGCGAAAAACTGCGAATATGCACGTTACGGGTTGACTTTTACGAGTTCCAGGCTATAAAAAAAAATGCGGACGCCATAGAATATTGAAACCCAACACTTTTCGCGACGGATCCCAGACCGGCAAATGCATTGGGTTTATTTATTTTTTTTTATTATTTATTTCCCTTAAAAGGCAATTGTTTGTCTAATTTCACTGTACTACTCACAAACTAGAGTAGAAACTTTAAAGCTTATTATTTTCTATTGATATTTTGCAAAACATATGTTCATTGGCTGTTCTGACTATTTCTTGTTGAAATGTATTCTTCTAAAATTAATAACCTCGGATACACTACATTTGAAATCTCGAGAATAAAGTTATGTAAAAAATAATGCTCTTCCAATTATTATGCCACCGTTTCTCATATTGAATCTTCCGAGTTGATGCTTTTACTGTAACATACACAATTGTATCAACATATAAAAAAAGTAAAGAGAAGACTAGAAATAAATAAGTGAACTAAATCCATCGTTCATAGACTAATTCCATTATTTCCTTTGTTTCAGTGGAAGCTTCAGGCCAGTCTTAGATGGAAGTGCAACAACAAGATCCACCCCACCTTTATTCTTTCCACCACACTTGGCTTCTCATATATCATCACAATTCTCACCACCGTTATTTCCAGGATTGAAAGGTAATTATCAGATTTTATAATACACGACAATATGTCTAACTAAAATGTAGCCATATAATCTCTTGAAATACACAACAGATCTTGTTCTTATATCAAACGACGAAGATTAGCAGGCAAAATTTAAAGCACGTTGAAATTATTTTCTTTTACTAAAGAGATATCTCATTATCTGAGTTTTTGAATGAGCAAAGAAAATGCCAGGAAAGCTACAGAAAATCTAATATAACACTTTATGATGGAATTAGCTCTTAATATTGAAAGATCGTAAAAGAAATAAGAGCACCACAGGCTTATGCATAAGCTGGTGCTGTATGCGGATAGGAATTGAGATTTATGATAAGGTGTCTTGATTTAGTTGATAAATAACACCCCTGCGAGCTTCCAATCCACTTAGCAAAGCTGTACCGCCAATTTGCTACCGCTTTACACCTGAGACGTGAAATTGGGAGCGAATCAGCCAGAGGTTTAAAGTTGGAATCTAATAAACGGCGCAAGTTATGGCTGGTCTCTATGGCGCAAACAATTTTTTATGCGAGCTCTTAACATGCCTCGCGGTAATCTACTTTGTTTACTGGTCGCGTTTTACTTAAAAAATAATAATAACGCTCCGCGAGGTTTTCCCGTGCTCGCGGAAAGTGATTTTTTTCCGTGTTTTGTTTTGGAAGAGTTGGTACAAATTTTGTATGATTCGTCGGAGCAAGTTGAAGATTGGTAAATTACACCTGCTTTTACGTCTTGTCGTTGCTTGTATTTTCCACAATAAAACAACGGGAATTTGAGAATAGCTATGCATTTTTAATATTTTTATTCTGATAAATCTCAAAATGATCCAGATCTTTTATTAATTCTGTACACCTAACCGTTTCAAAAATTCAATATTAAGGGAAATAAGTTTTTGCCTTTTTAAGCAAATCCAAAGTTTTTACATTTTTGGTCGCTATATTCTAATCGCCATTTTGAATTTTGAAGAGCACACATCATTTGGAATTTATTTCTTCAAATGTCAAGCAAGACAAGACAAGACAAGACAACAAGAGCAAATAAGTTAAGAACCCGACATTTTTTATATTTTGGCCTGATTGTAATGCAAATTTAAATAAAATGTATGATCCCTTTTATTTTCCGTAAACTACTCCATATCTTGTCTGTCAACACAAAATAGTTAATTGTTATACTTTTTAGGCTATTTCAGTAGGAAGATTATGTTGTTAATATTCTCAAAACTCTGTTTTCGGACTCACAAATTCATTTACAGTACCTACCTACTTCAGAAATGGTTGTCGGCATACCACAATCGGTTTTCGTTTGCTATTTTTAATCAAAATAAGCGAAGCAATAACTCAACTATGATTTAATTAGTCTACACTCTACACACAGAAAAGTGATCTCTCGAACGAAGAGAGAATTACTTGGCTGAAGTAGTTGGTAGGTTCGTATATACGCGAGAGATTATTGACTTCAACCAAGAAATTTTATTTCTTGGAATAATTACTGGATTTAAGAAAGTGGTTACTCTGGTGAAGTAAGTAAACAGTCTTCAATGAAGTGTATATTTTTATTCCCGGTAAATATTTTTAGCTACTTAATGTAAGAATTTTAAAGATTTGGCACAGATACGTTTTCTATTACTAATTAACAAGATAGGTATGTTATATTTACTTACTCGTCCTAATTGTTGCGTGCGTTACATCAAACTATTCCGTGTTGAAACGTTTATTGTACACTATAAATCACTATACACGTCCCCAATAAATCACAAGGCACATCCCCTACGGGTAGTTCGTTGTTGTTTTCGTACTAGGTTAGGATCCTTTACGGCGCCAGCACCACGCGCGGGCGCGCGAGCCTTGATAAAATCACGGTGCGCATATTTATTTCAGAGAAAGGGATTACTTGAAAGAAGTGAGAATCACTTCAGTTAAATAATTGGTGGATTTTTATTCAGTAAACAATACTTACTTATATTAAATGTCTTATATTTTCTTGGATCAAGTAACTACGCACGTGGATGGATTTACTATTACTTCGTTGGAGAAATTAACATTTTTGGGACGAAAAATTCAATTACTTCTTTCAATACAATATTGGTTCTTATAAAGAAAGAATTTATTTGTTGACAGCATTTATCTGAGAAACTATTTTACTTATATTGAGTATGTGGCATTTCTTGTATATACCTAACTTTCTACATCCAAGTAAATATGCATTTGAATCTAGTCAATAAATTCAAGAAATTATGTTTTCTCGTTCCAAATAATCACTTTTCTGTGTGTATAGAGTAATTGCCTCAAATTCAATACGTGTTCGTCAAGAAACCTGGTTGCCAAAAGTTTACCTCACGTCACAATTTTAAAAAATGCCTAAATTTGTCAAAAAATTTCCCTGAAAAGATAATGTGGGAGAGAATCCAGTCGAATGAAAGCTCACGCCTTGAACTATAACTAGACAAATAATGGGACATGGTCTACGACAATCTTTTTAACTGGGCTTCTGGAAACCTGTGTCCCGCGTTTGATAGTAAAGCAATATCACCTGATAGAGTTCTCACTTCTATTCACAACTTTCAAGTTTAAGATTCAAACTTTGATCTCTGTCTACCTAGAAAATTGTGATTGCGCATTATTGTTTTTGACGGGTATCAAGTTAAGTGCGTTTTTTACATATTGTGATTTGTTCAAAATATACTTACTCACTATCAAACGTAGGAGCACAAGTCGCACACCCATATATGTTCTGCACTACTTCACAGAGTTGCACATTGTTTGCTTCGTAGCTGACTTACAAAATTCTGTCATGGGATATTATTTATTGAGTGTGACATACTTTTTAGCACTTTAAAACCATATTTTTGTTAATATGACGCAATACAATTCTCACAGAGATTCAGAGTTTCGCATCCAAATTTTGTTCAGTCATTCATTTCAGACTACTTAAAGAATTGTATCGCATTATTTTGTAAGCAAACAAATTAAAAAGAGCTATTCAGAGGACGAGATATTGACACGTTACAATTATTTCTTAGTTTTTCGGCCCCCAACTTTCAAACGAATAAAGTTAAGGATATGTGGTTTTCACTGTTCAATTTGTTCAATCTGTTCCATGACTAAAAAGTATCAAAAACTGAAATATACAGTGTATTCAATTATTGTTACAATGGAATTTGGTCTGCTTCCTACAATTTAACATCCTTTATAGTCAAAATTATTTCAAATTTGTGACTTTGTGACCGTCATTTTCTAATATTTTTATTTGAGTTTTTGTTACATATCTGCCCACGTTTATAGTTTTATTGTTTGCATGCAGTTCCTTAAATTGCAAAAAAATACATAACAATTTATCAATATTAAGACTAATGTATTTATCATCTTTTCAGGATTTCCAGGACTCTGTTCATGTTGCCCCATGAAACCCATGACCAGTTTGGGCTCACTAATGCCAACAGACCATTCACCTGGGGGTGATCAGAGATCTTCAAGCGTAGCAGAACTAAGAAGAAAGGCACACGAGCATTCCGCAGCACTCCTGCAAAGTCTTCAGCACGTTGCCAACTTCCAACAAGCGGCCAGTTTAGCGGGAGGGTTAAATTTCCCGCTGCTGCCACCATTAACATTGCAAGCATTAAATAGAAAACATGAAAGCAACGAAACAATCACTAGCAACAAAGAAGTTTAAAATAGAAATCCACTCAAATTTTATCGATCTGACATCTAGTGAAGTGCGTGCTAACTAGAAGTTCGAGGCTTCGTCCATAGATGGAGCCACGATACAAAGAATTAAAGTTACGATTTAATTTATATTTTAGTGTTAATGGATGGCCGTTTATATGCGTTAATAATTGTAAATATAGACGCTTGTATATTTTGAGGTTAAGTGTATCGCAGCAATATTAGATATTTGTAAATAAATGAAAAATACTAAAATATGTATAGTTATTGTATTACGGAGGGCTAGTCTCGTTTTATTAGTGCTGTAAGTTGTAGAGAATTGTGGATAATTTTTATGAATATTGTGATGTGTTCTAGTATTATTAATTTCTTAAAACGTGTACATTGTATGAAGGTACCGTGAAACAAATAAAAAAAGGGTTACCATTGTGTATAAATTATCGAGGAGGTTGTATAAGATTATAGTGTGTTCAATAAAATATCGTAATCTTAATTTGTACTGTTATTTGTACCTTATCTACTAAACTTATAGTGGTTAATATTAATAACCTAATAACGATATAGATATTTATTTAGAATTTTCGTAGTTTACAATCTAACAACAAAAGCGCTTCTGCCTGAAACTATGTATTTTCTAACATTTATTTCTGGAAATTGATCTATTTCCATATCCGGACACGAATTGGTCCTATAAAACTCCAATTGTGTAATAATTTTATTTAAGAAGATCGTGAAATAGATTACATAATTACTTTGAAACAGAAGGGTTAACTTAACCAGAAAATATCCATTTAATGATTTTGTTTAAAATTCATTAAAATTGTCAGCTGCCAATCCAATGAAAACTAGTAAGTAAATTATCTTCAACCGTACTGAAGTTAAAATACCCCCAACCGTAAAATATTAAAAAAAAAACCAAGTGAACCGATTTTGCCCATTCACGAACTTGTCCTCACTTTTTAAGACATAAGCTTGTATACCAAATATCAGATCAATTACTTCAAAATTACGGCAGTTATCGTGTACTCAGACGGACAGACGGACAGACAGACGGACATAGCTAAATCGATTCAGTTTTCAATTCTGATCAAATCCATACATATAAGTCTATATCTGCCACGCCTCCTTAAGGGTGTTACAAATGTTGAATTAAACTCAATATACCCTCACCACATTAAATGTGGGGGCTATAAAAATGGAATACATCAGTGGCGTCGCGTGATAGTTGTAGTGGGTCAAAAATTAAAAGTCAAATCAAAAGTCAAAAATCAATATGAATTGAAAGAATTTTAAATAGTAAACATTAAGTTTTATTGTACTCTAGGGCCGTGGCTCTGGAAGCTCCACGCACGAGGCCGAAATGATAATTTTGTTGTCGAAGATCGAAACATTCTGATGAGTAATGAAGGAACTTGGTCAGGTTCTCTTGCACCCTGACACTACAGCAAATTTCAACATTTTCTTTTTAAAGAAGAAGATAATTTTGTAGAAGGCAGTTTCAAGTAATATTTAGTTTGTTTTTTTTTAAATCGTTTATTTTACGTCGGTCTATTTCTGCAACTCAAGCAAACTCAAGGGGATTCCACCCCCAATAAGAGTTCTTTAACGTGCACGTCCCATCATGGCAGCACACGGAACCACGGGAAGACGACATGCAAAGGTATTTGTTTCATGCCTAAAATACCAGCACAGTCGATTTTAGCCCGGGCCGTGATCAAACCAGGGACTTCCAGCGGGACCCTCCCAACAAGTAATTCAAAACGCAGTTGTGCCAGAGTTTCAGGTATAAAGAAATAGTTGAAACATGCAGACCTAGAAATATTCTTTTTTATAAGCAAGTAGCGTCTCCCCGCCACTTACCACTTGACAACGCAAGGGGGGGGGGGTGTCGGTTGTTTACGCTAACATTACCGCATTCTTTCGATTTTTTATTGACGACACTATGCGATCAGTTGATTTCAAAATTGGTACACCTATTTAAATAATGTTTGTTGAACATGCACTAAAAAGTTCAAGTTAATCGGTCCAATAGTTTTTGAAATATCATGCCAAAGAATCGCGAAAGACTGTTTCGAGAAAAACGCGTTTGAAGTTTTAAGTCCAGGTTACAGAGGCATATCGATGATCCAATCTGCTATACCGGGGAGTAGTATATAAAGGAGAGAGCTGGAGCCACCACACCCACCACATTTACATAGGAAGCTATCCCCTCCACTTTTCCGCACGAAGACGACCGAGGCCAAGTCAACCGATCTGCCGAGCGCGGCCGAACGCCGGAACCTGGAGTGTATGACTCACACGTCGCTGTTAGAGAGAGAACGCACTACTATTTTTATTTTCGAGCGTGACATGTGCAAACCGATCAAATTCTAATTTTCGCATCAGATTAATTCGGATTTGAATTTCGCGCGCACCATCTTACCCGAATATGAGCGAACGCCGATCGCCCGAGCCGATAAAATTCAAATTTTTTCCGCCAACCTTAAAAAATTCAAATTTTCGCGTCAACCCCAGGTCCACCAACCCCAGACGTACCAACCCCACGCGCTAAAACGGCATACCGACCGGGCGTCATATTTTAAATCAAGTTTTCGCGCTAAATTTATTCGGACTAATTTTAAAATTCTACAGAGCATGCGCGAACCTAGCAAATTAAAATTTTCGCGCCATTAAGGATAAATTTCAAAGTTTAAACCGTCTTTATTGATATTACTCACAGAAATAATTGTGTTTAAAAAAGAACATGCGATAAGAATTATATTCGCATGTCATTGACGTCGGTAATTATTGTTATTGCCATTCTGTCTTTTACTGGTACGATGGCACTAGGTAATTCGACGCCCTTGCATAATTTTGCGCAGTTGATACTACTTGCTCAGTTCAAGGACCGACTGTAATTTGATATGTCTTAGGAGTCATCCTATTTTCACACCTGTGTATCGGTACATTTCCATCCCGTGTGCGTAATAAATTGTTTTTAAAGTCAATTCCCGCTTCTAGGGATTTTAATAAATCTACTCAATATTATCGGAAAATCCAAAAAACTTCAACCACTGTACAATGGTCCATACGAAATTACCTCTATCGATGGTAACACAAATTGCACAATTCGTATAAATAGGAAATCAGTTAGGGTGCACAAGAATAGGTTGAAGAAATTCAATAATTAACGCATGCCTTTCTTTTATTATTGCAGGATGTACTTCCTGTGTATTCTTCCCCTGTTGATCGTATTTTCTACAGCCGAACCTTATTATTCCTTCAAACCATTAGAAGGGAATCCTGAGCTGGGTTGGTGGACCTGGGGTTGACGCGAAAATTTGAATTTTTTAAGGTTGGCGGGAAAAATTTGAATTTTATCGGCTCGGGCGATCGGCGTTCGGTCATATTCGGGTAAGATGGTGCGCGCGAAATTCAAATCCGAATTAATCTGATGCGAAAATTTGAATTTGATCGGTTTGCACATGTCACGCTCGAAAATAAAAATAGTAGTGCGTTCTCTCTCTCTAACAGCGACGTGTGAGTCATACACTCCAGGTTCCGGCGTTCGGCCGCGCTCGGCAGATTGGCTGACTTGGGACTCGGTCGTCTTCGTGCAGAAAAGTGGAGGGGATAGCTTCCTATGTAAATGTGGTGGATGTGGTGGGCCTAGAAGTGCCCTTAATATACTACTCTGGGGACATACAACTCATACACAAATCCTTTCTCTGTTTCGTGGAATTCGTTTTAAGAAATTTGCTTGTTTCAACACCGCTGCATACAGTAGCAAGAAAGTATAGCGTTGTGTGTAATTTTGTGATTGCTGATATAGCTTCTCGCATAAGAGTGACTTGTCGTTAAAATCTAGTTTTGCTTTTGCTAACAATAAATCAAAAGTGTTATTCAACATTCTCAACGCACTGAAGTACTCTGTAGGTCTGTAGGAATCTCTAATTCCAATTCTCTCATATGGCCGCTTGAAGCACCCTACGACCTACACATACCGTCGACTAATCCATTTCATAACCCATATACGCTTTCTTTCATTGGAAATGTAATATTCAATCTCCTTTATTAAAACATTTATATTATTCCGCATGTTTACGTTGCTGTTGCATTAGGCAGAAAGGTTCTTTAAGGATTTGATCCGGCATCTATATTACAACATAGGCGAGAAGTTCTCGTGACGTCATCGGATTTGGTCTGCCGGACCACCTTTGACTGCGATTTTGGAGGCGTATTTCATGATTTTTTTTGCATACAAAGAACGTGCAGAAACACAATCGCTTTTAGTCATTTATTAATGTAACTTTAATCTGTAATTACACATTTTTTTTAAACTGAAAATGTAAGTAACCTCTCCTGTAGCTGGCGCCAAAGTACGTTCCTTTGGAGGAATTTTTTGAAGAAAAAACAATGAATGGTCCTATTAGCAACAATAATTTTTAGTGCTGTACGTAGGGATTTTGCTAAATTTCGAGTCTTAAGAAAATGGCGGTCATTTTAACAAAAATGTTAATTTTTTAGGGTAACCAAGTTTATAAAATTATGCACAAAAAAGAAAATAACAACGCTACAGCAAAAGTCCTACGTACATCATTAGATTATACCACGGGGGAGATTTGTGTGAAGGTTCATGTCAATTCCAGGAAAATTATAAGAGAAATCTGACACACCGATTTGAAAAACATCGTCTCCAGAAAAACTCGTTTAAAGTTTTATATAAATAAAACTAGTAAATATTTTCAACTTACCGTCAATCTGCAATGCCTGCAATACAATAGTCCTTCAGAATCAATATCCTCTACATTGGTAAACTTGCGAGCAGAAATACCACTTATTCTAGCCTCTCAAGTAGCTTATGTCATTGAATCCTCCGCTCTCTGATTGCGATAATTATCGCAAATTATTACTCAATACTCATTTGTTTTTAATTTTGAGTGTGGATTTGATTAGAAATTTTGAGTATTGAGTAGAATACTCAATAGTTACTAGTATCTACTCAATACCCAAATTAAAAATTTTTAATATTGAGGTAAATTCTCAATACTCACCGAAGAAAATTGGTATTGTGTATCAACTCAATACTCAAATTTCAAAATGTTGAGTACTGAGTATTGTACACAATATGAAATGAGTAAAGTACTATCGTATTGAAGCAACGGGGTTCCAGCGTGGCCGAGTTGATACATACGTGCGAAGTGCTAGCCATGCAGCGATATAAAAATGTTTGTATCGCGGCTCCAACCGGCGCCGACAGGCGCCGGTTACATCTTACGATCGGTTCACATCCCGATGGAAAAGATGGGTCGCCGCGAATCTTGCGTTAGCTATGATTTGATCCTGCTGCTAACGCGTGTTTTTCGCCTAAAGTATTTTTGAAGAATTTTTGGAGTAGATGCGTACTCTGCGTAATTCTACTCAAATCGGTTTGAGTAGATGCATACTCTTAGTGAATCAACGCGAATCGGGATAGTGAAATACTCAAATCGATTTGAGTAGATTCATACTCTGAGTGAATCAACTCGTATCGGACTCAAGTAGAAGTAGAGTATCCAAGAGTATTACTTTTACTCAATACTCACGTACTCAATACTCAAATTTATGAAATCTACTGAAATCTACGTAGTGTCCCACTCTGACTGACACTCTCACTTCTTCCTTCTTACACGTATTGATGCGACGGCTTCTTTTTGCTGTTCCTCGGTTTCAAGGCACGCCTACTTTTGTCTTCCCCATGATGAACTCATGAACATTTTACTTTAACTTCAACATCTACTTCACTATTTTTTTTATTTTTAACTAAAAGAATCCGTAATGTGGTCGGTAAACTGTATATGAGACAGACAGTGTGCCTGCTCGGCAGCCGGAGAAACGCGTTGAAAGCGCTCTGCCCAAACCGGTTTTTACGCACGAAAAAAAAATCGGCTACCTTTGTAATGAGTGAATTTCGATTCTATGCACTTGAAAGAGTACTTCAAGTCCAAAAAAAAAATTAATTTTTTAAGGTGCAAAGGTGGTATCCTGCCTTAAAAAATCCGTTCATGTACACCTTTTGTGTATCAACTGAAACGCTCAAATGTACACTTTAATTTGATCATATGGCGGTTATGGCGCAGAAACCTTAACTTTGATAAGGTAGTGAAGATATAAGCCCAAGATATTTTCCAAAAAGCGAGCAAACAACGCCTCCCTCTCAATTTCCAAAACTACTGCAGCTAAAACTACTGCAACTATTCATAAACTTTACAGGAAATTTGAGAAATTAATTATAAGATTTGATAACTAGGATCTTCCGCAACCAGATGTTGCTACTGCTGCCGCGTTTGCTAATGTTCACATACGTTTCATTAACACCAGAAATAAATACCACCCCAGAATTGTCGAGCTCAGTATTTTGCCACCCCAGAATTTAGAAGTAAGTTTCAATAATTTACAAATACCTAATAAAAAACTTTATCGATTCTCCATTAGTCATGCTTAGTTTAGCTCAGAAACATAACATGTGTTTAAATGCGTGAAGACCTAGAATGAGCGGTGTGACGTCCGGAAGTGGCAAGTGGTCTGTAATACGCGATTTGCAAACAGGGGCCGCCGCGCAGTTTATACTGTTGTAGAATACAACAAACAAAGAACAGAGGAAACTTTTTGGAGTTGATGGAGCTTCGTTCCAAAGATAATAATTTTATAAAAAGATTCTACATAGATCATCGCAAAAAAATTCAGTATACTTCGGCGACTTTCCAGAATGAGCTACTGTCCATTATTCGGGAACATATTAAGTTGCACATTGCCTAAGAAGTTACAGAGGCAAATGTTTTTGCCATTATAGCTGATGAGACTCAAGACAGCAAAGCATGGACCAGTAGCTATTGTCTTGTGGCATGTTAATGATCAGTTAGAAGTTCATGAGTCATTTGTAGGATGTTACCGTGCTAAAAGAACTGACTGCGAAACACTGACAAATGAACTTAAGAATGTTTTGATTTCACTGGACTTGGACATTAAACATCTGCGTGCTCAGTGCTATCATTGGGCCTCAAACATGGGCCCAAACAAAGAAGTGGCAGCTATAATTATGCAAGATGCCCAATGGCAATGTACATTCATTGCTATGCACATATATTGAACTTGTGCATTGTAAGCTGTTGCACATGTGTGACTTCAATAATAAACAAGTTCTTTGTACTGCAAAGTCTTTACAACTTCATTGAGAGATCAGCTAAACGACATGCTGTTTTTGAAAACATTCAAAAAAGTGTAAAAAGCTTTAGTGATGGAATAGCAACATTGAAGTCGTCGAGTGATACCAGTGGGCTTGCCGTGTCGAAGCTGTGCGTTCTTTATTAGATAATTTTGATACCACTCAAGCAGTGTGACCTACGTAGTTTTGAAATCTGTAAAAAATAGCACACTTGAAGTATTGAAATCATTCAGGACAGATGAGTTTTTCACAAAGTTGTTCCATCACTGCACAGAAATCGCTGATAAGTGCGGGTTTAGAGCGGGCCAGCTGCCAAGAAAGGGCAAAATTCTCTTAAAAACTGGGGGAGGAAGTAAAGCTCCATTTCAATCTGTAGAGCAGTTCTACAAAGTTTCAATCCTCTGGCCAGTTATTGAGATATCCTGAACGAGGAGATAGAGGCCAGGCTTCAAGAAAACAACCTAGATGTACTTAACCAGTTACGCAAACTTCTAGGTGGAACTGATATAGACACAGCCAGTGTACAGTATGTGAGTAAATATTACAATTTAAAAAGGTCCTAAGGAACTGGAGGTTTAGTCTTAGCATTTTTGAAAGATTTTGCAAATCAGCCGCCGTGTCTGGAATTTCGTCGAAATAGTTAAATAATAAATTAACGGATGGGAAATTCTGAATAATTTATAACGATGAAATCTTTTGGTACAATCAATAGTTTAGCTGCAGGAGCAAATTCTATTTCATCCACATCGGTCGTACTGCATTCAAACTAGTAGCCAGGATATGTCAGAAATTTTGATTCTAATGACAGTAGCTAGTGTCAAACGCTAATATTTTGGCAATGTCAATATAAGCTGCGTTCGAATATTGTACCCCGTTACACTTTTTACACCCAATAACACGTAAGTGTCATTTGGACGGTGTACCCGGTGTCAACGGAGTACAATATCCGAACGCAGCTTTAATCGACATATCTGTCTAGTTTTATATTAATGACAGAGCCGATCTCCATCAAATAGATTCTCATGCAGCTAAACTATTAATTTTATATATAGTATGATAAAGTCATGTGCCTGGCCGCATCAGATTTTTTTTATTAATGGGCATAAGGTGCTTAACGTATTGAAACTAATCTAAAAGATTAACCATCAATTTAAATCTGAATTCTTAAAACTAGGAACTTGTCTCTAATAGGCTATCCACTGATGTCCCTATATTTACTTTGTCCCAAACAAGAAGCACTAACACTTCACTCACTGTGCTCTGGTTTTTACACATTTCACTGATTCACTAGTTCGAATGGTTTAGTTCTTTTTAGTCTTCTCACTAGATTCTGGTTGTCCAGTAGCTGCAGGGCCTCTACGTTGACGTGATGGCTTAGGCGAGATTCATGCTTAGTGGCGCATCCTTTTATCTCTTGGATGACTTGTGGGACACCAAGATCACGGTGCAGGTCACTATTCCGTATATACCAAGGACCGCTAACCATATTCCTTAGTACTTTATTTTGGAAAATCTGGATTCCTTGTATATTGGAGCTTTTTGCGCAGCCCCAAAGCTGGATGCCGTATAACCAAATCGGTTTTAGTACTTGGTTGTAAACTTGTAGTTTGTTCTGTACTGACAACTGAGAGTTTCTTCCCAGAAGCCAGTACAGTTCTCTGTATTTGAGACCAAGCTCTACCCTTTTCTTCTTAACATGTTCCTTCCACCTTAGTTTTGCATCCAGTGTCATACCCAAATACTTTGCAGTGTTCGCATATGGAACTATGGCGTCGTTAATCTTGCCATGAGGTATGTCCTCGATTCTTTTGTTTGTAAAGTTAATGTGGACAGATTTCAGTTCGTTGAGCTTGGTCTTCCATTTTTTGGTCCATTTATATATTTTATTACTAGCTTGTTGAAGATTCTTGGTAGATTCACCAATAGTTGATCCCACTGCCATTAGAACCGTGTCATCTGCGAATGTGGCGACTGTTACATTTTCCATCTGTGGAAGGTCATTGTATATAGTAGATAGAGAATTGGTCCCACTACACTACCCTGGGGTACCCCAGCTTTGACTTCTTTTAGTTCCGAGTATTCATCGATCTGTTTTATTCTGAATAGTCTATCAGCTATATAGGATGTTAGCAGTTCGACGTATTGTAAAGGTAGCATACTCTTTAGCTTGTGTATCGATACTTCGTGCCAAACCTTATCGAAAGCTCTTGTCACATCAAGAAATATTGTTGAGCAAATAAGCTTTTCTTCTAATGCTTTCTCTATGATATCTGTTATTCTATGGACTTGATCAATAGTGGAATGCTTTTCTCTAAAACCAAATTGGTGATTAGGAATTAGTTCTTTTCTCTCAATGATAGGTTTCATTCTCTTTAGAAGCAACTTTTCAAAGAGCTTCGATATCATTGGTAACAGTGATATTGGGCGATATGATTTGGCCTCGGTCGGTGGTTTGCCTAGTTTTGGTATCATGATAACTTCTGCTACTTTCCAGACATGTGGGACGTATTTTAATCTGAACGATGCATTTATTAGGTACGTCAGCATAACAATACCTTTCTTAGGTAATTGCTTAAGAACTTCTCCTGTGATAAGATCATATCCAGGTGCCTTCTTTGGATTCAGGTTTGTCTTGATTTCTCTGGTAACTTTCGTTGGAGTAACTAGCTGTATGGCTTCTTCATCATAGGTTATATCTTCATTCGTGATTGGCTCTGATTCGATGTTGTGGGGCTGGAAGATTTCTGTTAGATGTTCTGCAAAAATTTCAGCCTTCTGTTTATTGTCTCTTGCCCAGGTACCGGCTCTTCGTCTTATAGGTGAGACATGGGCCACTGGCCTCTTTTATTTCCTCACTGCTTTCCACAGCGAGTAATCTGTTTCTTTATCGGGAGTCAATTTGGTTAAGAAGGACTTCAATGATGCCTCTTTTAGTTTTTGAATTTCGCGTTTAAGTTGTTGGGATTTATTATTAAGTATGGTTTTGTCAGTTGGATCTCGTGAGTGTTGCCATCTTCTTCTAGCTTGTCTTTTTTGCTTGACCATTTCTCTAATTTCCATAGGATAATTATTTCCAATACTTCTGTGTCTGATTTCTTTAGTGTTGTTCCAAGCGGCTTTCTGGATGGTGTTGATGAATTTCTCGGCTTCTACGTCGAGCTGGTCTCTGGTTTTAAGCTGGCTATTTAGCGTATAGTGTTTTCAAGTTCTATTTTAAAGCTTACCCAGTATGTAGTTTTATTGTTCAAGGTTGGGGTACATTCCTTTTTGATTATGCTTTCGCTTAGAGTCATTAGTATTGCAGAGTGATCAGAGTCCAGATCAAAGTTCTCCTCAATATCAATGAAGTTCGGTGAAAATTTTCTTGTTATAAAGAAGTCTAAAAGATCCGGGGTTTTGTCCTGGTCAGTAGGCCAATAGGTTAGCTTACCTGTGGAATGGAATTGAATCCTCTTTCTTGGATTGCTTTTCTCACCTCTCGCTTTTGTGGTTATCAGTCTGGAGCCCCAGACTATATGTTTGGCGTAATAATCACCACCCAGTATAAACCTTTCTCCGAGATGTTCAAAGAATTTGTTATAATCTGTTTTTTTTTAGATTAAACCTTGGGGGGCAAAGTTATTGATGACTTTAATTTAAGCCAGAAGAGAAAACTTCATTTTGTGTAATAATAACTTGTGTATGATAACATTGAGTAAAAATAAAATTTTTTTTGTGTCATCTATACTTGATTTTTTCTTATTCTTATCACTGAGCACACAAATTAAAATTAGGTACACTTTGAGTTGTGTCTGAAAGATAATTACTTTACGTGAGGTTTAGTTAATAATTGCTGTAAAAATAGTCTGAAAAAGCTTAAAAAACTAACAAATTTAAATCCAGCTTTTTTTTTATTTTCCGGGAGGAGAAGTCCCCGGTTGGTCTTGCCACCCAAGTTAAGAAGCTGAAATGACACCCGTGGTTCCAGTGCAAATAAAGAACACCACTTTACGCAAACACGAAAAAATCTACACAAAAAACTCTACTGCCTTATTGGTAGGTAATCGGCTTTGTCGACGTATAGAAGCCATGCAACTATTTTTGCATAACATATTACACAATGCAAACATTTATGATACATATCAATATACCGCGACAATATTGTAATAAAATAACAGATAGAACTATTGGAAAACATGTGGTTTTGTAGTTTAAACAAGAAAATCCGTAGATTCTGAACGTTTATCCGTATAGCCGAGCAGACCTGGCAAAATCCGTGGATCTACGGATAAATCCGTAGGGTTGGCATCACTGGTCTGTCCGTTGTAGCGTAACAATAAGCTACCGTCCGGGGGTTGCGTTTGCCTCCCTATATTTTTAAAGGTCGAAAAAAAAACTCCTTACATTATTATAATCAGTCTGTCGCTTTGGGATATTAAAGTTAAGAACGTTTCAAGTGAAGAAGAAAAACGCCAGACCAGTAGGTGGGTGAAAGTGGGTGCAAGAGGGGGCCGAAGTGGCGCACAAAATTGCGCTTTTTGCACTTTTTACAGTAAATAATTTGATCGGTTAGTCTTAAATACATTCCCACAAAGTAATTTCACGATGCCAGAAAAGAATATCAATTACCTAACAGAGTTGATGAGCCGAGTTAAGATTTTAAAAATACTGCTCTTTGATTCAATGTATTAAAAATTAATTTTTGTTGTAAATTTGAACAGATCATGCTTGCCACACTAACCTCTTTTGTTTTATTTTTTTCAATAACTCCATGTTATGTATAATTTGTTTTTCACAATCAATAAAAAAATCTTATCATACATAGTTAAATGATTCACCGTACCGTAGCATAATCAGCCTGCATGGTCTCACGCGTACTCACGCAGGTCTGGGGGGTTGTTTGCATCGGAATTTATATCAAACCCAACTTGAATATTTACTGTAAAGGTGCAAAAAGTGCAATTTTGTGCGCCCCTTCGGCCCCCTCTTGCACCCACTTTCCGCCCATCCACTGATCCGGCGATTTTTTTCTTCACTTGTAACGTTCTCAACTTTGATATCCCAAAGCGACAGGCTGATTATAGTTAATTTAATTAATTATTCTTTTTTTTCACTTTAAAAATATAGGGAGGCAAAGGGCACCCCGGCACCCGACTTGCGATTGTCTTATTATTACACAAGGGACAAACTATGGACAAACTATATAAGTGGCTCTTGGACTAATATGGTTCCATTTAAAATCACAAAGTTGATATCAACTTTCGGCAGACCTGAACTGTAGGTCAATTTGAGAATATGTCAATTTAAAAGTATGGACCGAGTATACCCTGATTCCCATCTTTTAAATATATAGAAATAGCAGAACATCAGAAATTTCTAATGAAGCAGTTTCGTGTAGTCAAAATAGTTTGTTCTTGGTACTGTCAACCCATTCTCGTGCCAGCATCGGTCGCGCCCTGCTTAGAAACGCCACTTGTACGCCCGCTTGTTTCGTGGCGCCCACCAACGCTGTACCATATGATTGTTTGTCACCGTCGCTGCGCTACCGCCTAAGCTCGGAGGGCGCTAGGTTCGTGGCCCCGGTCTTAGAGATTATTTTTAAATGTTTTGAGTTAAAGTTGTTACTTTTAAATGATACCACACACGGTCCAGATCTCATTTGAAATTCTATTCAACTACTCCACGCCAGGACATTGCAAAGCACATGCAATTATTGGTTATGGTCAAGGTACTACGAGTTAAATATCCCAGTTCTAAACTAAACTAAGGATAAGTTGACCTACGGTTCGTCTATTTAGTGCTATAACTGCTCATAACTTTTACAAAAAGAGTTACAATTCTTTCCTACATACGGACACTACACATATAGACCGGGAGGCAGCGACCGACATTTGCATGTTTTTCACATTTTAATTACGCGGATGTGCCGTACTCCGCCTTTCGAACAGAATTCTTGAAGAGTAAATACGGAAAGTGCAGAACGTCTACGTCAGAATGTTGTATGGATTGCATCGTCGAGATCATGTATCGCACAAGTTATCTGAGGTCAATTGGTTGAACATGAGAAATAGAAGGTTGGCGCATTCAGCGGTATTGTTCTTTAGAATCATTGTGTCCGGGTGTCCGCCGTACCTGTTCAACATTATTAGGTTTCTGTCTGATGTGCACACCTTGAACATCCGGTTTAAAGGGTTATTAACACCACCGGCGCACAGAACTGAATCGTTTCAAAAATGCTTTTCTTATCAAATAACAAAGATCTACAATGGCTTGCCTCCGGGGCGATGGGTGTGTAGTTTCGTGGTCTCTTTTAGGGTGAACTATCGGTCGCATCTATTTGCTCAGCAGTTTACCGAAGGCTGATGGACATAGACCAGGGGTGGCCAACTTTTGTCTACTTAAGATCTACCTTTTATCTTTAAAATATTCCGCGATCGACCTGTTGGCATAGGCATAGCACTCCCGCGCGCTATGGGTAGTAGCTACCCAAAATATATGCTAAAAACTATTTTTTTTATATCACCTATTAAGTTCTTGATATAAAGGCATAAAGACAATAAATTTCCTGCCTCAACTTTTCATATTTTCAGAGTTCATTATAAAAATGCACAGTATGGCGAAAATTTGATTTTAAGATTTCGCGACAGTTTTCTTTGCCAGGAAAAGTAACATGGAAGATTTTTAGACTTATTTTCTATTTTTAAAATTTTAGACTTTTGTTAATCTATCAATAGATCGTGGGAGTTCATCTCGGACTGAAACAACTTGTTTATCTACCTACGTTGTTTATCTACGAGTTAACATATTTGATTGGGTTTGGGCTTAAAGGATAGCCCTTTGCTAATATTTTTATCTTTAGTTGAAAGGTTAGTCCTTTGCGAATATTTGTTTATCTTGTCGAGCTGAAGGTCAGCTCCTTACTCAAATGTTAATTTATTTTGTTTGGATGAAAGGTTAGCTTTTTTCGAATACATATTTATGTCAGCCCCTTACTGGCGTGGTAGGTAATTTATTTTGTTGAGCTGAAAGGTTAGCCCTTTGCTAACATCTGAATGGTTTTGAGCTGGAAGGTTAGCCCTTTCCTAATATTTGTTTATCTTCTTGAGATGAATAGTTGTCCCTTTGATAATATTTGTTGTAACTTTTGAGATGAAAGATGAGCCCTTTGCTATTTGTTTATCGTGTTGAGATGAAAAGTTACCAATTTGATAATATTTGTTTATATTGTTAGAGATGAAAGGTCGGCCCTTTGCTAATGTTTGTTTATCTTGTTAAACTGAATGATTAGTCCTTTGCTTATTTATTTATGTTCATGAGCTGAAAGGATGACCCCTTGCGAATATTCGTTTGTTTTGTTGGGCTGGCAGGTTATAGCTTAACATGCTAATATAAGTAGGTGAGCTGAAAGGTGATTTGCTGTTTGCAATTGTTTGACTATGTTTTGAGTTAAAAATTTTAGCGTTTTGAAAGCTATAGGCAGGATTGGCCGTGTTAGGAATTATTTTATTTGTTGGATTAATTCAGGTATTGGGACAGTGATAGAAGATTATAAACACGCTTATTTGTAAATACATGAGTAACTAGACACACTTTTTACTGTTAACGATTTTTGTTACAATGCGATAAGCAAATAACTGCTATCGGTAAACGGACAGTTCTGTGAGATCGAAACTTGATTCTTGACTCGAAACTATCTTTCATCTTCCACATTCGCTAACGATAGGGTGATTCAATTTCGAGGCTCACCATGGGGATCTCCCTTATTAGTGGAGATAGTTTCGTATTTTTGTGCTGATCAATTATCTGAAAAGAAGTTTTAGCTATTATTTTTCATTTTAAAGATATCTGCAAAAAACTGAAATGTTAGGATATCGTTTTTAATTTACTCTCTTTGATCGTTTTCAACATTTCCATGAAGATTATAAGAACTGCGGGGTTTACTAAACAATCCATGGTCCGCTAAATTTCTGTCCAATGGAATATTGTACGGTTGGGCATTTCTATGCGAACAATAATAAACCTTTATCATATCACGCTTTTCGTTATTGGTAAACGGCATTTTACATCCACAATTAAGGTTTATTTCATCAACCACAATTAAGGTTTATTTGGTTAAATGGCAAACCCAACACTTAGCGCGCCGCTTGATCCAAGTGCATTTTGTTGACGTTACTTGGCAACGAGTCCGGCGGTCTGTAACCAAGCTCGTTAGGTACCTGAATGTTTTTTGATTATTACACCATTATTTTAAAAAATAATGCTAACATGTTATACATTGCGGAAATGAGAAAAAAACACGACTATCGGTAAATGCCAAAGTTCAACATGGCGCCCATAAGAAAAACAAAAGTTGGCCATGGTTACGCCGCCATCTTTGATGTTATTTCAAATTAAAAAATGACACTGCATTCCTTGTTAAAAAGTAGCTTGTTGTTTTTGTTTCAAACGTCTACCTACATTTGGTTTTGAATAAAAAATTAAAAACGATACCTCCACATTTCAGCTTTTTGCGGATACCTTCAAAATGGAAAATGATAGCTTAAATTTCTTTTCAGTTAAAACCAACAAAAAAATACGAAACCTTGCCAAATTTAAACATAGGCTCTATCTCCACTAATAAGCGAGATCCCCATGGTGAGCCTCGAAATTGAATCATCCGGTATACTTAGGCAGAAAATCAAAGGTTCTTCACTGTTCAAGTAGTATATTGGGCAATTAGTTAACAACCTTTTTTTTTAATATGGTTATAGTCAGGCTTATTTGCTACTATGTAAAGGTGACTAAACCCACCATCACACATTAAGTCAAGACATAGCGAGCGATCGACCGAAATTGGCTTCGCGATCGACCGGTCGGTATTTATTTATTAATCCTGATACCCGGGGAAGAGAGACATGGAGAAACGATCATATATGGTATACCGATCACAAATTATTTTATTTGTGTTCCTGACACATGTTTATGACAAATTAGATCACTAATTTATGACAAATTAGATCGAAACTCGTCATACATTTTGTGAAATGCGAATATGCAATTCGCGAGGAAGTCAATTTTAACAACTGATTTAATGATTTCAGTGCATTTTAATAGTATTTGTTATTTTTGATAATGTATTTGAGACATAAATTAACAATTTTAACTTTTTTTTTTCTAGTTGCATTGAATCAAATTTCGAATGTATTGTACACTGATCGGCGCTCTTGTTTTGGCGCCGTGATGGCGGAGTACACAAACAGTTTCGCGCAGCTCGCTATAGGTCTATATCCACTACACTCTCTAGCCCTTGTCCTAGCCTAGCTAGAGCAGTGTTTCTTAGCTTGTGTGGCGTTTGGTTGTGTTCCATATCGTATCTCTGACAGAATATTATAGTATTTTATATCGCTACATATTCTGCGAATTTATAACCCGTTCTTATTGCTGTGCCTCAATATTCATTCTTAGAGTATTTATTTTTTAGATTTCAGCATTTTTTAGTTTTGTTTCATCGTTCTTATAATTTGAGTATTTTTGTTCCATTACCCTTGTTGTTTGAGATTTATATTTTTAGTTTTGTTTGATCGTCCATGTGGTTTTAAAAAATTTATTTCGCTTTGTTTCATCACCCTTGTAGATTAGCGTTTTATATTTTAGTTGCTAAGTTGTTTTATCTGGTTGCCGTATAGTTAAGTAGTTCCAATATTTTATTGTACTTTTTATATAAAAGATAAAAATTATTTTTTTCTTCGGATATATAAATTAGGTTGTTTAATATTCGATCGTATTTTTCTTGATCAGGCATCTTGTTCGGCGGTTTTGTGGCTTTTGTACATTAAAAATGAGACCACAAAACGACTATTCCGAGCTTGCAGAGATTTTAAGGGCGCCTGCAAAGATTTAGGCGTTCTGAACTCTTTGACGGTTGATGTTCTTGCCGTATTTATTGGGGGCGATTTCCTTTTCGGTTCTACATCTTAGGATAGCAGACAAAATATCATCCGTATTGTATCAAAAGGTTACGGCAATATCCTTTCAGCACTTAAAAAAAATCAGGTAAAAGTACAGACGAAGAGGAAGATACCATTATAGGCGGCGAAGAATTATCAGGTGTGATAATGAAAGACATTTCTCGTGATGATGACAACATTCCTATGCTCTTACAAAATATTTATAAAGCAGGACAGCAGCGCTGCTCTGAAATGTTACCTATTCATACAACAAATATGTTTTTATCCGACACTCGCAAAGTGCTATATGAAGCCGAAAGCGACTTTGGTCAATGCACTTATTTCGAGGTGTAGTTTATATTAACAGAGGAAGAGATGAAATTATTAAGCGATGTAAAGAGTAATAAATCCCACCGCAAGTTCTCTAATTTTCCCTTGAAGGAAAAAATTAAATCAGTGAACAACACCTACATCATTAACATGAAAAATTATAACTGTTCAAAGCTAACAAATAATATGACAGTATATTGCTATTACTGTCACGCAGGATGTAAAAAAATTACTCTTAAGCAAAATAAAACAGTAGTGAGTGTGTACAGCCAGGGTCTTAACTATCACCATGGTGAAGCATTAACTCGTCATGTAAGAGGAGTAGAGCGCGTACTCCTCGGTCGGGAATTTAAAAGTCAAAACGCAATGAATGTACGATTAGAGCATATCCGCGACACAGATCAGACCCAAATGTTGTAAACAACTTAGGGCATATAAAATCTGACCATGTTTACAAAAAGATTAAAGCAGAAAGACTGGCCGCACATGATAGGAATAATGATGAACTGATCGACATGATATAAATTTAGCGATACCATCCCGAATATATACAATTTGTTGGACAACCTTTACATATTATCGTAACTAGTAAAGAGCAGATGAATGTAATAAAAAAAAGCTGGAAAAAGCGAGTCCCTTATATTACATATTGATGCCACTGGTTCCGTGGTACACAAACCTGTGTGTTATGATGTTCATATAGACATATACAGACTAACATATTGGAATGCTATGAGAAAACACGTCGTATGTAGTTATGGAAAAATATACTTTGTTACTTGTCACATAAAAATAAATAAAATGATTACCGCTTTACCATTGGTGTTGTTATTATAAACACAACAGTTATTGGCGACGTGGAAGAAGAATCCAGCGGAATCTATATTCAAAGTAGCAGTACATAGACGCAGATTTACATATTTGCCTTTGGTTACAACCAAAATAAGATATGGCTACATCGTTCAATTTCGAAGCATTTAACCCAATCTCTACAAGATTTGATCGATGGTTAGATCGCTTAGAAGGGACCTTTGAATTCTTCAAAGTGGAAAAAGACAGGAAAAGAACTTATCTACTACATTACATAGGACAACAAGCGTATGTTTTACTTTGCGACAATTTGACACCGGAGAAACCTACAGATAAAACTTACGATGAAATTACTACAATCATGAAGTCTCACTACAACCCGGAGCCTTTGGAAATAGCGAACTTTTCAATTCCATACAAGAAAACAACATGACTGTGAAACTGTGCGTGAGTTTTTACGGCACTACAAAAATTATCAGTACACTGTAAATTTGACATGTACCTAAAGAAACCGTTATGCAATCAGTTTTTCGGTTTACATTCAGAACGAATGCAGAGTAGACTTTTATAAATTAAGGAATTAGATTTAGAAAAAGCTATCAGCATTGCAACAAGCATGGAATTATCAGCTAAAAGTACAATTCAAATCAAAAAAGAAAATGTTAATACTATTCATCGTATTAATGACAAAAAGCGACAATCCACGTTTTAAACCTATTTCAACAAACCATAATTTTACAAAATGTTATAGATGTGGCGGTAAAGATCATTTGGCAAATGTATTCAAGGTCAAAAATTTATATTGTAATTCATGCAAAAGAAAAGGCCATGCAACAAATGTTTGTTTCAAAACAAGCAATGCAAATTTAGCTGAGAATGCAAATAAAGAAAACAGAAGTAATTTTAACTTGTGAAAGTACCACTTTGCGTACAAAATTCATGAGCACGATCACGGTTAACAATAAATATATTTCTTTTGACATTGATAGTGGTGCGGCGGTTTCACTACTATCGCATACACAAAAAGATAAACTATTTCCAACTGAAGAAATACATTTGTCCAATTTACAACTGGAACCATAGTGCAGGAAGCAAATCGAAATTATTGGGTACATTTATGTGAAAGTTCAGTACAAGTTGATCTCTAAAAATCTTAAACTTTACATTGTAAAATCAGATCGTCATCCTTTACTTGGCAGAGAGTGGATACGGGACTTAAAAATTAAACTTGAAGAATCTGATACAGAGATTAATACAATTACACCAAGTATAACAAAATACATTGAAGAGTTATGCAAAAATTGTTTTAACTGCAACCAACACTGCAATAACAGACCTAAAGATCAAGTTGAAGAGTGGGAAGATCCTACAAAACTTTTTGATAGAGTTCATATAGATTTTGCCTGACCATTTAAAGGCAAATACTTTTTTATTTTGGTTGATTAATATTACAACAAACATTACAATTGAAATTTGCAGAAAAATTTTTAGTACTTTTGGTTTACCAAACATAATCGTTAGCGATAATGTGCAATTTGCGAAGAAGTCAATTTTAACAACTGATTTAATGATTTCAGTGCATTTTAATAGTATTTGTTATTTAAATTCAATATTTTGAAGAATATTACAACAAACATAACAATTGAAATTTAATTTGCAGAAAAATTTTTAGTACTTATGGTTTACCTAAAATAATCGTTAGCGATAATGGACCACAATTTACGTCTTTCGAATTTAAGAGATTTGTTCAATCAAATGGAATTTAACATAAATTCAGTGCACCATATCATCCATCATCCAACGGATTAGCAGAAAGATACGTACAAACAATGAAACAAGCTTTACGGACGATGAACAATGATTTAGAATACAAGTTATCTAAATTTTTACTACATTACCGATTAGTACCACATATTATTACAGGGAAAAGTCCTGCTGAATTAGTGTTAAATAGAAAAATTAGATCAAGGTTAGACTTATTAAAACCGGAAAATCCTACTAAAACAAATAATACAGATTCAAAAACGGTTTTTCTGAGGGGGATAGAGTTATAGCCAGAAATTATCTTTCTAATGATAAATGGAAATTTGGTAAAATAACCAAAAAGTTAGGAAATGTAAAGTACGAAGTAACGTTAGTCGATGACAGATGATGGAAAAGGCATGTAAATCAGTTAAGGAAACTTGGAGATAATATAAACATAATTTCGATATTGACCATCTTTATAATGATGTGTTAATAACGATGTGTGCGATAGTCAAATCATTGAAAATCCATTACCAAATACTAATGTACCACTACGAAGATGTATTTGAGTCAGAAAAGCACCAGACGGGCTAAATTATGGCTAGATGAAATATTATTTTTGTTAATATAGTTTTAAGAATTTCTTACAAAGAGAGGTGTTATGATGTTCATATATACATATAAGAATGCTATGACAAAACACGTAGTACGTAGTTATGGAAAAATATACTTTGTTACTTGTCATATAAAAATAAATAAAATGATTACCGCTTTACCATTGGAGTTGTTATTATACACACAACACTGTGGAAGGCGAAAAACGTGTACTCTACTATGCCGGAGTTATATCTTTGCCAAACAATCGAGTTTTTCCGGTTATGGAATTTATATCGGCAAGGCATCAAAGTTGTATTGCATCGTGGTTATTGAACACACAATATTGATATGACCATGAACTGAATACATTATTCAATAAAATGAACCAGCTTTCAGTATTAGAATTCACTATCAAAAAAGAGACTATAAATAAATTAAACTTTTTAGAAATCCCATATACTTCCAAACATCCTCACAATATTGATATGGCATCCTTTAGACACCACCTGCAACGAATAATAAATATCCCCATGAATGATGTTGACAGAGCCAATGAAATGAATACCATCAAAACAATAGCTATTAATAATGGTTATGGGATAAAGCTAATTGATGACCTTTATAAACATGTAAAAAGTGCTGACATACTCAAGGAAATACATCCGCATTGAGACATGATGTGCCGTTATCGTAAGTCACCATAGCACCCCTTATTACACCGCAAGATAACTCCAATAATGAAGCGAATTGGAATTATGGTATCCAACCCAACACGCAACAGCATAGCAAGTATATTACTGAATAATAAAGACAACATCCCACATTTACAACAAGTGGTATATACGACAAGTTGTGACAGGGTATACATAGGACAGTCAGGCAGAAATTTAAAGATACGTTTCCACGAACATACTTCTCGTAATAGCTCAGCGGTACGACAACATATGATACAAGAGAGCCATCACTTCCACATCCAAAATATGAAGCGCTTAAGAAGTATCTATTTTGATGGATTATACTGAAATATTCCACATCAACAGGCGAATAGAAAAGGACGGAAGTGATGACAACCTTATTAACAACATCACAGACTTCCCAGGCTATTATTTATTTAAACAAATTACCCAATGACAGTAGGTGTTAATTGTCTCTATTTGGTTATTATCATGTTTAAGTTTAATTTGAATGTACCTTTTGTATATATTCGGTGTGTCAACCATGCACACTTTAGCGTTTTTTTGTCAGTGTTGGTACTAGTGAGTGATGCTCCGGTTTTTAATGTCTGAGTGTTGGCACTATTGCTGTTCGTTTATAGCTTCATGTCGCCTTGTGTTGTTTAGACGCACGCTTTTCATTGTACATATTACAGAACTTTTAATCTATTCCCATCAAGTTTGATGAATTGACTGACGATATTTATGTAAGATAATTGGTTGTGTGTTGATATTGTATATCTATGTTTGTTTGTATTTTTGTTTTTAGACTTAATAATAAGAAGCCACCTGATATAACCCCAATAAATTCTGCTGCCACATGGCACAGTTTTGAATTAGGACTGTTTAAAGAGGTTTTTAATTTTATGATAATAGGAACCACTTCCAATGGCAAAGCTTGGTTTGTGGTTGCCTCGTGAATGGTTTACTGCTGTCCCGATAGTTGTATAAATGTTAGACCTTGCGGTTGTCCGATTAACAGTAAGCTAGTTCATAAGTTGTTAAGGTTATTGTTGTTGATTGTACCTTCTTTTGTCTGTAGTATTGACCTGAGGATGATAATTAATTTATCGAAATCGATAGTCACACAAATTGTTTCAAAGTAAAGAAACATCTCCATACATTACACAGCGTTGTTTTATTTATCTCATATCGAAATATGGAAAGGGTGAAATACTTCGTGAACACTATTACACAATACTTTTTCAAAAATAACTATAATTGGCCCGTCTTCTCTGAGGTAGTTGTGGATTTCAGCTTTGCTCTGATAAATGCTGTTTTGCTAACTTTTAACACTACTCTTCTTCAGTATATTGAAAGTGCATACGACTAAAATCCACAGTTCTACAACTGCACAAAGTTACGGCTTTGTTGTGCACATTTGATTAAAAACATTTGCAGGGACATCAATAGCTTATACTGCAACAGGGATGCCAAACGATTTATAAAAGGTGTAATAATATCACTGTTCGACTGCACCGATATGGCGCATATTAATATTCCCATCGTAAAATTAGCGATATTAACATTAACAAGATCGCGCTCAAAGAATGTAGAAGCTGAAGAGTATCTTTTAAATGGTGTCAGCAATTCAAATGTTAATGACGATGACGATGAGGACAACGATGTGCAATTCAGCAAACCTGATAACATCGGATCGACGTTGTATACATATACATCACTGTATGAGTTAAAGCAATAGTAGTTAAAAAGTTTAAGTTAAAAAGTTTAGTTAGTAATAATAGTTAAAGCAGTTTAAAGCAATAATTATACGCTACTCCCATATAGCTGACTGTTAAAAGAAGAACTTATATTTTTCCGAAAAATTAATGGAAGTTTTGCTTACTCCTTACCATTATGGTCTCGCATCGAAGGACAATTTCGGCGAAGTAACACCATCGTCGACAATTACTTCAGGCTAGTTAAAGGTAATCTAATGCGTAACAACTTGCACGTACGCTGTTCTAGGTTTGTGCGAATTATAAGAGGTTATGTGCTGGGAATCCACAAGGAATTTATACTTGACGTGTCAAGGAAAAATGTGCGATACGAGCTAAAGCAATAAAGATATATCAAAGCGTACTATCGAGCCAGAGGAAACGTGAAGCAAAAGAAATAAAAATATACACAAAATCACAAAACGAGTCACAGAGAAACGAATTATGAAAACAAAGAAGGAACAATCTTGTATTTATTCCTCCAAAGTTGTCCAAGGATTATGTTGTTGCACTATTTACAAAACAAAAGCTTTATTATTCCAGCTTGCAAACTTTACATGAGCACCGAAACTCAGTGGATACGTATGTTGACAACTTTGCAATTGATCAGTACCTTTCTGTCCTCTGTTCAATTTATAAGCGGGATGATATGTATATATCACCCTGCCAAACGGCAGAAAATCCTATATCATTGGTTAATATGAGCACTCGATTAATTAATAAATCTTCTATTTTGATGCCGCTTTATCATAACGCTAGGCGACATTGAACACTCGCACTTGCAAATATTTACACCCATACATTCATTTATTTAGATCCTATGACACATCCACTGCGGATTTGTATTTCAAAGAATATGAACCATACTTGAAGAAGCTTTGTAAGCCTCATCCATTTCTAAATTATACATTGAAAAGATTAACTCATCCGTTACAAACGGACGGCTTCAAATGCGGAGTTTTCATTTGTTATTATGCACAGTGTTTGATGAATAATTTTAATATGGAAGAACTAAACTCAATGATATTTAGAAAAGCAATTTGATCCCATGATAAACGACACATCCACTGCAGATTTGTATTTAAAAGAATATGAACCATACTTGAAGAAGCTTTGTAAACCACATCCATTTCTAAATTATACATTGAAAAGATTAACTCATCCGTTACAAATGGACGGCTACAACTGCGGAGTTTTCATTTGTTATTATGCACAGTGTTTGATGAATAATTTTAATATGGAAGAACTAAACTCAATGATATTTAGAAAAACAATTTGATCCCACGATAAACGACACATCCACTGCAGATTTGTATTTAGAAGAATATGAACCATACTTGAAGAAGCTTTGTAAACCTCATCCATTTCTAAATTATACATTGAAAAGATTAACTCATCCGTTACAAATGAACGGCTACAACTGCGGAGTTTTCATTTATTATGCACAGTGTTTGATGAATAATTTTAATATGGAAGAACTAAACTCAATAATATTTAGAAAAACAATTTGATCCCATGATAAACGACACATCCACTGCAGATTTGTATTTAAAAGAATATGAACCATACTTGAAGAAGCTTTGTAAACCTCATCCATTTCTAAATTATACATTGAAAAGATTAGCTCATCCGTTACAAATGGACGGCTACAACTGCGGAGTTTTCATTTGTTATTATGCACAGTGTTTGATGAATAATTTTAATATGGAAGAACTAAACTCAATGATATTTAGAAAAACAATTTGATCCCATGATAAACGACACATTCACTGCAGATTTGAATTTAAAAGAATATGAACCATACTTGAAGAAGCTTTGTAAACCTCATCAATTTCTAAATTATACATTGAAAAGATTAACTCATCCGTTACAAATGGACGGCTACAACTGCGGAGTTTTAATTTATTATGCACAGTGTTTGATGAATAATTTTAATATGGAAGAACTAAACTCAATAATATTTAGAAAAACAATTTGATCCCATGATAAACGACACATCCACTGCAGATTTGTATTTAAAAGAATATGAACCATACTTGAAGAAGCTTTGTAAACCACATCCATTTCTAAATTATACATTGAAAAGATTAACTCATCCGTTACAAATGGACGGCTACAACTGCGGAGTTTTCATTTGTTATTATGGACAGTGTTTGATGAATAATTTTAATATGGAAGAACTAAACTCAATAATATTTAGAAAAACAATTTGATCCCATGATAAACGACACATCCACTGCAGATTTATATTTAAAAGAATATGAACCATACTTGAAGAAGCTTTGTAAACCACATCCATTTCTAAATTATACATTGAAAAGATTAACTCATCCGTTACAAATGGACGGCTACAACTGCGGAGTTTTCATTTGTTATTATGCACAGTGTTTGATGAATAATTTTAATATGGAAGAAGTAAACTCAATGATATTTAGAAAAACAATTTGATCCCACGATAAACGACACATCCACTGCAGATTTGTATTTAAAAGAATATGAACCATACTTGAAGAAGCTTTGTAAACCTCATCCATTTCTAAGTTATACATTGAAAAGATTAACTCATTCGTTACAAATGGACGGCTACAACTGCGGAGTTTTCATTTATTATGCACAGTGTTTGATGAATAATTTTAATATGGAAGAACTAAACTCAATAATATTTAGAAAAACAATTTGATCCCATGATAAACGACACATCCACTGCAGATTTGTATTTAAAAGAATATGAACCATACTTGAAGAAGCTTTGTAAACCTCATCCATTTCTAAATTATACATTGAAAAGATTAACTCATCCGTTACAAATGGACGGCTACAACTGCGGAGTTTTCGTTTGTTATTATGCACAGTGTTTGATGAATAATTTTAATATGGAAGAACTAAACTCAATGACATTTAGAAAAACAATTTGATCCCACGATAAACGACACATCCACTGCAGATTTGTATTTAAAAGAATATGAACCATACTTGAAGAAGCTTTGTAAACCTCATCCATTTCTAAGTTATACATTGAAAAGATTAACTCATCCGTTACAAATGGACGGCTACAACTGCGGAGTTTTCATTTATTATGCACAGTGTTTGATGAATAATTTTAATATGGAAGAACTAAACTCAATAATATTTAGAAAAACAATTTGATCCCATGATAAACGACACATCCACTGCAGATTTGTATTTAAAAGAATATGAACCATACTTGAAGAAGCTTTGTAAACCTCATCCATTTCTAAATTATACATTGAAAAGATTAACTCATCCGTTACAAATGGACGGCTACAACTGCGGAGTTTTCATTTGTTATTATGGACAGTGTTTGATGAATAATTTTAATATGGAAGAACTAAACTCAATAATATTTAGAAAAACAATTTGATCCCATGATAAACGACACATCCACTGCAGATTTATATTTAAAAGAATATGAACCATACTTGAAGAAGCTTTGTAAACCACATCCATTTCTAAATTATACATTGAAAAGATTAACTCATCCGTTACAAATGGACGGCTACAACTGCGGAGTTTTCATTTGTTATTATGCACAGTGTTTGATGAATAATTTTAATATGGAAGAAGTAAACTCAATGATATTTAGAAAAACAATTTGATCCCACGATAAACGACACATCCACTGCAGATTTGTATTTAAAAGAATATGAACCATACTTGAAGAAGCTTTGTAAACCTCATCCATTTCTAAGTTATACATTGAAAAGATTAACTCATTCGTTACAAATGGACGGCTACAACTGCGGAGTTTTCATTTATTATGCACAGTGTTTGATGAATAATTTTAATATGGAAGAACTAAACTCAATAATATTTAGAAAAACAATTTGATCCCATGATAAACGACACATCCACTGCAGATTTGTATTTAAAAGAATATGAACCATACTTGAAGAAGCTTTGTAAACCTCATCCATTTCTAAATTATACATTGAAAAGATTAACTCATCCGTTACATTTGGACGGCTACAACTGCGGAGTTTTCGTTTGTTATTATGCACAGTGTTTGATAAATAATTTTAATATGGAAGAACTAAACTCAATGACATTTAGAAAAACAATTTGATCCCACGATAAACGACACATCCACTGCAGATTTGTATTTAAAAGAATATGAACCATACTTGAAGAAGCTTTGTAAACCTCATCCATTTCTAAGTTATACATTGAAAAGATTAACTCATCCGTTACAAATGGACGGCTACAACTGCGGAGTTTTCATTTATTATGCACAGTGTTTGATGAATAATTTTAATATGGAAGAACTAAACTCAATAATATTTAGAAAAACAATTTGATCCCATGATAAACGACACATCCACTGCAGATTTGTATTTAAAAGAATATGAACCATACTTGAAGAAGCTTTGTAAACCTCATCCATTTCTAAATTATACATTGAAAAGATTAACTCATCCGTTACAAATGGACGGCTACAACTGCGGAGTTTTCATTTATTATGCACAGTGTTTGATGAATAATTTTAATATGGAAGAACTAAACTCAATAATATTTAGAAAAACAATTTGATCCCATGATAAACGACACATCCACTGCAGATTTGTATTTAAAAGAATAAGAACCATACTTGAAGAAGCTTTGTAAACCTCATCCATTTCTAAATTATACATTGAAAAGATTAACTCATCCGTTACAAATGGACGGCTACAACTGCGGAGTTTTCGTTTGTTATTATGCACAGTGGTTGATGAATAATTTTAATATGGAAGAACTAAACTCAATGATATTTAGAAAAACAATTTGATCCCACGATAAACGACACATCCACTGCAGATTTGTATTTAAAAGAATATGAACCATACTTGAAGAAGCTTTGTAAACCTCATCCATTTCTAAGTTATACATTGAAAAGATTAACTCATCCGTTACAAATGGACGGCTACAACTGCGGAGTTTTCATTTATTATGCACAGTGTTTGATGAATAATTTTAATATGGAAGAACTAAACTCAATAATATTTAGAAAAACAATTTGATCCCATGATAAACGACACATCCACTGCAGATTTGTATTTAAAAGAATATGAACCATACTTGAAGAAGCTTTGTAAACCTCATCCTTTCTAAATTATACACTGAAAAGATTAACTCATCCGTTACAAATGGACGGCTACAACTGCGGAGTTTTCATTTGTTATTATGCACAGTGTTTGATGAATAATTTTAATATGGAAGAACTAAACTCAATGATATTTAGAAAAACAATTTGATCCCACGATGAACGACACATCCACTGCAGATTTGTATTTAAAAGAATATGAACCATACTTGAAGAAGCTTTGTAAACCTAATCCATTTCTAAATTATACATTGAAAAGATTAACTCATCCGTTACAAATGGACGGCTACAACTGCGGAGTTTTCGTTTGTTATTATGCACAGTGTTTGATGAATAATTTTAATATGGAAGAACTAAACTCAATGACATTTAGAAAAACAATTTGATCCCACGATAAACGACACATCCACTGCAGATTTGTATTTAAAAGAATATGAACCATACTTGAAGAAGCTTTGTAAACCTCATCCATTTCTAAGTTATACATTGAAAAGATTAACTCATCCGTTACAAATGGACGGCTACAACTGCGGAGTTTTCATTTATTATGCACAGTGTTTGATGAATAATTTTAATATGGAAGAACTAAACTCAATAATATTTAGAAAAACAATTTGATCCCATGATAAACGACACATCCACTGCAGATTTGTATTTAAAAGAATATGAACCATACTTGAAGAAGCTTTGTAAACCTCATCCATTTCTAAATTATACACTGAAAAGATTAACTCATCCGTTACAAATGGACGGCTACAACTGCGGAGTTTTCATTTGTTATTATGCACAGTGTTTGATGAATAATTTTAATATGGAAGAACTAAACTCAATGATATTTAGAAAAACAATTTGATCCCATGATAAACGACACATTCACTGCAGATTTGTATTTAAAAGAATATGAACCATACTTGAAGAAGCTTTGTAAACCTCATCCATTTCTAAATTATACATTGAAAAGATTAACTCATCCGTTACAAATGGACGGCTACAACTGCGGAGTTTTCATTTATTATGCACAGTGTTTGATGAATAATTTTAATATGGAAGAACTAAACTCAATAATATTTAGAAAAACAATTTGATCCCATGATAAACGACACATCCACTGCAGATTTGTATTTAAAAGAATAAGAACCATACTTGAAGAAGCTTTGTAAACCTCATCCATTTCTAAATTATACATTGAAAAGATTAACTCATCCGTTACAAATGGACGGCTACAACTGCGGAGTTTTCGTTTGTTATTATGCACAGTGTTTGATGAATAATTTTAATATGGAAGAACTAAACTCAATGATATTTAGAAAAACAATTTGATCCCACGATAAACGACACATCCACTGCAGATTTGTATTTAAACGAATATGAACCATACTTGAAGAAGCTTTGTAAACCTCATCCATTTCTAAGTTATACATTGAAAAGATTAACTCATCCGTTACAAATGGACGGCTACAACTGCGGAGTTTTCATTTATTATGCACAGTGTTTGATGAATAATTTTAATATGGAAGAACTAAACTCAATAATATTTAGAAAAACAATTTGATCCCATGATAAACGACACATCCACTGCAGATTTGTATTTAAAAGAATATGAACCATACTTGAAGAAGCTTTGTAAACCTCATCCTTTCTAAATTATACACTGAAAAGATTAACTCATCCGTTACAAATGGACGGCTACAACTGCGGAGTTTTCATTTGTTATTATGCACAGTGTTTGATGAATAATTTTAATATGGAAGAACTAAACTCAATGATATTTAGAAAAACAATTTGATCCCACGATGAACGACACATCCACTGCAGATTTGTATTTAAAAGAATATGAACCATACTTGAAGAAGCTTTGTAAACCTCATCCATTTCTAAGTTATACATTGAAAAGATTAACTCATCCGTTACAAATGGACGGCTACAACTGCGGAGTTTTCATTTATTATGCACAGTGTTTGATGAATAATTTTAATATGGAAGAACTAAACTCAATAATATTTAGAAAAACAATTTGCTCCCATGATAAACGACACATCCACTGCAGATTTGTATTTAAAAGAATATGAACCATACTTGAAGAAGCTTTGTAAACCTCATCCATTTCTAAGTTATACATTGAAAAGATTAACTCATCCGTTACAAATGGACGGCTACAACTGCGGAGTTTTCATTTATTATGCAGTGTTTGATGAATAATTTTAATATGGAAGAACTAAACTCAATAATATTTAGAAAAACAATTTGATCCCATGATAAACGACACATCCACTGCAGATTTGTATTTAAAAGAATATGAACCATACTTGAAGAAGCTTTGTAAACCTCATCCATTTCTAAGTTATACATTGAAAAGATTAACTCATCCGTTACAAATGGACGGCTACAACTGCGGAGTTTTCATTTATTATGCACAGTGTTTGATGAATAATTTTAATATGGAAGAACTAAACTCAATAATATTTAGAAAAACAATTTGATCCCATGTTAAACGACACATCCACCGCAGATTTGTATTTAAAAGAATAAGAACCATACTTGAAGAAGCTTTGTAAACCTCATCCATTTCTAAATTATACATTGAAAAGATTAACTCATCCGTTACAAATGGACGGCTACAACTGCGGAGTTTTCGTTTGTTATTATGCACAGTGTTTGATGAATAATTTTAATATGGAAGAACTAAACTCAATGATATTTAGAAAAACAATTTGATCCCACGATAAACGACACATCCACTGCAGATTTGTATTTAAAAGAATATGAACCATACTTGAAGAAGCTTTGTAAACCTCATCCATTTCTAAGTTATACATTGAAAAGATTAACTCATCCGTTACAACTGGACCGCTACAACTGCGGAGTTTTCATTTATTGTGCACAGTGTTTGATGAATAATTTTAATATGGAAGAACTAAACTCAACAATATTTAGAAAAACAATTTGATCCCATGATAAACGACACATCCACTGCAGATTTGTATTTAAAAGAATATGAACCATACTTGAAGAAGCTTTGTAAACCTCATCCATTTCTAAATTATACATTGAAAAGATTAACTCATCCGTTACAAATGGACGGCTACAACTGCGGAGTTTTCATTTATTATGCACAGTGTTTGATGAATAATTTTAATATGGAAGAACTAAACTCAATAATATTTAGAAAAACAATTTGATCCCATGATAAACGACACATCCACTGCAGATTTGTATTTAAAAGAATATGAACCATACTTGAAGAAGCTTTGTAAACCTCATCCATTTCTAAATTATACATTGCAAAGATTAACTCATCCGTTACAAATGGACGGCTACAACTGCGGAGTTTTCGTTTGTTATTATGCACAGTGTTTGATGAATAATTTTAATATGGAAGAACTAAACTCAATGACATTTAGAAAAACAATTTGATCCCACGATAAACGACACATCCACTGCAGATTTGTATTTAAAAGAATATGAACCATACTTGAAGCTTTGTAAACCTCATCCATTTCTAAGTTATACATTGAAAAGATTAACTCATCCGTTACAAATGGACGGCTACAACTGCGGAGTTTTCATTTATTATGCACAGTGTTTGATGAATAATTTTAATATGGAAGAACTAAACTCAATAATATTTAGAAAAACAATTTGATCCCATGATAAACGACACATCCACTGCAGATTTGTATTTAAAAGAATATGAACCATACTTGAAGAAGCTTTGTAAACCTCATCCATTTCTAAATTATACACTGAAAAGATTAACTCATCCGTTACAAATGGACGGCTACAACTGCGGAGTTTTCATTTGTTATTATGCACAGTGTTTGATGAATAATTTTAATATGGAAGAACTAAACTCAATGATATTTAGAAAAACAATTTGATCCCATGATAAACGACACATTCACTGCAGATTTGTATTTAAAAGAATATGAACCATACTTGAAGAAGCTTTGTAAACCTCATCCATTTCTAAATTATACATTGAAAAGATTAACTCATCCGTTACAAATGGACGGCTACAACTGCGGAGTTTTCGTTTGTTATTATGCACAGTGTTTGATGAATAATTTTAATATGGAAGAACTAAACTCAATGATATTTAGAAAAACAATTTGATCCCACGATAAACGACACATCCACTGCAGATTTGTATTTAAAAGAATATGAACCATACTTGAAGAAGCTTTGTAAACCTCATCCATTTCTAAGTTATACATTGAAAAGATTCCGTTACAAATGGACGGCTACAACTGCGGAGTTTTCATTTATTATGCACAGTGTTTGATGAATAATTTTAATATGGAAGAACTAAACTCAATAATATTTAGAAAAACAATTTGATCCCATGATAAACAACACATCCACTGCAGATTTGTATTTAAAAGAATATGAACCATACTTGAAGAAGCTTTGTAAACCTCATCCTTTCTAAATTATACACTGAAAAGATTAACTCATCCGTTACAAATGGACGGCTACAACTGCGGAGTTTTCATTTGTTATTATGCACAGTGTTTGATGAATAATTTTAATATGGAAGAACTAAACTCAATGATATTTAGAAAAACAATTTGATCCCACGATAAACGACACATCCACTGCAGATTTGTATTTAAAAGAATATGAACCATACTTGAAGAAGCTTTGTAAACCTCATCCATTTCTAAGTTATACATTGAAAAGATTAACTCATCCGTTACAACTGGACGGCTACAACTGCGGAGTTTTCATTTATTGTGCACAGTGTTTGATGAATAATTTTAATATGGAAGAACTAAACTAAATAATATTTAGAAAAACAATTTGATCCCATGATAAACGACACATCCACTGCAGATTTGTATTTAAAAGAATATGAACCATACTTGAAGAAGCTTTGTAAACCTCATCCATTTCTAAATTATACATTGAAAAGATTAACTCATCCGTTACAAATGGACGGCTACAACTGCGGAGTTTTCATTTGTTATTATGCACAGTGTTTGATGAATAATTTTAATATGGAAGAACTAAACTCAATGATATTTAGAAAAACAATTTGATCCCACGATAAACGACACATCCACTGCAGATTTGTATTTAAAAGAATATGAACCATACTTGAAGAAGCTTTGTAAACTTCATCCATTTCTAAGTTATACATTGAAAAGATTCCGTTACAAATGGACGGCTACAACTGCGGAGTTTTCATTTATTATGCACAGTGTTTGATGAATAATTTTAATATGGAAGAACTAAACTCAATAATATTTAGAAAAACAATTTGATCCCATGATAAACAACACATCCACTGCAGATTTGTATTTAAAAGAATATGAACCATACTTGAAGAAGCTTTGTAAACCTCATCCTTTCTAAATTATACACTGAAAAGATTAACTCATCCGTTACAAATGGACGGCTACAACTGCGGAGTTTTCATTTGTTATTATGCACAGTGTTTGATGAATAATTTTAATATGGAAGAACTAAACTCAATGATATTTAGAAAAACAATTTGATCCCACGATATACGACACATCCACTGCAGATTTGTATTTAAAAGAATATGAACCATACTTGAAGAAGCTTTGTAAACCTCATCCATTTCTAAGTTATACATTGAAAAGATTAACTCATCCGTTACAACTGGACGGCTACAACTGCGGAGTTTTCATTTATTGTGCACAGTGTTTGATGAATAATTTTAATATGGAAGAACTAAACTCAATAATATTTAGAAAAACAATTTGATCCCATGATAAACGACACATCCACTGCAGATTTGTATTTAAAAGAATATGAACCATACTTGAAGAAGCTTTGTAAACCTCATCCATTTCTAAATTATACATTGAAAAGATTAACTCATCCGTTACAAATGGACGGCTACAACTGCGGAGTTTTCATTTGTTATTATGCACAGTGTTTGATGAATAATGTTAATATGGAAGAACTAAACTCAATGATATTTAGAAAAACAATTTGATCCCACGATAAACGACACATCCACTGCAGATTTGTATTTAAAAGAATATGAACCATACTTGAAGAAGCTTTGTAAACCTCATCCATTTCTAAATTATACATTGAAAAGATTAACTCATCTGTTGATGTCTTGATGACTGGATTTTTCTCTTGATTAGTTATCGTAAACGTATTTTATAAAGTAATAATTTATTTAACGTTGAGGGAGTACATGATAACGTGATGAATGCAAAATGACAGACTACTAACAAAAAAAAACAATTTCGAGTTGTCATGTAAAAATGACACGGCCAACTCATGAATGGATAACATAACAAATATGCACTGGAACTGAACATGGCGCCGCCCTTGAAGCACTTGCGTTCAACAGTAGTTACTTAAGTAGTCAATCGTCGATGGGTAACACAGCAATCTTGTTAACGGCACGAGTCACTTCGCCATTTGAAGTGTGGATGCTGACGACTCGCGTTAAACCGTCCTTTCCTGGATGAAGTTTTGAAATTCGTCCAAGACGCCAATACAAGGGTGGGGTGGAGTCTTCCTTTAAGATGACTAATGAACCGATACTTATTTTGACGTTAGAAGTACGGTTCCATTTATTCCGCTTCTGTAAACTTTACAGATATTCATTGGACCAGCGTTTCCAAAAATGAAGCGAAATTTGGCGTATACGTTTGTAATGAGGCAGGCGATTATTAGGCAAATGTTCGATGCCCACGTTGTGTTCAATTATGCTGGTAAGTTTGTCTCCAATTAGGAAATGGCTGGGAGTAAGTGCTGTCAGATCCTTAGGGTCGCTTGTTAATGGAACCAAAGGACGGGAATTGAGGGTAGCCTCAATTTGTGTAACAATTGTATACAAGTCTTCAAAATGAAAAACTGATTTTCCGATAATACGTTTCATGTGATATTTTGAAGATTTAACAGCTGCCTCCCAAAGACCACCGTGATGGGGTGAACGTGCAGGTGAAAAGTGCCAAGTTATTCCGTTATTTATTGAGTAATATTGCAAATTGGAAGGTTGTGAAAGTAATGAATGAATTTCCTTTTTTAATTTATTGTTAGCACCTACAAAATTTGTCCCATTATCGGAGTAAATATGCTTGCATATACCCCGCCTTGCAACGAACCGTTTTAGAACTTTGAGAAATGAATCTGTGGATAGATCACCCGCGATATCAAGGTGTACAGCCTTAGTAGAGAAACATACAAAAATACATACGTAACCTTTTATAATTTTCTTATTTCTAAGCCGTGAATCTTTTATATCGAAAGGGCCTGCAAAATCAACTCCTGTAATTAGGAAAGGTCTGGTTGGGTATAAACGATTAGCAGGTAAATCTCCCATTTTTTCTAATATATTTTGAGGTAAGATAGTTCGTTTAGTTAAGTTCTTATAATTCATGTCGGATATTTCGTAATGCAAATAATCTAATTCTGCATCCCAAGAGATACCTAAGGCTTTAGTGCTTTTTGTATCAGTTATGAAATAAAAGGGAGTTTGATCGTCTTCAGGAGTCGTATGTAGAATATTTTTATTGTTTGAAGTCCATTTCCTTAATTTAAATCCGTAATCAGATAGAAGATTGCTTAGTTGTTCTTTTATATATTTTGCATTTGAAATGGTATCGGATCCTGTTATAAGATCATCCACGTAAAAATCTTTCAATATTATTTTAGCTATATCTGGATGTAATTTTTCGTTTTCGTAAGCGACTTCATGCAAAGCTCTTATAGCTAGATAAGAAGCACTCGAGGTACCATATGTAACAGTGGTTAATCTGTAGTGTCTTAATGGTTCATTTTTATTATCGCGCCAAACAATTCTTAGTAAGTCTCTTTGATCCTCCGCAATTATTATTTGGCGATACATTTTTTCGATATCTCCAATGATAATATAGTTATGTTTTCTGAATCTTATTAAAATGTCAAATAAATCATCCTGAATTTTTGGACCAACTTTTAAAACATCATTTAGTGATAAATTGGAAGAAGTTTTAGCCGAACCATCAAAAACAACACGCAATTTTGTAGTTGAACTACTTTCACGAAAAACGCCATGGTGTGGAAGGTAAAAGCAAGGTTGAGGTTGATCTCCGTAAATGTCATTTGAAATAACTTCCATGTGACCTAAGGTCTGATATTCTGAAATAAAACTTGTATATGATTCGCGCATCTTGTCATTTTTTTCTAACTGTTTTTCAAGTTTTAAAAACCTATTAATTGCGTTATCCTTAGATTGACCTAAATCGTTTAAATTGCAACGTGTTGGTAGTCTAACGATAAAATGACCAGTTTGGGAACGTGAGTGGGTGGTAATGAAATCGTTTTCGCATTCCAACTCTTCATTGCTAATTCTTTTAGTGGTTGGTAATTCCTCCAAATTCCAAAATTTTTCTAGTTGTTCATCAAAATCTGATTTGACTGATACGGAACAGATGGATTTCTTTGATGATACAAAATTTACGTTACTAACTGGACCTGAAATGATCCATCCAAATTTAGATTTTTGTAAGATAGTTGATAGACCCACCATTTCTTTTATTTGGCCAACAGAAATCAAGTTCCAGAAGACTTCTGCACCTATCAGCAAATCAACTTTGTCACATACATAGAAGGCAGGATCAGCAAGTGAAATATTGTCTGGAATTTTTATTTTGTTAGGGTTAATGGTAAAATTAGGGAGATTATCAGTGATACGGGATATGATTAAATATGTCAGTTGTACTTCATAATTATTGTAAATTGATTTAACATGAGTTCGTAAACAATCAGAAATAGATGTACTAGATTGATTGATTCCTATTACTGGAATATTGATCTTTTGTGAAGGGATTTTGAGTTTGAAAGCAAGTTCCTTGGTTATAAAGTTTGATTGACTTCCAGAGTCGAGTAAAACTCTAGCTTTATGATATGCGCCAATTGAATCTTTAATGTAAACCAAAGCAGTGGACAATAGAATATTCTGTTTGGCTACAACGTGAGTATTTATTGATGAATTTTTCTGTGCAGAATCAGAATTATCCGTTTTAGTATCGTTTAGTTTCTCAAATTTGTCCATATGAAGTAGAGTATTGTGTCGCTTGTTGCAACGCTTACAATTAAAACTAGAAGAGCAGTCCTTTGAAAAATGATTAGGTCTAAAGCAATTTGTACAAAGCTTTAGTCTGATTACCTCCTGATATCTAGTTTTGACGGGCAATTTAATGATATCTTGACATTGATATAACGCATGAGGTCCTTTACAAAATTCACAGATATGATTAGATGTTATTACGTGAGAAACTGATTTTGTTAATGAATCATTGTTACGTTTTTGATGTGAGTAGTTTTTTAAGTCCTTAACGTAAGGTGTCGTAATTGTTTCCAAAATTTGACAACGTTCAGAAAGAAAGTCTAGGAATTGACATAATGTCGGTTTTTTATAATTACCATTGGTGATTATTCGTTCTTGCCACTCTATTTTGTTTGAGGAGTCGAGTTTATTTTTTAGCAAATATATTAATATTGTGTCCCATTGCTCAACTGGTTCACCTAATGATTTTAGAGATCGAACGTGTTTATTGAAATCATCAACTAATTTGCGTAAAGATATTAATGAATTTGATGAAACGGACGGATAGTCGAAAAGGGATTGAATATGTTTTTCTATAATTAATCGTGTATTTTGAAACCTTTCGTTTAGTAATGACCATGCAATTATATAATTGACGTTTGACATTTCTAAATTTTGAATGACTTCATATGCGATCCCTTTTAAACACCCGTTTAAATAGTAAAATTTTTCAATATTTGATAGATTTTCATTTTTGTGAACCAACGTGACAAAGGAGTCATGAAAATGAAGCCATTCCTGGTAATCACCGTTGAATTGAGGTAATGACATGGCAGGCAATTTAAAATTAGACGTTTTTATGTCATTAGAACTGACATCAGTCAATTGTGACAAATGCTTTTTGACATTTGCCCGTATTCGATAGTAATCATTTTCGAATGATTCTCTATTAGGCTCTTCCTGATCTAATTTATCAGATGGAGTTAAGCGTTCAATATTAGTCTGAACAGTTTTAAACTCTGTAAGAATTCCCTCAATTTCCTTAAAACGTTCGTGCAGTTCTGCGGCTTTAGAAGGATCATATGCGCAAACAAATTTATCAAAACGTAATAACTCAGCTTTTATTGTTGAGCGCTGATGAATTAAATTCTTTAGCTTGGTAGCCATAATGAAAATTGTGAAAATTAATTAAATAGTTATCTGCTTGAAATTGTCACACAAATTAAGGCTCACCTAAAAATCCCTCCGTGGGAGATGCATGTGGGGTTCGTGTGGCGAGATTAAGATGAGTTGAGGGACAATGAAGTTGACGTTGGGGCTTGAAGCAATCAGACGTATGCGCTGGGATCCGGCTCGACGGACCAAAATGTTGATGTCTTGATGACTGGATTTTTCTCTTGATTAGTTATCGTAAACGTATTTTATAAAGTAATAATTTATTTAACGTTGAGGGAGTACATGATAACGTGATGAATGCAAAATGACAGACTACTAACAAAAAAAAACAATTTCGAGTTGTCATGTAAAAATGACACGGCCAACTCATGAATGGATAACATAACAAATATGCACTGGAACTGAACATCATCCGTTACAAATGGACGGCTACAACTGCGGAGTTTTCATTTATTATGCACAGTGTTTGATGAATAATTTTAATATGGAAGAACTAAACTCAATAATATTTAGAAAAACAATTTGATCCCATGATAAACGACACATCCACTGCAGATTTGTATTTAAAAGAATAAGAACCATACTTGAAGAAGCTTTGTAAACCTCATCCATTTCTAAATTATACATTGAAAAGATTAACTCATCCGTTACAAATGGACGGCTACAACTGCGGAGTTTTCGTTTGTTATTATGCACAGTGTTTGATGAATAATTTTAATATGGAAGAACTAAACTCAATGATATTTAGAAAAACAATTTGATCCCACGATAAACGACACATCCACTGCAGATTTGTATTTAAAAGAATATGAACCATACTTGAAGAAGCTTTGTAAACCTCATCCATTTCTAAGTTATACATTGAAAAGATTCCGTTACAAATGGACGGCTACAACTGCGGAGTTTTCATTTATTATGCACAGTGTTTGATGAATAATTTTAATATGGAAGAACTAAACTCAATAATATTTAGAAAAACAATTTGATCCCATGATAAACAACACATCCACTGCAGATTTGTATTTAAAAGAATATGAACCATACTTGAAGAAGCTTTGAAAACCTCATCCTTTCTAAATTATACACTGAAAAGATTAACTCATCCGTTACAAATGGACGGCTACAACTGCGGAGTTTTCATTTGTTATTATGCACAGTGTTTGATGAATAATTTTAATATGGAAGAACTAAACTCAATGATATTTAGAAAAACAATTTGATCCCACGATATACGACACATCCACTGCAGATTTGTATTTAAAAGAATATGAACCATACTTGAAGAAGCTTTGTAAACCTCATCCATTTCTAAGTTATACATTGAAAAGATTAATTCATCCGTTACAACTGGACGGCTACAACTGCGGAGTTTTCATTTATTGTGCACAGTGTTTGATGAATAATTTTAATATGGAAGAACTAAACTCAATAATATTTAGAAAAACAATTTGATCCCATGATAAACGACACATCCACTGCAGATTTGTATTTAAAAGAATATGAACCATACTTGAAGAAGCTTTGTAAACCTCATCCATTTCTAAATTATACATTGAAAAGATTAACTCATCCGTTACAAATGGACGGCTACAACTGCGGAGTTTTCATTTGTTATTATGCACAGTGTTTGATGAATAATTTTAATATGGAAGAACTAAACTCAATGATATTTAGAAAAACAATTTGATCCCACGATAAACGACACATCCACTGCAGATTTGTATTTAAAGGAATATGAACCATACTTGAAGAAGCTTTGTAAACCTCATCCATTTCTAAGTTATACATTGAAAAGATTAACTGATCCGTTACAAATGGACGGCTACAACTGCGGAGTTTTCATTTATTATGCACAGTGTTTGATGAATAAGTTTAATATGGAAGAACTAAACTCAATAATATTTAGAAAAACAATTTGATCCCATGATAAACGACACATCCACTGCAGATTTGTATTTAAAAGAATATGAACCATACTTGAAGAAGCTTTGTAAACCTCATCCATTTCTAAATTATACATTGAAAAGATTAACTCATCCGTTACAAATGGACGGCTACAACTGCGGAGTTTTCGTTTGTTATTATGCACAGTGTTTGATGAATAATTTTAATATGGAAGAACTAAACTCAATGATATTTAGAAAAACAATTTGATCCCACGATAAACGACACATCCACTGCAGATTTGTATTTAAAAGAATATGAACCATACTTGAAGAAGCTTTGTAAACCTCATCCATTTCTAAGTTATACATTGAAAAGATTAACTCATCCGTTACAAATGGACGGCTACAACTGCGGAGTTTTCATTTATTATGCACAGTGTTTGATGAATAATTTTAATATGGAAGAACTAAACTCAATAATATTTAGAAAAACAATTTGATCCCATGATAAACAACACATCCACTGCATATTTGTATTTAAAAGAATATGAACCATACTTGAAGAAGCTTTGTAAACCTCATCCTTTCTAAATTATACACTGAAAAGATTAACTCATCCGTTACAAATGGACGGCTACAACTGCGGAGTTTTCATTTGTTATTATGCACAGTGTTTGATGAATAATTTTAATATGGAAGAACTAAACTCAATGATATTTAGAAAAACAATTTGATCCCACGATATACGACACATCCACTGCAGATTTGTATTTAAAAGAATATGAACCATACTTGAAAAAGCTTTGTAAACCTCATCCATTTCTAAGTTATACATTGAAAAGATTAACTCATCCGTTACAACTGGACGGCTACAACTGCGGAGTTTTCATTTATTGTGCACAGTGTTTGATGAATAATTTTAATATGGAAGAACTAAACTCAATAATATTTAGAAAAACAATTTGATCCCATGATAAACGACACATCCACTGCAGATTTGTATTTAAAAGAATATGAACCATACTTGAAGAAGCTTTGTAAACCTCATCCATTTCTAAATTATACATTGAAAAGATTAACTCATCCGTTACAAATGGACGGCTACAACTGCGGAGTTTTCATTTGTTATTATGCACAGTGTTTGATGAATAATTTTAATATGGAAGAACTAAACTCAATGATATTTAGAAAAACAATTTGATCCCACGATAAACGACACATCCACTGCAGATTTGTATTTAAAGGAATATGAACCATACTTGAAGAAGCTTTGTAAACCTCATCCATTTCTAAGTTATACATTGAAAAGATTAACTGATCCGTTACAAATGGACGGCTACAACTGCGGAGTTTTCATTTATTATGCACAGTGTTTGATGAATAATTTTAATATGGAAGAACTAAACTCAATAATATTTAGAAAAACAATTTGATCCCATGATAAACGACACATCCACTGCAGATTTGTATTTAAAAGAATAAGAACCATACTTGAAGAAGCTTTGTAAACCTCATCCATTTCTAAATTATACATTGAAAAGATTAACTCATCCGTTACAAATGGACGGCTACAACTGCGGAGTTTTCGTTTGTTATTATGCACAGTGTTTGATGAATAATTTTAATATGGAAGAACTAAACTCAATGATATTTAGAAAAACAATTTGATCCCACGATAAACGACACATCCACTGCAGATTTGTATTTAAAAGAATATGAACCATACTTGAAGAAGCTTTGTAAACCTCATCCATTTCTAAGTTATACATTGAAAAGATTAACTCATCCGTTACAAATGGACGGCTACAACTGCGGAGTTTTCATTTATTATGCACAGTGTTTGATGAATAATTTTAATATGGAAGAACTAAACTCAATAATATTTAAAAAAACAATTTGATCCCATGATAAACAACACATCCACTGCAGATTTGTATTTAAAAGAATATGAACCATACTTGAAGAAGCTTTGTAAACCTCATCCTTTCTAAATTATACACTGAAAAGATTAACTCATCCGTTACAAATGGACGGCTACAACTGCGGAGTTTTCATTTGTTATTATGCACAGTGTTTGATGAATAATTTTAATATGGAAGAACTAAACTCAATGATATTTAGAAAAACAATTTGATCCCACGATATACGACACATCCACTGCAGATTTGTATTTAAAAGAATATGAACCATACTTGAAGAAGCTTTGTAAACCTCATCCATTTCTAAGTTATACATTGAAAAGATTAACTCATCTGTTACAACTGGACGGCTACAACTGCGGAGTTTTCATTTATTGTGCACAGTGTTTGATGAATAATTTTAATATGGAAGAACTAAACTCAATAATATTTAGAAAAACAATTTGATCCCATGATAAACGACACATCCACTGCAGATTTGTATTTAAAAGAATATGAACCATACTTGAAGAAGCTTTGTAAACCTCATCCATTTCTAAATTATACATTGAAAAGATTAACTCATCCGTTACAAATGGACGGCTACAACTGCGGAGTTTTCATTTGTTATTATGCACAGTGTTTGATGAATAATTTTAATATGGAAGAACTAAACTCAATGATATTTAGAAAAACAATTTGATCCCACGATAAACGACACATCCACTGCAGATTTGTATTTAAAGGAATATGAACCATACTTGAAGAAGCTTTGTAAACCTCATCCATTTCTAAGTTATACATTGAAAAGATTAACTGATCCGTTACAAATGGACGGCTACAACTGCGGAGTTTTCATTTATTATGCACAGTGTTTGATGAATAATTTTAATATGGAAGAACTAAACTCAATAATATTTAGAAAAACAATTTGATCCCATGATAAACGACACATCCACTGCAGATTTGTATTTAAAAGAATAAGAACCATACTTGAAGAAGCTTTGTAAACCTCATCCATTTCTAAATTATACATTGAAAAGATTAACTCATCCGTTACAAATGGACGGCTACAACTGCGGAGTTTTCGTTTGTTATTATGCACAGTGTTTGATGAATAATTTTAATATGGAAGAACTAAACTCAATGATATTTAGAAAAACAATTTGATCCCACGATAAACGACACATCCACTGCAGATTTGTATTTAAAAGAATATGAACCATACTTGAAGAAGCTTTGTAAACCTCATCCATTTCTAAGTTATACATTGAAAAGATTAACTCATCCGTTACAAATGGACGGCTACAACTGCGGAGTTTTTATTTATTATGCACAGTGTTTGATGAATAATTTTAATATGGAAGAACTAAACTCAATAATATTTAGAAAAACAATTTGATCCCATGATAAACAACACATCCACTGCAGATTTGTATTTAAAAGAATATGAACCATACTTGAAGAAGCTTTGTAAACCTCATCCTTTCTAAATTATACACTGAAAAGATTAACTCATCCGTTACAAATGGACGGCTACAACTGCGGAGTTTTCATTTGTTATTATGCACAGTGTTTGATGAATAATTTTAATATGGAAGAACTAAACTCAATGATATTTAGAAAAACAATTTGATCCCACGATAAACGACACATCCACTGCAGATTTGTATTTAAAAGAATATGAACCATACTTGAAGAAGCTTTGTAAACCTCATCCATTTCTAAGTTATACATTGAAAAGATTAACTCATCCGTTACAACTGGACGGCTACAACTGCGGAGTTTTCATTTATTGTGCACAGTGTTTGATGAATAATTTTAATATGGAAGAACTAAACTAAATAATATTTAGAAAAACAATTTGATCCCATGATAAACGACACATCCACTGCAGATTTGTATTTAAAAGAATATGAACCATACTTGAAGAAGCTTTGTAAACCTCATCCATTTCTAAATTATACATTGAAAAGATTAACTCATCCGTTACAAATGGACGGCTACAACTGCGGAGTTTTCATTTGTTATTATGCACAGTGTTTGATGAATAATTTTAATATGGAAGAACTAAACTCAATGATATTTAGAAAAACAATTTGATCCCACGATAAACGACACATCCACTGCAGATTTTGTATTTAAAGGAATATGAACCATACTTGAAGAAGCTTTGTAAACCTCATCCATTTCTAAGTTATACATTGAAAAGATTAACTGATCCGTTACAAATGGACGGCAACAACTGCGGAGTTTTCATTTATTATGCACAGTGTTTGATGAATAATTTTAATATGGAAGAACTAAACTCAATAATATTTAGAAAAACAATTTGATCCCATGATAAACGACACATCCACTGCAGATTTGTATTTAAAAGAATAAGAACCATACTTGAAGAAGCTTTGTAAACCTCATCAATTTCTAAATTATACATTGAAAAGATTAACTCATCCGTTATAAATGGACGACTTCAACTGCGGAGTTCATTTATTATTATGCACAGTGTTTGATGAATAATTTTAATATGGAAGAACTAGACTCAATGATATTTAGAAAAACAATAGCTGATATACTGCTAACAAACACCGAAAATTTAGACGACAAATGCTTATACTGTGCGGAATCTCTCGATGTTGACCTGAGCTGTGCCTAATAAACCATACACGTGTGAATTATATCTTGCAAACAGGAAATAAGTGTCAGATATTTTTTTTTTCTATAGATATTTTGTTAATTTTTTTTTTTTGCTTCTTAGGTCGCGGATACTTTTAGCAATTTTATGAACAATGCGGCAATCGTTGACTTGACCCACCGTTTGCACGTATAACTAAAAAAATTTAAAAAAATTAAGTAAAAAACAAAAAAATACTAAAACAAAGCAATCAAAATGCAAAAATAAACAAAATAAACTGTAAAGCGCGTTTACACAAAACTTCCCACATAGTAACACCGCGGAGAAGTTAGCCATGAAACATAGCCATAACTTTTTTTTTTCGAATTTTGTTATGAAATATATATCAAATCATAGGGGTGTTTGAACACCCCTACTTGAGTACTATACGCCAGAGTTTTGCTCCAAAAATTCATCAAACGGTGTTGTCAAAAATTTGATTATTTCGTTACGCGTCCTCTTATAACAGCACTTGTCACCTCAATAATGAATTGCACCATAACCTTTTGCAACAACTCCATAGAAAAACAAGTGATACAAATTCCGAAAGTGGGTAAAATTTTGCATCCAATAATGGTATTGGAAAGGTGCTACCCCTAACATCACCTACCCCCATACGACTATAATACAAGAAATTGGTGCGCCGTTCGACTAAGCACTGCTATTAATGAACATAACTCACGCTAAAATTATTGCATAACTTCCCTAAGTACGTCAAATTATAGGCAATTAAATGTACTATTTACCCTTGAGCGCTCGGAGTTTTGCTCGACGGCGAACAACCCTTAAAATGACAATAATATCCGTACGCAACCGTCCCCGCCTGCAATCATCTGTCGGTTGGTTATTGCAGGAAAATATTTATAACTTTTACAAATATTGTTGCATAACTTTCTATCATATATCAAATTGTAAATAATTAAAATGGCTTCGCACACATCGCCGCTTGGAGTTTTGCTCCACGGCGAACAACCCTTAAATGACGATAATGACCGTACGAAGCTGTCCCCGCCGGCAATCTTATGTAACGTTTTTTTACATTTTCGTCCTAGTGTCAACTCAAGATACAATTTGGTCGGCGTTGAGTAAATATTGTAAATATTGTATGATAAGCAAAACAACATGATCTACTTTTTTGGGACACCTCGAATATAAATCTACTTTTTTACGTTCTCGTCCTTGGGTCAACCTCAGTGTGTATGCTAAACATCATGGAATTCTATTCAGTAATAAACGCAATAAACGGTCTACGGACATCCAGACATACACAATAACGGACCGACTGACTTGAATGGCATATAGATTCGTTGCCTACGTTGCCGGAAACGTCTAAAAACACCCATATCTCAATCTCCGACATTTTCACGATTAGGTACCATATCAAATTTTGTTAATTATTCTTGCCTGCTAATTGTTTGAATCCCGACCGGGCAAAACTAGCATGACTGGTTGCCACCGTAAGCTATCGATTGGTGCATAATTTGTTAAAATCGGATGGCAGGAAGTGCTTAAAAAGCTTGGTTTTGTGCACCGTTGTACCCGGCACGGACCTTTCTCGATGTCTCCGGAGCACAGTCGTTGTTAATTATTCCTGTCCGCTAATTGTTTGAATCTCGGCCGGGCAAAACGAGCATAACTCGTTGCTACCCTAAGGTATCAATTGGTGCATAATTTGTTAAAATCGGATGACAGGAAGTGCTTAAAACGCTTGGTTTTGTTCACCGTTGTACCCGACACGGTCCTTTTCTCGATGTCTCCGGAGCACAAACTTTGTTAATTATTCTTGCCCGCTAATTGTTTGAATCTCTCATACTCTCATTATGATTGGTTGTCATAGCCGAGATATGTCGATGCCGAAAACTTGACCAAATAGTCGAAAATGTCAACTTTCGTTCGTATTTTTAAGGCACTAATTATAATTTGATCGACCGAGCAAAACTCATCAATCTGTCATTATGATCGGTTAAGTCATAGCCGATGAGATCATAGAGATATGATGCCGAAAACTTGACCAAATAGTCGAAAATGTCAACTTTCATTCGTATTTTTAACTAATTATGATTTGATCGACCGGGCTAAACCCATGGGTTATCAGGACGTTATGAGCTTTAAAATGATGTATCATTTATTGAAATCGGTTGAAAAACAAACTTATTGCTAACTTTTATTGCTAACTTCCCCCGGGTTAATCCTGATGCGTGGGCACGATCTCTTGTGGATAGGTGCGGACCATCGGCATATGTTGTTCGCAAAAGCTTGTGGCTGACAGAATAGATGTTTCTCAAAGTTGTCTGTTGTATATGGAATTGCTACAGACTAATTCTGTGCGCGCTAGACCAAGAAGTGAGAACTACTATATAAGTTTGACAATTCTGTGACATCCTACCATGCCAGTTCCAATACTTCAGAGTGATGTGAGACATGCAGTTCGTCTGTCTCTCTCAGCAGTAAGAAGACGAATTCTTGAGGTAGGTGTGGTATGTCGACTACCAGTAAGAGTCCCCCGGCAACAACATGACCACAAAGTTCGTCGACTGCATTGGGCTGATGAGCACTCTCGACTAGTCGTACAATGTTAGAATTCAGTCATGTTTTCCGATAAAACCAGCCATATGCCTGGTAAGTGACAGTCGACGAGTTCGTGTTTGGAAAGAACCGACAAGAGCTGCCCAACTTGCATTTGTCTGGTAAGTGACAGTCGACGAGTTCGTCGACTTGTTTCGTGAATGGTGTGGGTCGTTTGGCGGTATAGAAGCACGCGTATTTCCCTCTAGAGATCAGTTTCCCTGCTGGCCCGTTGTAGCTGGCGGAAGAGCTCACAGCTCAGTCTATTTCTGCTGGCCCTTTGAATGCTGGTGAAATAGCTCAGAGTCCTCCCTGCTGGCCCTTTGAATGATGGTGCGAGAACTCAAGGTATTATCCGATGGCCCTTTGCATGCTGTTGATAATACGTCGAACTGCTTACCTCAGCTGGCCCTAGTTGGCGAGGTATTTTTTTCACATATGTTTTTCCAGATATGTTATCTTTTTCCAGATATATGTTAATTTAGTATTATGGAATTCCGCCGTCACCGAATCGGGAATATTTTCCCGTCCCGTTAACTTGCCTCCTGTACCGATTGGTTTAACTGATACCTGAACCCCGCCGCCGAAGAAAACACATACCCATAACCCGCTATTTTCCATTTATGGTATTTTCTTTGATGTATGCAAATAATTAAACAATACATTTATTACAATATTAAATCATCGTATTTTATTCCGACGAACCCAGGACCTACGAGCTACCTACAACAGGGTTACATATTGTCATATTTAGTGTGTAACGCTTCTTCACCGCACCAGAGAACGAGGTGCGTTACACACGTTCAAGGCATAATAACGGGCGATAGGTACATAAAGACCATTCTGACCATTCTGCAGAGGTGTTTTTGGCGTTAACTTTGTGGATGAGTTCTAGAGAGTGAAGGAATTCGTTGTTTCGAGTGGCCTGCTTTGTCTTCTGACATGAACCCGATAGAACATGCTTGTGGCATGCTTTCAAGGGTAGTTCATAACCGAAGAAATCCACCCAGAACTCTCCAGGAGCTTGTCATTACTGCCAGAGAAGAATGGCAGAATATACCACAAGAGCGAATTGCCTATCTTGTAAGCAGGATGAGGCGGCTTCTTCAAGCCTATATTAATGCTAGAGGTGGAAATACACTTTATAATAAGACACTTGTTTTTGTTTAAATTCAACAATGTTTAAACAAAATATGTTAAATTTGCTTAGAATATTTTTATGGGTTAAATTTTGGGGCAAAATATAATTACAAGAAAAATATTGCTTTTTCTTTGAAACTAATCAATGAACTAATATTTAGTCTATTTTTTTACTGACATGATTTATTATTCGAGGATCAGAGTGATGCACAGCTTTTGAGTGTATGTGTAGTAGGTAATTAATCGGGATAGACACCACAAAAACTCGGAGTTTTCCGTCGAGGATAAAAACGGATAAATAACGAAATTGGCGCTTGGCGATTGGATGCCTGACTATGGTAGAGATACCATAGTCAGGCATTTTAAACAACATTTTAAAGGCGGCCGAGAGGCCGCCTTTAAAATTATCTTCAATTCCAAATTCCAATTGTACTATTCCTGTTTTCCGATTTATATTGGTTTCTTTTTCTCTTTCGTCCCAATATAAACGGTATGCAATTTATTTTTTTTTTTATTATTTGTTAAAATTATCTGAAGACTTTTTCTATGTATGTAGAAGCCTATACTTACTATAATCCCGAAAGATTGCGATGTTCCAAGCAACAAATTTTGGAATATCAAGAAAACCCTCTCTTCACCATCATCCGCAAACCTAATCAGGAGCGCCACAGACAGCGAGATGGAGTTGTCAAGTAATACGACCGATAAATTATATCAGTTGGGCAATTAGTTGGCGCGCTTGTTACGTCCGGGGGTGACATTCCCACTAATTTGAGTTGAATTATGGGAGCAATTGTGAAATTAGATCCCATCGGCGAAGAGCGGTTCACCTGGTTCACGGTGTTCCCATTGGGAAAACGAGGCACTGTGCGGCAGTCGCGAGCGAATCGCTTAATGGAATTGCATGATGATGTTTCCGGTGATAATTTATGGTTATTAATAACCGACTGTACCCGGGTGCTGGCTGGCTGATTAATTGGAACGCTGAGAGAATTGCTTTAGTGAAATATCGCCGTTTGCTATACAATATTCGCGGTAATTGCGTTAGAATCGACAGGATCGGTGGTATTTCAATGTACATTGTGTAATATCATATATTGATGATCATTGTAAACTAAAGCTTATACCACCCCGTCTAGAAGGGGTATTTTTTTTTATTAGCCGTAAGTTAAATTAACTCTATTAGTTATCTAAAGTTGTCTAAATGATCCAGATATTATTCCTCGAAGTAATGCAACCAGGTCAGAAATGACTCCTGTTTAGTGATGTGTAGTCAATGACTAATCGTAAGCATGACATAAGCATAAACTTATGATCAATGCTTGGCTGAATATACGTCCTTTACTGCGCATGTGATATATGGGCCGCCAAGATTGCACATTTCAACTTTTGGTATAAGATCAAGTTATGCCACTTACAATTTAAAGGATATAATAGATATTTGGCCAAATAGTGCAGGCAAATTAACTGATTAGAAACCAAAACCGGTATTAATTGTAGACAGCACTTTTATCATTGGAAATGGTAAAGCGGCTCATCATAGACGTAAAAAAAATAAATGCAGGTCATGGGGTGGTATAGTGTTTATTTTGGGGGGTTGAAAGCGGGTGCAAAGTTTATTTTTGCGTTTTCCGGCGAAACTTGAATTTTTATCCAAAAATGTCCCATACTAAGTTGTAGATCATAAAAAAAATTTACAACATTCGTAAGGGTTACAGAACACCCAAGACTGGCAGCTGATTGTCCGCTGTGAATTTGATTGAAGGACTAACATGGTTCAGGTGATTCAGGAACTCAGTAAGGTTGTATCTACCCTGCGGCCAAACCACAAAGGCATCATCGACATACCTAACCCATGGCTTCGGTTTGCAGGGGCTTGACTTAATGTTAAAAATAATTATTATAAAATACTTCTTCAAACAATTCCATGACCTCGGTGAACAAAAATCCTCCGAAGGCCTTCGACCGCCTCCATAACCGGAACACACGTCAAGCGTGATCCTGGGGAACAATAACAACGTCCTGCAGGAAGTAGAGCACTTAAAGTGGAGGAGAGAATTTGTGTTTAAACTACCTGTTCAACCAACACAGTGGAAAGGATAGAGAGCCATTTCAGAACAACCTCTCCCCCTTAGTACCCGCCTTACCCCCATCATCTATATCTTACCTATTACAACCATCGCGAAGGGGTTGTAGTTACTGTTGTTTTCAGTATATTGAACTTCTTTTCTTTCGTTGATGCTTATGATTTCTTCACTGATGCTGTCGATTCTTGTTGTTTCTCATTTCTTGCGGTGCTCGGCACGCTTTTGAGTTCACCTAACAGCCACTTAAATCACCACTAGCAATGCCTGTATCGCAGTTTTCATTGCTGGACTAAGTTAAATGTCTAATATAAGGCATTCCCGAAGACTGACAGAAGTATACCTACGAATTAGTGACAAGAATATGAGGGCAAGATACAGCCAGAATTTAGTAATATAGCTGAAATAATTGCCGAAATATGGACGAAATATTACTGAATTATCTATTCCGGCGGCAGCAAAGTGTTACGTGATATGAAGCAGTTACATTATACAGGGTCCTGCAACTCAGCTCCCGTCTTCTGTAGCTCAGTTACTAATTAAGCTAAGAGTTTGACATTTTGCAGGCTTACCCTGTACTTCAAGGTACATTTCAAGAAATTATTTTTTACTATACACCGTGTCCCAAAAATGAGCAACGCCATGGTAATATATTTTTTTAAATTGCATGCTATATATTTTTTTACACATTTGGAAGCCTGTTATGGTTGCCTACATACCACCAAAATTTTATTGAAATCGGTTGAGTGACTACAGCGCAAAAAAAATAAAAACAAAAAAAAATTGATTTTGCATCGTTGGCTTTAAAAATCAATAAACACCACAAATTGCACCTCGTTAATAAAATTTTGCGACTTGCTTATTAAGTTAGATCTAGTAGTCTCGTTAACGAAGTGTCATTGATCCAAGTTATACAGGATGACCAAAATCTAGTGTCAAACTTGGCAAACTTCAAAGCGTGTTATTGTTCTTATTTTAAATTGGAACCCATACATTTTTTTAGGTGAAGCGATGCAGAATTAAAAAATATAATACAGAGAAGTATTTTAGATTTGATTGTACTTAACTAAGTAGTTGTTCGAAATGTCTTCCGTGCTCTTCGAGGCACAAACGAAGACGAGTATCAAATGACCTCGACACTGCTGTTAATAGGTCGGGCGTAATAGTTTGAATTGCATCTTTCTTGCATGTTTTCTGGTTGTTGTTTAAAATGGATATCGTCCTCTTAATATGTAATTTAATCTCTTAAAAATCTGTTACTAAATGTGATAGTGCCAAGTTACTCAATGGAAATTTAACCCAATTTTACCGTTACCACATCATTATACTGATTACGCATGGTGGTGATATTTATGTTTCCCTTTTCTAGTATTACAACTTCTATTTAATTTGTAACTAAAATCTCAAAACCTCTGTACAATATTAAAACACATACCTACTACACCGACTTCGAAGATCCAGAATTTACATAGACACTAAATTTCTCTCGGCTATCGTAACCGCGACAGCTCGCAATTTATAAACCATATAAAAATCATTCAGATTGCTATAAATCAAGTTTACGTCCTGATGGCTTGTTTCCGGGGGTTGGTGTGGCGCGTAGAGACCCGCCCCCATAGCGACGTACGCCAATGAACAGCGCACATTTCGAAAGCATCGATCAACGTCGGGACGCCTCTACTAGGAAACCATTCAATAGACCGGTATTTATAAGCGCTATTATCCCTTATATTTCATCTTGAGAGGTTTCGAAGTAATCTTTTTAGGGCTACGTCCGTTTTTCGGATTCCATCGCTTATTTGCGGGGGTTCGAGTTGAAAAATTGATGAATGTAGTGGCGTATTCTAGCCAATCACGACGTCTCGCGCTATTCGAATATATTTGGGAATTGATTGTCGATCGAATATGGGATAATATAAGATTGGTCGTTAATGGAGAAGTAAAAAAACATGGATACGAAAGCGTTCTTTATAATCCTTCGCTACTTTTCTAAAGTCGACTGGTCATTGGCTCACTGATAGGGCTGGGCGACAAATTTGTGATATATCTTTGATCACAATTGAAGATCGATGTGCCCTTTAGTTCATCGAACATATCGATTTTTTCGATCATGATTGATTTTCTTGATCAGATTGATTTCGCGAACGTCAAACCGAATCGAAAGTTGTATTTTCTTTTATTGGACGACCTGTTTAGGTCGTTCGCAGCCTGGTAGTTATATTGTGTAAACTATTCTTGCGTCTAGGCTTGAAAGTTATTAGTTAAAAATTACATTTTTGTATAGTACAAAATAAAAAAAAATCTGATGTGGCCAGGCACATGACTTTATCATACTATATATAAAATTAATAGTTTAGCTGCATGAGATTCCATTATCCATTAACACAAATATATTAAATAAGGAAAATACACATTATGAATTAACATAATTTCAAATGATATAAAACAAACGGTGCCTTGCGCCATGGGCGCTTATCCGAAATTGTATTAACAAATTTGAAATGTTTACGACTTACCCGCCAGTGAGTGAATAGCTTGGCGGTTAAATTTTTAAAGACAAACGACGATAAAGCGATAAAAATGCTTTACAAAAATATTTAAAAGAGCGTAAAACGTTTTGATCTAAAAATTATTGAAGAAAACACGAACACACACAGCACGCACAGGCAGCTACCGCCACCGCCTTCGCCGTCTCCTTCGTTGATCGGGCTCAACGTCATCTTCATCGCTGACGTCCCACTCAGCATCTAGTTGCAGAGGTCCTGCATCCGCTTCGCCTTCGTGCTCGTCCCCGGGCTGGTCAGGTGGTTCCTGCGATGCTACCTCTTGCGGATTTTTTGATATTGACAGTAGGTATTGTCAAAACATCACCGTTTGACACTACCTACTGTCATTAGAATTAAAATCCTGGCTACCTAGTTTTAACGCCGACACGACCGATCTCAATTGGAATGTGCTCCTGCAGCCAAACTATTAATTTTACCAACAAATGTCATAGACATAAATTATACAAAATTAAATTATTTAACTGTTTTGACGAAATTACAAAAATGGCAGCTCATTTGCAAAATCCTTGAAAAATGCTTGGAGGAAGCATCCAGTTCCTTTGGACCTTTTGAGCCAAAAGCTTTTCAGCTCTGTTTGGTCATGAAACGTCTAAATATGAAGTTTCGTCTCGATACCTTTAGTAGTTTCTCCAGAATCGTCGCCACAAAAACGGGTACACACACCTGTACCTTGTACCTTGGTCAAATATGTTCAGGGGATCCAAAAGGACATATTTCCGCTGAAATCTCAATATTTTTTTTCGGCATGATTACAATACTTTATAATACAGCGTATGATAAAGTAAAAATATTGATAGACAAATGACTATTCCGATTATTATTGGCTATTGTCACCACTGTCAGTTTTATTAGATTGTCTGCCCAGGTTGTTCTCCAGTTTTTGTGATATTGCCGTGAAGAGTCACGAAAGAGGTCAAGATAAATTGTAAAAATAAATTGTAAAATAAATTGTATAAGTTTACGGTACCTACATTTGGCGCTGTAGTCTAAAATGATCATGTGTAGGCTTGCATATAATCGCACTTATAGGTTCCATTACTTAAAATGTAATCTCTAAATAGTCCTTAGCCACCATCATAATTTTAATTTAACATGCAGGGTGGTCGAAAAGTTAGTTAAAAAGTTGTTAAATTTGCTCAAGAGTGCCGATAACTACAGATAACTGTAACTTAAAGGAACTGCACACAAAACATGCACAATTCAGAACATCAAAAATTAATGTCATGAAAACCTACCTTCTCAGTAGGCCTATCACATACTTATTCCGCTAAACGGAGACCAATAAATGTATAGTTAAAAATGTCACTTACTGTAACACTCATCTTGGAAACAGGTATAATAAATGAAGACTAAATCATGATCGTTCAGAAATAAAGTTTTGAAGTCTCATAAATCCTAAATACACGAAAACTTGTATGAAACACCTGCTCCACAATTAGGAATAGCCAATCAACGAAATAACACCAATTCGTGTGGTAAGAACCCAGATGCGGGTTGTCGAGAAATGTGCAAAATATTACCGGCAAAACTTACTATGGCAGTTAAGGAAATGCAAAAGGGTTCGTTTCAGGTGGGCTTACTTAAGAAATTTGAAATGTACGATCTTGCTATCCCCTTATACTACTTCCCTACTAATGGAAAGGTACCAAGATTGCAATTCAGGATGTTTTAAACATAGATTTATGGGTCTTCTATTTCTATTAGTGCCTCGAACCATTTATATACTTCATGGTGTAAATTTTGTTGTTTCATAAGGAAAAAATATCGGTCGGTATTAGGAATATAATACAAAATGCATGATCTGAACCAAACAAACATTATGATATATTAAATTATAAGCATTATATTATTACATTTCATACTTAACTCTTAAAGTAAATAAATACATTGTTTTCCTATTTCAGCGTTTTCATCTTTATAAATTTTCTCACTGCGTTTGTATAACCTTCTTTAAATTGATACCAAACATCGTGAGAAATCGTCTCCTTTGCTTTCTCTGAAAAAAAGAAATAAAAAAAATTAGGATTATAGATGACTGTGACATGTGCGTAGAGACATTTTTATGTGGCGCACAATATTTTGCTTATATTGTTTTTCAGTTGAAGTTTTTACTAGAAATTCGACAGCTAACATCTGACCCGTCAAATAAGTGAAAGTAAACTGTAATTATTTTACAATCAAATCGATTCTGTTTGGGGGTGCAGAGCCGCGACATGTGGATCAGAATGAGACGTGGAGAACGAATATTTTAACGCCATTTTAATTTTAACATTTGATATTCTCGAAAAGAGGTCATCCTGAGTAAAAAAAGATACAAACATTTATTGTGCGAGAGGTGCCACATGAAGGTGTTACCACTTTTGTTGTAGACGCCAGTGTCGAGAAAACCAGGTCAACATTTTTTTGACATTGTCTATATTTCTCTATATTTCTGAATTCTTTACAACATTTTAGTCCTATCTAAAACTTAGTTTTTGAGATCGTGGTTTATTTGTCTAACAACGTACTTTTAAGAAACAAATTATTATTAATTATCTCAACTACTTGTTTGAAGTGGTTTATGACGACATGCTATTTACTGCAATGGAGGGTTTTAACAATTTCAACACACAGGACAACTTTCAGCAAACATTGAGAAGATTTAATTAAATCGCATGACTATACAAAGGAGAATCACTGCTATGTGGCAAATATACAGAAAAAGTTTGCTTCTACTCATTGGCGATTGATGAGTCGCTGCTCAGTATTTCGAAGTGACTGAGGAGTTGTTTGGAATGTGTTCATTATCAGATCAAACGAAGACAAGTGACATGTTTGCTGGACTGTTGGAACAATGTTTCAAACATGAGTTAGATCTCACAATCTTAGCAATCTTACCTTACTACTGATGGAGCACCCTCCATGGCGGGATCAAAATATGGATTAGTGACACCATTGAAAGATGATTTGGGAAGGCAAAACGATTTGATACAATTCGACTGCATAATCCACCACCAGAGTGTCATGAAGGTTGTGATTTCAACTATTAATTTTATAAAATCCCGTGTCCGTAATCATCTTCAGTTCAAAAATTTCCTTGAAGACATAGAAAGTGAATACGGTGGCTTGATTTTGTATACAGGAGTGAGGTGGCTAAGGGGTACCCGTGGCTAAGTCGCGGTCAAATATTGGAGCGCTTTCTGAATTTAATTGACGAAATAGAAATTTTCATTACTGAAGCAACCGTTCCTGAAGTAAAAAATTTGGATTTTTTTATTTTTATGTTTAAATACATTAAATCCCCAAGGCAAAGATCAATTGATCACCCAACTCTAAAGCTAAATTTTGTCTTTTCAGTGTAAATTAAAAAGTTTATTGCCAAATTTAATCCAAGCAACAAAAGCGAAAATAATTCGTGTAGGAGCTAATTTTGGCACAATTGTAGGGGAAGATGTTCTGAACACCATACTAAAAGTACTGATGGTCCCCTTTTTCAGTTTTTTATTAATAACTCGAACACTAGTGCCTCTAGTGAAAAAATGTACATATACAAAATTAATCTACATAAAAGGCCCTGTACAATTGTTTCATTAGGATCAATACGAAATATGGAGGGGGGGGGATAGAAAAGTTAAAATAAAATCAGGTTTTCATGTTAAAAATGAAATGTTTATTGTGAAAGATTATTTCATTAGTGTTCATGGATATACCGGGTGATTCAATTTCGAGGCTCACCATGGGGATCTCGCTTATTAGTGGAGATAGAGCTTATGTTTAAATTTGGCAAAGTTTCGTATTTTTGTGCTAATCAATTATCTGAAAAGAAATTTTCGCTATCATTTTTTAGAAAATAATGCCAACATTGTGGAAATTGCGGAAATGAGAAATAAACACGACTATCGGAAAATGCATAAATTCAACATGGCGCCCATAAGAACAACAAAAGTTGGCCATGGTTACGCCGCCATCTTTGATGTTATTTCGAATTAAAAAATAACACTGCATTCCTTGTTAAAAAGTCGCTGTAGAATGTTTTTGTTTCAAATGTCTAGCTACATTTGGTTTTGAATAAAAAAATAAAAACGATACCTTAACATTTCATTTTTTTGCGGATATCTTCAAAATGAAAAATGATAGCTTAAATTTCTTTTCAGATAATTGACCAACACAAAAATACGAAACTTTGCCAAATTTAAACATAGGCTCTCTCTCCACTAATAAGCGAGATCCCCATGGTGAGCCACGAAATTGAATCTCCCTCTCATTATTATTTTTTTAAACATCTTTTATTAAATAAAAAGGAAAGATACAGGAGGATTTTCTTTTTGCATAGGGACTAAAAGAGCCAGAATTGTTTCTAAATCAAAAAGCAGAAAGCACTGACAGAAAGCAAAACTGAACGGCAGTAATTACTTACAAAAGTAGGTATACAGGGCGAGAAAAAATCACCGGGACACCTAAATAATTTCTGAAGGGTTGAAGGTTTTGGATTCAAATTCACAGGGTTACAATGGTATCATACAATCTACCACATAGCTCCAAGAACGCTCATTTTGCCACCCTCGGGAATCGGGGAATCGGGCGAAACGAGAACAACACGATATCGTTGAGGTCGCTCATTCTTTTGTTCAAAGTTATGATCATTTAAACATTGAGATTTTCATTCTTTGGGAAGCTGCTATTATTCCTCATAATAACATTCAATAAACCGCCACGCACACGCACACACAGCTCCACACGCACACGCGCACACACACGCATACACGAAGACACATCCCCACGTGTCCGAAGAGAAAAGTTTTGAAGTTCTTTCTCACGTCCTCGTCGCCGTCGTATCGTGTTTAAATGATCATAATAGCGAAAAAATCGTAGCGACCTCGACGATATGGTGTTATGCTTGTGTCGAAAATCCCTTTCAAACGAACCTACACACGACCAAATATTGCATTTAAGATTTTTGCGCGCCCCTTCCCCCGAACCCCGGAGATGGCCAAATGGGCGTTCTTGGTGCTATATGGTAGATTGTATACCATTGTAACCCTGTAAATTTTAATCCGAAAACTCAATCACTTTAGAAGTTATTTAGGTGTCCCGGTACTTTTTCCTCACCCTGAAAATGTACACATCGGAAACCTCATTTCACATGAGAAGTAAATTAATTGGCTCATAGTAAAATTACAAACCACCTGGTATTTTCCAATCGATAAATAATCGGAGGTTAAAAAAGACCAACGATTTACAGGGTAGGACGGCTTTTTCAGTTTTTTCAGTGGTCTAGTATTTTTATATGCCTTCTTCTTCAAAGTATATCGACAACGTGTTGTCGATAATTTAATTTCTTGCCAATAAAGGCGTTAGGGAGACTTATCTCATTATTTATCGTATTTTCTTACTGCTTTCCAGCGAGAAATTAATAGTTTTATTTTCCAAGTTTTTTGGTTTCTTTTTGTCAGAACAAGAAAAATAGAATTACTTCTTAGCAGAATACTGAAAGATACCGAGCTTGGGAAGGTTGGATTATAAAATGAATCTTATTTCGGTGATGTGACATAGATCCAAACGATGTTAAGGAAAATCGGTGGAAATTATCGATAACAAAGTCATCAAATCGATTAACGTGTTCCGAATCCCCATACAAAAATCTAATTTGTTCCAAAACATTTGGTATAAACATATAATAGAAGAAATATTAATATAAAGAAAAATATACCAAAACGTTAAGTATTGTCGTCTACTCAATGGTATTTGTTTCAACGATTTTGCATGATTGTAGACCAAGTTACGCATTTTCAAAGCCAGTTGCTCCTCAGAGCTGACAAATATCCAAAGCCTCCAAGCTTTGCTAATAAAGCAATTCGTAATTTTCTTCGGCAAACAATACGCTAATAGTACAGGGGTGGAGAGGGGTTTAAGGGGTGGAGTTGGCGTTGGCAAACGCCGCAGACAATTACCGATCTCGTTACAGATGAATTACCGCTCGAACAAACCTGCCTAATTCCATATCTGAGCGCGGCTGAATCTCATTGTCGGATGTGGCTCCCCCTAGTGGCTCGCGGTGATATCAACCCGGCGAATTCCATTATTAGGAGCGTTCGTTATATTACAGTTGGCGGTGGATGGAAGAGAGGGAGAGAGACGAAGAAATGGAGGGAATCGAGACCGAGGAACGCAAACACGCCTAAGTGTATTTAGCGATTAATTTTCGGGAAAATTTCTGGTGGCAGACTGTAGATGAATAGATTGAATTGCGAAATGGTGTGTATTGTGACAGGAGGAGAGATTGGCTTACCTTTGGCTGGGTCCTTAATGACGATCCTGCCGAAGAAGTCCTTGGTCACCGTCTGAAACAAGAAAACGCTATAGGCACAAGGAAGAAAACCAACAACAATGTTTAAAACACACCATTAGAGAATATTAAACAGCCTTGTATTACATTGGATTTAAACTCGCGGAAAATATGATGTTTACAGCCTAGTTTATTTGTTTCGATGTAACTCAGAAACTGTTCAACGAATTTTGATCGGACTATCACGCAGAAATTCTTTGTCTTTTAGAAGGTAATATTCAAGATAAGTAGACCAAAATTTATTGCTAAGCTTTTGAGTTAAAGTGCCGCAAAAAAATCAGAATGTAGACCCATATATCATATGATCCGCGAGTATACCCATATATTACTTAAGTATACAGGTTTGGGCAACTAAGTGGAATATTCTCTACACAGCGTATATTACTCGTATTAGTTTTGTCAAAATATCTTAAACATAAAAGTTGTTTGACAATTTTTCCCCAAATTTTCACAAAATTTAATTATATCTAAATAGTAAAATGAAAGCATGGCGAGTACGACATTTATTTTAAATGGCAACGTATGGCGTGTCATATATCATTGGATAGTTCTATTTCTTACTTTTACAACTGTTAGACCAACAAGAAGATAGGCACGAGTAGACCCTAGGCTAGGGAGATGCGATGAGTGGGGGCAGTTGAACGACGACAACGAAGTAGTGCAGTTGTTGCGATATTTTGTTATATATTTACTCCTTTAGTAAAGTGTTTATTTTAAATAGTTACTTTCAATCATCGACCTAACACAACCGTATAACACATTATCCCATTAAATCAAATGTAAATTATTAAGCAAAGCAGAATGATCAATAAAGCACGTTTCATTTATTATTAGCAAAGAACAACAAAAGTAGCACTACACGATAAATTAAGCAAAGTAAACTTAACACATTCATCATAATTCAACCATAAGTTGAACAAATAATACAGAAAAACACCTTTCCACTAGTCTCCGTACTCGTACTGACCTAAAGTAGGTTTATTTATTTCATATTGTACTACTAGTTTTTATTTCCAGTTTCAATGCTAGTTTCGACGAGCTTTATTTCCAAGGTATACAGTATACAGAGGGGTTCAGTAGTACAATTTGTTTAGTTAATTTATAAAATGGCCTGATCAACAGAACGCAAAATACATCAAATTTTACTGATGTTCGGCTATGGAGACCGTAAGCAAATTGCTACAACAAAACATTTGTTCTGATATCCAAAGAATTGAGGACATAGTTTGGTTCCAACAGGATGGAGCACCACCTCACTATTCCGCAACAGTCAGTGAATTTTTGGATAATTATTTCCAAGATTGTTGGATTGGCAGAAGAGGGACCATCAAGTGTCCCTTACGTTCACCGGACTTGAGCCCATTGGATTGTTATTTATGGGGTCATTTAAAAAATAGGGTTTATAAAGATCCGCAAAATCCAGAAAACTTGAAAGAACAAATCCGAAGTGAATTAATACGCACTCCAGCACATGCATTATCTAATTCACTACAGAGTTTTATTGACAGACTTTATTATTGTCAAGAAGGGAATGTTGCTCATTTCCAATCTTTACGTTAGTTTTATTATTTGTTTGTTAAGTTTACTTAATTTAAGGTAGCAACCCGTATTTACTTTTCCTGTTGCTCTTTTCATTTTGCGTTTTTTTATTATTTCATTTAGTATGAGTATGGGCGATGGTTTTATACCGTTGTAAAGGTAAGAACAGAGCTATCCACCGATATACGACACGTCATAATATGTTGCCATAAAAAGTCATAGTCGCCATGCTTACATTTTACTATGTACATATAATTAGATTTTGTCATATTCTGTGGATAAAATAGGCAAACAACTTTTATGTTTAACATTTTTTGATAAAACTAATAATTTACGCTGTGTAGAGAATAATATTCCATTTAGTTGCCCAACTCTGTTTTAGTTTTAAGCATGCTTAACAGCATTCGCGGCATATACGTGTTATTGCGAGTGTACAAAAATGTATATAAAAATCGAGACTTTAATTTAGATTTAGTGGTGGGTGCGCTCAACTATTGCAAAAGGCAACGATCTGTAAGTATGAAACATTCCAAAATACAATCCCGAGAACACTTTTATTCACATCCATTCACATTCAACCGTTAATACCGAATTCCTTACCTAGTTGGACTATTTTAAAATGTACGTTAACAAACACGTTATGCAGATGACAGTATTATCTTAATATAACTAGGTTTGTTGTATCAGGAGTATAATAAAAATCATATTATTATTACAACTATTAACCCTTTAGTTATGTCTGTTACATGGCGCGCAGGTATTGACACATTGCGCATGCGATCCACCTCATCTACCAAGGTTCAATTCTGGGCATTTATTTACTGCGCATCCCGAACTGTAGGAATTCTAGTACATATTAAGATTTCTATGGTTGGAAGAGATCTAATATCCACCTGAGATTTTTTCACTTTTCTCAATTTTTTCAATGCTTAGTATTTAAATGTTCCACTCTCGGTTAATGAAAAGAAAAATACCGTCTGTTTAAAGTATAGAATTTTAATTGCATTAGAAAATGCTGCTTTATTGCATTACATTTATTGTTCATATCATATTATTAAAACTTATTTATAAAATTAATCGTATCTAGGTTATGCCGTGCGTAAAAGTTCGTAATTGCTGACGTTTTGTGAACCATGTTGTTCGCTTCTTTAGAGCTAACTGAATACTAAAACCTACCAAAGAACCTTTAGCTTATATACCTAGCTTACACCTCACTGCACACATCTGGAGCATCAAATATAATTTATGTCCTAAATGATCATAAAGTGACATTTTACACCTTAGATACCGGGGCAAAAACTGCTTGCCATGGTTATATGTCAAATATATCAAATATTTGCCATTCAAATTGTAAATTTTATATCGTCAATGTCAATTATTGGCGATTAAGGTTATAAGTTTGACAATTAATTGTCTGTATTGTCACTCGTCAATGTCAATTATTGGCGATTAAGGTTATAAGTTTGACAATTAATTGTCTGTATTGTCACTTAATTCCGAATTATTTGTCACTTGATAACGTCAAAATAATTATTAATATTATTTAAACGGAGGAACAAAACCATTGTAGGACATAAAATTTTTAGGTACCACGGGCATTACTTGATGTGATTACCCTCGGGCGACTTAAAAAGCTCGAGGGCCTCGGGGTCACTCTCAGGGCATAAACATCCGTGTAATACCCTTGGTAAATAAATAACTATTACAACTTCCAAATGTTTTAACCTTCTTTTTAAACGGCAACCCCCTATTTTCATACTGATTTTGATTTATTATTATGATAAACATTTTATGGCCTTATATCAGAATACATTCGAGAAAAAGGCAATTCAAAATTGTTGAATATTAGGGATTTGATTCTCTGTGATTTACGCACGCGTTTTGAATAGATTTCTTTGCACTGAAGACAATCGGCAATTTGAAAATTTATACCATTTTAAATTTATATGGCCGAGCCCACTGTCCTGGAAACCTTAAAAGCGTCTCACAGTAAACCTTAAACTTTATACTATTATCCGTAATTCTGAAAGTGCTTTCAGAAGTGGTTTTAAAGTGGTTCTGCAACTGTGATGCCCGGATTCGTATTCAAAACGCTTATTAACTTTTAATTCATCAACACCACTGCGACTGTTACTTCTATTTCAAATATCATACACTATTGTGTGTACTATTGTCATAGTGGAAATGCTTCCATTATTTCGTCATGCATTCAATTGCATGAAATTAAGATACTAAGCTTGACATGAAAACGCATTTTCCTTTTCTGAGTATATTACACAACCAGTATTCGTCAAGTCATCATTTTTTAATTTTGAGCTGTGATTTGTTACTCTTTTATAATATCAAAATTTTATAATATTTTATAAAATCAAAATTTTATAATATTTTATAAAATCAAAATTTTATCTGATGAGTAGTATACGTTATTGGGTTGACAAATCTGGATTTTAGCAGCCTTCCATTAGGCACGGAGGGCTATTAAAGGACATTAGCAAATTATCACTGACGCAAAGACGGATTTCGGATGGTAATGGTCCCAACTTCCGAAAAATCCCCATTACAACAGTAATTAATTAACTTTGAAGGGGTAATGGGCGTCATCAGTGTCCTTTATTCCTTTATGTCTTGGAACTCTGCCCGAAGCGCTCCTCACTGCCGATGGCTGTACTAATAGCAATAGTACGTAGTCAGCACCAAAAGTCTTATGTGACTCAAAATTAATAGACTACTTTCGGTTGCAAACTTGAGCCATGTGTTTGAATAGCTCGCAACGACTGAACAAAAAAAAATATAAAGAGCGTTATACTCCCGACTTATTTCACGAATCAGCGGGTTAAACATAAGCGCACGAGAAGTGTAGAAAGGTTTGCGGTTTTAAAATAACGCACGATTTCCGACTTTTTTCTTCCAAACCGCTTAACACGAAAATTATAATTTTTGTTCAGGTTACATTTAGATCTTATATGTAATAAAGTCTGTAACCGAGATTTATATGGATGTAGCAATCTCAGTAATAAATGATAGGGCCAGTTTCAAATGAAAACCTAGGTCGTGTATATCATTGGATGTGTATTTTATAGAGAAACAAGTTTTGTTAGTAACTTTTTACTTTATCATACGCAGTATGTAAAGTATTGTAATCGTGCCAAAAAAAAATTTTGCTATTTTAGCGGAAATATGTCTTTTTGGGTCCCCTGAACATTTTTGACCAAGGTACAAAAAAATGTCTGTGTGTGTGTGTGTGTGTGTGTGTGTGTGTGTGTGTGTGTGTGTGTGTGTGTGTGTGTGTGTGTGTGTGTGTGTGTGTGTGTGTGTGTGTGTGTGTGTACCCGTTTTTTGTGACGACGATTCCGGAGAAACTACTAAAGGTATCGAGACTAAACTTCATATTTAGAAGTTTCATGACCAAACTTAGAGCTGAAAAGCTTTCTGTTGAAAAGGATCCAAAGGAACTGGAGGTTTAGTCTTAGCATTTTTGAAAGATTTTGCAAATAAGCCGCCATTTCTGGAGTTTCCTCGAAATACTTAAATAATAAATTGAAGTAGAGGAAATTCTGAATAATTTATGTCCATGACATTTTTTGGTACAATCAATCGTTTAGCTGCATGAGCAAATTCTATTTCATCGAGATCGGTCATACTGCATTAAAACTAGTAGCCAGGATTTGTCAGATTTTTTGATTCTAATGACAGTAGGTAGTGTCAAGCGCTAATGTTTTGACAATACCTACTGTCAATAATATAACCTGCGTTCGGATATTGTACACCGTTACAGTTTTTACACCCAATAACACGTAAGTGTCATTTGGACGGTGTACCCAATGTCAACGGAGTACACCATCCGAACGCAGCTTTGATCGACATATCTGTCTAGTTCTACTAATGTTATTTTAATGCTGTCATGGCCGATCTCGATCAAATAAAATCTCATGCAGCTAAACCATTAATTTTATATATAGTATGATAAAGTCATGTGCCTGGCCACATCAGATTTTTTTTAGGTGGTTTGGTTTAATTTGGTTAACATATAAAAAGAATAATTACGCGTCTGCGTCTTGTTTTTTTTTGGGTATTTTACCCCAAACTACCCCATGTTTGTCTGAAATCGCTCATTCCAATATGGCTGTATACGAATATGGATTTTTTTTAAGTAACATTTTATTTAATTGCATATACATGTATACACGATATAGGAAGTCTACTTTACATCTCACATAATTATATGTATGCGTGGCATCGATATCATATGATATCAATATCATTTATATTGCAAAATTTAAAATTATGGTACCAAGATGGCGGACCAGAAAATGGAAATTGAGGGACATTTCGGCCAAATCTAGTTTATATAATAATGATGTTTATTTAGTTAAAAGAAACTAATAATCACAATAAATTTGGTTTCCTTAGTACTAAACTTATCAACTACGTAAAATTAAAAAGACTTAGCGAACTACTGTTTTTTATATCACTTGGTAAGCTGTTCAATATTAACTGTTGGATCCATTTGCAAAGTATAACATTAATTAGGGTTGATAAAAATAAAAGCCTCTTCCTCTTTGCTATAAATTTAATATGCTTGGGGACATGTTTCGACCTTCACGGTCATCTTCCGCCCAAATCTACAATACAATTACAAGAATATAAAAATGCACATCAGTTTACAATAAAAGACAGTTATAATAAGTTTACGGATAATTATTTAACACTCACTGTCGATATCAGAGTCTTCCAACAAACATGATCAGGGTCTCGTAGTTCATTCAAGTATATATGTCAAATTTCGTGTGTAGGTCAACTTCGTGTATTTGTCTTATTTCTCAGACGAATCATTCATCATAATTTTATAAACTTTATCACAGGACGCGTGTTAGCTGCAATGGCGGTCGCTGGTAGACAGAGGTTAAAATTTACGTAGTTGTATAAAATTGTCATTTTCGTCCATATAGGCAACCAGTTTATCACGCATGTGTATTTGGTGATATAAGCGTGTGTTCTTTAAATATCATTGAGATACATGAAAGTTGGTCTTATATTAAAAATAACTTGGTCATTCATTAACAAATAATCTGGGTTTCTAATTGTACGGTTAATTTCAAGCTGTTCAAGTATATCCATCCTGATACCCTTCTTGCAGTTGTGCAAAAGTTCACAATTTTTGTAATCTATCTTGTGTCCTGTTTCTATTGAATGTCTAAAAACGTTAGAGGTATTCTGATTTTTGTGTTCGATTATCCTCTTTTGCAAGGTTCTTCCGGTCTGTCCAATGTATGTAGATGGACAATGTAAACAATTAATTCGGTAAATTCCAGATTTTTCCAATTGTGAACTTTCTGCATATTTATGTCTAGAAAGGAGTTTAATAATTTGGTTGGGGTTGCTATATGCTGGTGTTATTTCATACTTTTTAAGGATTTTATTTATTTTCATATTAGTATTGTCGTAAGTGAATGATCTGTAATAAGTTATCTTGTCTCTTTCTATTTCTATGTTATATAAAGGGTCTTGTTTTTGTAAAGCTTTTCTTAGTATATTTTCGATAGTCCTTCTTTCGAAGTTGTTGTCTTTTGCCATTTTAAAAATGAACTCTAGTTCTCTCTCATATGAATTTTGTGTAATGGGATATGTTAGAATTCTATTAATGAAGTGTTGGAAAGCTGCGAAGCGATGGGTAATGGGGTGAGATGAGTCAAATGGAATAATAGTATTCATTGAAGTGGCCTTTCTATATATTTCTATATTGATTTTGTTGTCATTATTTATTACTGTTATGTCAAGGAAGCTTATTTTTTGTCTTTCTGAATTTCAATGGTAAAATTCAATTTTGGATGTATATTATTCATGTATTGTAACATGTCATCGATTTCTCCCTCACTACCTTTCCATATGGTGAAAATATCATCCACATAACGTATCCATTTGACTATTTTGTTGAAGTGGGGATTATTAGCATTCATGATGTAAACCTTTTCTATATAATCCAGATATATTTCTGACAATATCTTCAATATCTTCAGTGCTTTATAATAAAAAGTATTTTGCGTACTGCTTTTTGTATATTTTGGTAATCTGAAGTAGTCCTTTTGCCGAGCATTGTATTCATGCTGCTGACTATTGCATGTTAAATAATTACTCATATAATTTGGGAGTTTATTATTTATGCATTTATATACCAAGGTGAGTGCCTGATATATCGTTCATTGTTTAACATTCAAGAAATTTAATTTATTCAACATTGACTCGATACTGGTTAACCTGGAGCTTTGTAATAAAATTCTGAGTGCTCGATTTTGTTGTACTTTAATCTTTTTAATGTCTTTGTCTGCACACAAAAATAATATACTGCTGCAATAGTTAAAATATGGTTCTATAATCGTATAGTACAAAGATATTCTAGCTTTTAATGTTAGTTTATTAGATATTCTTCCTAAGTAGCTAATATTTCGGCTCACCTTTTTAACTATATACTCCATATTACTGGTAAACTTCAACAAAGTATTGTCTAAAATGACACCTAGATATTTAAATTCGTCCACTATCTCAACAACTGTGTTATGGATAACTATTTCAGGTGTAGGGTTTACTGAATTTCTATTTCCCAATATCATAGCTTTTGTTTTCAGTACATTCAAACATAACTTATTTTCTTTATACCAATTTGATATCGAAACCAGTTCAGAGTTCAATGTCGCGATTACATCAGGTAAGTTATCTCCTGCAATTGATATTAGTGTATTGTCTGCAAATAGGTGCATATCACAAGATTTAACTAGTGAAGCAACATCATTGGTGTACAAATTAAATAAAACTGGTCCCAGAACAGAACCTTGTGGTACCCCTAAGCTGTTTATTAATTCAGTTGACTCATTTTCTCCAATCCTAACCTTCTGTCTCCCGTTTGTTAAATAGTTTTCGAACCATTTCAATTCGTTTCCTCTGATCAACTTACAGCTCAAGTGTTCACTACACTATCAACACCACGGTTGTCCTGCTCATAACGCATATCAAGGATTGGTTGAACAGACATTTTCCAAATAAGTAGATTGGACGATTCGGCCCTATAGGATGGCCACCACGTTCACCTAATTTAACGCCGCTTGATTTTTCTTCTGTGGGGTTATTTAAAACAGAAGGTGTATGCGAATAATTTTCATAATGTAGACATGTTTCTACAGAAAAATTATTTGCTCTGACGAAGCGACGTTTACCACAAATGTAGTTGTTAGTTCACAGAATTGTAAATATTGGTCTCAAGAAAATCCAAATTTCCGTATTGCAACAAATTCTCAAAAATAGACACAGTTTAGAAGAAGATTGAAAACATGAGTAGTTGTAGGAGGGCAACATGTGGAGTAATGTTTTGTTAAATTACTTTGTTAAAAATAAATAAAATATAAAACTTAAATAGAACATTGAAATCTGATATCTGAGCAAAAATTTAAATATAAAACAACTTTTACCTATAACATTTTTGTTCTAATTCCAAAAAACCGATAGTTTACTCTTTGGTCAATTTAACATTTTTGTGTTTTCTAACCATCCTCTTTTGTTAAATCAAAATATTAACAGTGGCTCTTATAAAGAATGACTTTCTCTCGAGAAATTAAAAATTACGTCCATTATAGGTATAGTTAGGTTCATCGGGGGACACACCGTATATATTTTTTAAATTTGGTTCATGAAGCGGTACCTACTTATGTATAGGATACAACCAAATTTGGAACCTATTGATCGCATAGTGTCGTTCTCGTTGACAATCGGACCAGACAGACACATAAATTTGTAAGATATACTCCAATTACTGTCACTCGACTCCAAAACTGTTTGGCTTTAGAAAAAAGTTCTCATGCAAACTTGTAGAAAATTTGTTTTGGATTTACATGAAAGAGGATACACTCAACAAAAATCTGAATTTGGGCGCCATCTTACCGGTGTGGCGGAGGGCGCGCGTCACTGGCAAGGTCGAAAACTTGATATATTAACTAGACCAGGCAATAGAGATATTTTCGTGACAAAAATAGTATCAGCAAGCCGACGGTCCCAGGTGACGTGGAGCAGTCCGTAGATGTATTGTGATGTGTTTTCGACTCGCAAATATCATTACTTAATTTATTATTAACAAAAAACCTCAAAAAATCGTGCTATTTTTCGTCTTCTTTTGCTTGTAAAAACTGAACCGAAGGAGCAATCTTGATGCTTTCAACAGACGAATTGTTAGAGAATGAAAAGACGAAAAAATAAACGCTACACGGACCCGGAGAAGCTAATGAAAAGCCGAAAAAATTAAACCCTACACGGTCTCGATCGCATTAAAATTAACGGAGGAAATTCGGAAAAAAACGGAAAAATCTGCGTTTCTTCAAAAATTCATAACTCCGCAATTTTCGTAGTAATATCGCAGGCTTTTCGCGACGAAGTAGCGATTGATGGGTACTTTGAGTGTGCACAACCCAGGCGTTGTCCGATGATTAGTTTTTGCAGAGTTGCGATAGGAATTTTTTTATGCAATTTGGTGCGGCGAGCCTGGACCCTTCGGAGGTGGCGCGATTTTAATTTTTTTAACGTATTTCAAAAGTAGAAGTATTGTGCTACAAAACGTCTATTCTGATTTTGCGTTAAAATGTTGCGAAATAGGCGAAAAATGCTTGCAAACATGACCGAAAACTGTCTCGCGCTCCAAAGCGGTCGAGTAGTGGGGTAGGCGGCCGTTTCGGGGAAGCGCGCAGCGCGCTGGGATTACTATAGATACGCGCTTCCCCGCGTCGGTCGCCTACCCCCTCTACTCGGCCGCTTTGGAGCACATAGCAGTTTTCGGTCATGTTTGCAAGCATTTTTCGCCTATTTTGGAACATTTTAACGCAAAAACAGAATAGACGTTTTGTAGCACAATACTTCTACTTTCGAAATACGTTAAAAAAATTAAAATCGAACCACCTCCGACGCATCCAGGGTAGCCGAACCATATTGCATAAAAAAATTCAAATTGCGATTGTCCAAAAACTAATCATCGGACAACGCCTAGGTTATGCACACTTAAAGTACCCATCAATCGCTACTTTCTCGCGAAAAGCCTGCGCTACAACTTTGAAAATGGCGGAGTTATGAATTTTTGAAAAAACGCAGATTTTTCCGGGTTTTCCGAATTTTCTCCGTGTAGCTTCTCCGGGTCCGTGTAGCGTTTATTTTTTCGTCTTTTCATTCTCTAACAATTCGTCTGTTGAAAGCATCAAGATTGCTCCTTCGGTTCAGTTTTTACAAGCAAAAGAAGACGAAAAATAGCACGATTTTTTGAGGTTTTTTGTTAATAATAAATTAAGTAATGATTTTTGCGAGTCGAAAACACATCACAATACATCTACGGACTGTTTCACGTGACCTGGGACCGTCGGCTTGCTGATACTATTTTTGTCACGAAAAAATCTCTATTGCCTGGTCTAAACCCGGATGTTGAAATATTCTGAAATAAAAATGTTTGACCTATTTGTTTTTTCACCTTAGCTACATTTTTATGTTCATTGCCTGGCCTAGGTATTCTACTAATTGTAGCGGCAAAACAGCAAAACAACAAAATTTGTGACACGTTATGACAATAATCTCTTCATTTCAAGTCAACAATACAAAACCGATTTTTTTCACCCGATATCATTTCGCGTGTATCAAACTTCGCAAGTCGGCAAATTGCACTCGGTAACATCCCTCTTTTCTTCTTTTCTTTTCTTGACTTTTCTCTCTTTCCCTCTATCGTTCCTAGCGAAATTGCCGAATAAAAACGTCATTATCCAGTAAGAGATAATCTCGGAAATCTGAGAGCCGTGAAACGTTTATTTTCCGGGACATTTCATAGCCGCCCCGACGCTCGGCGTCGCCCAATCCGGGACTCGACGCCGGAACGCTGCTGTGAGGAAATCGGGTATGGCTCGCCTAACGACCAAAATAAAAGACGAAGAAGGAAGGCAGAATAGGATCCTTCTCTCCTCTTGTGCTCTTGAGGAGCAGCAATTCCTCCAAATGGAATCTGGTGTTTATACTGCCGACGCTCCACCCCGTCTATTACGTCCCGCTATTAGAGTAATTGTGCCGAAGACGTTACGCGCCATCTATTGCTTGAACGGGAAACTATATAGTATATATGCTTGTATATACGTGGTACGGTCCAAACCGGAAAATGGAAATACATGGATGGAAAGACATTTCTAAATTAAATTAAACAGCGCGGTATATCATACCGGCAGTAAGAACCTTGGAGAGAATCCAGGTCAGGACCGCACTTTTTTATTTAATTTAATAGTTTCTTCCTGTCACATTCTACTTTTGCCATTCATTGATACTGTTTGTTAAAATCTCCAATCTAGACTTTCTTGACTTCCACTATGGTAACGATACAAAAATACTTCCTTTCAGATGACAGAACCTGAAAAACAGCGATTTTTGTACCAAATAAGAATAACTTTAGTAAGTAGTTTAGTTATCCCGCACTTTGAAATGTATTCGTTCGAAGTTTTATACAACATTTAACTTCTAAAAAAATAGAAACAAGCAGAATTTTTGTGTGCAATCTATTTTGATGTTCTCAACTAGTCTTCAAACCTGTGCCCGCGGGCAGCACTGTGATCGCCGACCAACTTTTGTGTGTCCGCCACTGCCCGACCACAATCGTCATTTTTTTTTAAATTTAATTTTAACACCTTTTAAACTGCTTAAACTGGAGTTACAGGGAAAAGACAAACATATGGCCACGACGATAGCCTCTGTAACTAATTGAAAGTAAAATAGGTGAGCACTTTCAAAATTTTAACAAACTGATAAAATTAGGTGATAATCAATTTGGTTTCATTTGTCATCAATCAAGCTGCAAATATTTCAAGAACAATTGGAAAACAGATTCAGCAGTAAAAAAAATCCTCGAACACGAAGATTTTTCTATAACCAAAATACACATTTCTGTGCAAAGGTGCTCCCACACGCAGTGCCAACGTCTCGCCAACGTTGGTGATGTGACACGCTGCGCGTAGTGCGCGCATTCACTTCGCCAACATAATGCTTGGGCGCAAGGTATTTCTGTCTATCATAGAAGGCTCGGAGCGTACCGTAGAGAATTAAAAATGGACAGTGAAGACGATATCATTGCTGTTGCCGCTTCCATTATTTTAAGCAGTGCATTGTTGCTTAAAATTAAAAAAAAAATTACCCTCGAAAGAGGACACTGTTTAATAAGATTGTTAAATTATTAAACATGTTTTTCAGTCATTATTTATACAGTACGTCCGAGAATACTAAATACATTAAGAAATACAAATATACAGCAATACAGGAAATAAAATTATTTAGTTTTTTATATTTGCCACGTGACATTAAAAAAATTTCGTTTCAAGCAACAAAAGCGGAATAAGATGTGATCAGATCTGATACACTGAGTGGTCTATATTTTTATGCACGGCCCTGTTAATTTGTGTCGTTTCTTTATATAAATAGGTATATCATTTCAGTCAAATCGATGAATTTTGATTTAAAATAAAATGATTTATATAATAAAATTGAAATTATTTATAATAAGATACAAAGAAGAATTGAGAGCCCTTACATACACTGAGTTTTAATATATATGTAGGTATTTATGATCAACCCAATATTTTTAGTAACAGATATACTTTTTGTAATTTTTCTGATAAGCAAAATAAAGAAAAGCATCCAGTAGAGTTTTTAAACTTTGTGAATACATGAAATACATCAGATTATTTAAATTTGCTGCTTAAAATAATCCATAAATTGTTATAAATAAATTATATAAATGCAATTTTGTTTGATTGTAGTCTTACTTTTTATCATACTCCATAATAAAGAATAACGTGGTCTGTCTGTCTGTTCAGGTTCCCTAGAGAATAGGGTTGACCACAGTCCTTGGACCCCTATACCGTATGACTCCCCATCGTGTGTAGATTCATATTCCGCTTCCCTCCAACCCCCTCCCTTACCTTTCCCACCCCACCCTAGCGAATAAGGTTGACCGCAATCCCGGAATCTTCATACCGTATGACTCCCCATTGTGTACGAATTCATTTTTTATATTTTATCATTTCCGGAAAACTCAGAAGTCATACTAACCTCAAGACCATCCCATAAATTGGCATTTTCGGTCTATTAGCACAACGTTCCTTCAACATCATAAACACACAAAGATAAACGAACGTACCTACGCCGTGGGTCACCCGGTATAACGACTTCAATATTGTCTTATGCTATATATTATTTTATGCTTGTTAATTTATTGTAATTGCAAGGTTAATAATGCCAAATAAGAACCATAATTGTTGTGAATAAATTTAAAAAATATTAAGGAAAGTTTCTTTTCATTTTTTTACATTTGTGCAATCAGGCATTTGGGCAAATAATAAATCATCATGGGTCCTTAAAGTACGTACAAACATAAATAATGCAGTATATATGATAAAACATAGATAGATAACTAAACTTTTCATCAGTAGTACCCGTAGTACGTACAATGCTAAAACAGAATTAAATAAAGCGGACAAGGTCGACATATTGGCGATGTGCATTGACACAGTTGGGTCTCGCTACGCGAAGCACTCCGATGGCCAATGATGGCCCCCGTTGGCACTGCGTGTGGGAGTACCTTGAGACTTGTTGTGATGTATTGGTAAACCAATACTGTGGGAACCATGGATTTTCTGAATGCAATAAGAAAATGCGTTTTGGATAGGATTATATGCCCTGAATACGAATTCTGCCTAAAAAATTTCCCCTCGCTTCAGTTTTTCGCGAAAAGTGCCTTAATCTAAGAATATAAACAATAACTTTTATACTCCATGCGTGCATTTTGTTGGACTTTTGATATTTAATCAAATATAAACTAAATAAACTTTTACACCTTTAACAATATGATATTTAAGATTTTTCATAATAAGTATGGTAAAATTGCAGTTTTAGAATCAATCCTTTTTATGTGATGTGTATGTATTATTATTTATAAATGTCCAATTATACATCCGCCGCCCTAGCATTATTCTAGAATGTGCTTTAGGACACAAAAAGGTTGGGGACACCTGTTCTAAACAATATATCAGTAGTCCCCACTTATTGATATTTGCACTATACCAGTGCGATCTCGGAAGGTTATGCCTCTGTTAATGAAGATATTTTAAAACTGATTTCACTCATATATACAGAACGTCGAAACGCACATTTTAAAATTATTAGCGTGTATACAAGGTGTTCAATAAGGTAGTACCAACCCAAACTTGTTTTTTTAAATGGAACAACCTATATTTCGGCACAATTTTGAATTCCTCGCAAAATTTTACAACAATGAAAAATAACATTACCTACCGTAAACTTTATACTTTTTGATTTATTGGCATTTTTATGGAAAAACAGCGGTGTAAGAAAAATTGTTTATCTCAATACCTGACTTTAATTTTATTGCGCACGCTTAGATTATGGTTAAGTAATATGCGTTCTATTAGCGTGATTACGTACCATATCTAAATTGTGTACAGGATGGTGATAATCTGCAACAAAATATAGCAAATAGTTTTTCGTAAGAAAGTTAATTTTTTTAAATGGAACACCATGTATCCAATTAATTTTTTTAATTCTACGCATTGTTCTGCACGAAAAAGTACTAGCACACACCAGTGGTAAAAGAAACAATTCCAGAGATAACTAGTTTTCTTCATAAAAAAATCGATTTCTCTATCAATAAGTGCTTCTACACCTACATTAACCATCAAACCAGCAAGTATTTACCTAAATTACTATTTTTACTCTCATGATTTCATCTTTATTTTAATAAATCAAAACATTTGGTCACATCTGCAATTCAATATTAGAATTTGAAATAAAATTTTACTTATACCCTGTAGGCTATGAAAAACTGTGCTAAACAAGTTATTAAGGTATAAAGCTGATATAAAGTTGTTGTTAAAGAGCAAGTATTGTTTTACTTATCTTAAAATAAAAGCAATTCATAACGCAACTCAATATGAAACTTAATATTGTTTTGCAAGAAATAGAAATTTATAACGGTAAATTTATGTAAATATTTTTGCATTTGTTTATTTTAGCATTAGTGTGTGCTAGTACTTTTTTTGTGCAAAACGCATTGTTGTTGCATTCGCCAAGAACCTACACCATGTACACATCAATTAGTTCATCCTGAGAAAAGTTCGCCATATTACCTAAACTGATTCAAATTTAACCTAACCACCACTGACAGATACCTTAATAGCTTGTTTAGCACAGTTTTTCATAGCCTACAGGGCATAAGTAAAATTTTTATTCAAATTATAAAATTGCAGATGTGATCAAATGTTTTGATTTATTGAAAAAAAGATGAAATCATGCGAGAAAACAGTAATTTAAGAAAATACTTAGCTGGTTTAATGGTTAATGTAGGTGTAGAAGCATTTGTTGATAGAAAAATTGATTTCTTTTGTCCTAAAATTTTGCGAGCAATTCAAAATTGTGCCGAAATATAGGTTGATCCATTTAAAAAAACATTAGTTTAGGTTGGTACTACCTTATGTAACACCCTGTATACACGCTAATAATTTTAGAATGTGTGCCTCGCCGTTCTGTATATATAAGTGAAATCAGTTTTAAAATATCTTCATTAACAAAGGCACAATCTTCCGAGATTGCACTGTTGAGACACTCTGTATATGAAAAGAAAAAACAAAAAAAAAGACGTAGAAGTTATTCTTTTTAGAAATATTTTTTTAAAGCTTTTGGTGTAACTTCTTGTTCCTTTAAGAAGTGACAGTGAAACTTTCATAATTTTTGAACAATAAATTAACTCCATTAGTCTAAATCGCGTTTTTTGAGTGGCAGAAACGTCTTAACAAGTTGAACTTTTGTTTCTAGAAATAAGATTTATGTTATTGTTTTAAACAATATCTCAAAAGTCCCATTTAACAGAGGGTTAAATGTAGAAAAATCAATGCAATTGACTCGAAAAGTGCTAGTTTTTCGGATATAATCAAAATATAGCTCGTAAAAATTGCTACAAGAAAGGTTTTACGTATTTTTGCGTAGAACTAACGGTTTCAAAGATGTGTAGGTCTACTTGTAGACTTCCGCGGTCTGAGTCAGTGAGATTTTGATTTCGCAAACAAAAATCAGATATACGCATGATTAAAAAATCAAAATGATGAGAATAGATGTTGTTACAGGAAACTTGAAAACCTGACCAAGTGTTCCATTGGTTAGTTTCCATACGGGTAAAACTGAGACCACTATTTTTGTTCTCCTGTATAGTAAGCTGTACTGTCTTTCAAAACTCCTATAGTATATACACTAGGAGAATGTGCAGGCCTAATAGGCCTGCTGGTCGACCTAGGTAGATCGCCGAAGCGTTAAGAGGGAAACAAAAAGCCCGGATGCTGCTACACGCGCGACGTGATTATCTCGTACGTTCGAAGCGGTTACGGGGCGCCATCTATTGCTTCGTAGCGTAATGCCAACAGCGACATGATGATGTGTCGCCGTCTGGTGACCGCGTCGCGAAGCGCGCGGCCGTTGCCTAGCAACCTCGATCGGTTGCCATGGCGACGCGCTGACCTGTACACTCCTAAAGCATAATCCATAAATTTACCCGAATCGAGGTAAAAAATAACGAAAACTGGGCCGAAAATGGACGAAATCGAAGGCCTAAGCGCTGTAGAATCAAATTTTAGGCGGAAAATCGGCGCCTGCGGCGCCGGTTTTCGCTTCTCCGAGGAGCAGACCCTTCCCCCGATTCGCCGATTTTCGTAAACTTCTTGCGCGGACTGTGTTAGACTTTTAGTATATAGTAGGGATAATAATATTCATCATTTTCGTTACGCTGTGCAGAAAGAATCCACACAACCGGTAGTTAAAGTACCTAGCTAAAACTTTTGATCCACGAAATTTATGGTCGTTACCGACCATCAGCGTTGCACTGCATCGGTCAAGATTAACTCCTCCAAGTAACTTAGGTTACTCTGCCGGAACTTGCTCGAGTTCCAACGAACAGAATACAAATGCCCAATGAATGCTATACGTGTTCTCTATGTTGATCAACGACAACCAACGACAAAGCTAATGATGCTCAGAATTACTTTGTAAGTATACCATACCATCGTAATGAGCACCATTGTCCTCAATTTTGTGCATTTTATCACAACCGTCCCCTGCTTCACCCAAAAAACTCCAATCTTTTTTTCCGAAATTAAAAAAGGTATCTATTATACAAATTCTATTTTCATTTTTTATGTTTTTCGTTCTAGGACAAATAACAGCCAAAAATCCGCTTTAACCACGTAAATACCTCGTGCCCCAACACTATTAAACTGTTTGCGCCTCCAAAACCTTCCAAACTCCTTAACAGAAATCGGACAGAGCAGATTCGGGAAACGGCGGTAGTTAGCAAAAGAAGAGGCTGGTCCCGCTACGGCGTTGACGTGTTAACTCCGGGACCAAATTGCTTCCGGGCCTAATGGGTTTTTTCTTTTCATCCGCCAAAAGTTTCGGACCGCCGGACGTAGCGGTGGGCGGAAATGAAATAACTCCGGGTAGAAGTGGCTTATGCGCTGCGATCCACGCCCCGCGAAAGTGACTTTATCGCGTCCCGGCCTCCCGGAATTGGAAGAGGTTAGACCCGGAGTGGTAGCCGGTAGCATTAAATGTTGAAATGCTGTTTGTCGGAGAGGGGTTGTAAGGAAAATTTATTTAACCGGTCTACGGCTCTCGACGAGAAAACTTCGCCTAATCCACGAACGTAATAGTAGTAAAACGGTGATCGTTTAAAATATTCTAAGTACAGAGCCCTTTTTTTATTATTTTTATTACTTTTTTACTTATTTTATTCTCTCCAGTCGAATAACAAAAGTAACGTCGAGTAGATAATATACTGCTGAGAAAATATTGACATTTGGCCCCAAACTCATGAAGGTGGTACAGGTACGGACGAAAGACAAAAACAAAAGATATATATCATAGATATCGGCAGGGATTCCATGGAAAATAGTAACAAAGCAGTGGCGGTCGCCGGTTCATGGGTACATTATTTATTGACTTTAAGTGACAAAATTACTAATTATCTGTTAGGTACTTAAAAACAAATAATCTTTATATAACTACAACACCTGGCAGAATTATTATTACCGGGACCATGACTTTAGGAGAAGAGCAGAACTATCGGATTCAATATGATCTTATAGCCGCTTTATACTACGCTATTAACGGCGCAAGAAGTTAAATAAGAAACGGTTTAACATATTAAGCTAGAAGTTAGTTCTTTTTAATTTGTTTGTGTGACACTACACAATTTGTTGAAACATTATATTACTTGCGAGAATGCGTGTACGCAATAAATTCGAAACTGTCCTCTTAGGGCACGGACACACATCGAGCGTATAGATAGCGTAGCGGAAAGCGTTTTCTATATGTTCGAACATACCGAAAACGCTTTCCGCTCCTCTATACGCTCGGCGTTTTCTATATGTTCGAACATAGAGAAAACGCTTTCCGCTACGCTATGCGCTCGATGTGTGTCCGTGCTCTAATGGTGGACATAGCAACCACGGTGAACCAAACATAAACATAGGTTTACCGGGGTGGCAACAGTGTTGTCATATGGAAGGAAATTTTTAATCAAATATGGATAAAGGGATTTTTGTGTGCCAGAGGAAATTTTCATATTATTGCAAGCTCCTAGTATAAAATGTATATTATTGGTAGGTAATATTGCTTGAGACGAAACTGTGTATTATTATTATAGGTATTATTATTTATTATACATAGAGCTATAGATATTATATTATAAATAAATCTTTATAATGGACAATTGTTGTTCTATTATTTATTGATTTTTCCGTGTGTATAGTATTTTATTTATCGCCGCTGCATTGACATGGCAGTAAAGGATTCGCGCACCGTCAAATTCAGGTTACTAAAGCATTCTTTTGCATAATAAATCATTTAGAAAATAAACTGCTTCCGGGTTATGCCGTGTGTCAAGATTTGTTAATGCTGACGTTTCGCGAACCATGTTGCTCGCTTCTTCAAAGCTAATTGAATACTGAAGACCTACCAAGAAAGGCTCCCTTATATACCTGAATTTACACCTAACTGCGCACATCTGGAGCTACCGCTCCATGCGGTTTTCCACCTGACCGCGTTAGGATCGATTTCCACACCCTACTAATGTCAGTACCGTCCTCGCGATTGATGTTGTCAGGATGTTTGTAAATTTCGATGGCTTCTCTAATAAGTCTTCGATGATAATTACCCACCTTTGCCAACATCTTCGCGTCATCGAAATCCATTGTGTGTCCCGACTCGTGGCAGTGTTGAGCAACAGCGGACTGTTGAATCTTGCCTAGCCGGGTGTCCCTACTGTGCTCCTTGATTCGACATTCGATGCTTCGTCCTGTCTGTCCTACATAGCATGTTCCGCACTCAGATGTTATCTTGTATACCCCTTCGTTCTTCAGGAGTGGTGTGATATCCTTTGGGTTAGGCAAAAGATCCTTTACCTTAGCTGGTGCTCTGTACCTTACCGTGATACCCGATTTCTTCAGTACTCTACCGATTCTCTCTGATACCCCACTTACGTATGGTAAGCAAGCGAACCCCTTTGACTCTTGCGGTTCCTCTGAGACTTGCGGTTTTCTTTGTGTGACACCCCGTATGTCAGACTTGGTGTATCCATTCTGACGTAGTCTGTGTGTCTGTGTGTGTGACGTGTGTGACGTGTGTGACGTGTGTGGCGTGTGTGACGTGTGTGACGTGTGCGACGTGTGCGACGTGTGTGACGTGTGTGGCGTGTGTGGCGTGTGTGACGTGTGTGACGTGTGTGACGTGTGTGACGCGTGTGACGCGTGTGACGCGTGTGACGCGTGTGACGTGTGTGACGTGTGTGACGTGTGTGACGTGTGTGACGTGTGACGTGTGTGACGTGTGTGACGTGTGTGACGTGTGTGACGTGTGTGACGTGTGTGACGTGTGACGTGTGTGACGTGTGTGACGTGTGTGACGTGTGTGTCTGTGTGTTTCTGTGTGTGTGTGTCTGTGTGTGTGTGTGTGTGTGTGTGTGTGTGTGTCTGTGTGTGTCTGTGTCTGTGTGTGTGTGCGCGTGTGCGTGTGCGTGTGTGTGTGTGTGTGTGTGTGTGTGTGTGTGTGTGAGTGTGTGTGTGGGTGTGTGGGTGTGTGGGTGTGTGCGTGTGTGCGTGTGTGCGTGGGTGCGTGGGTGCGTGCGTGCGTGCGTGCGTGCGTGCGTGCGTGCGTGCGTGCGTGCGTGCGTGCGTGCGTGCGTGCGTGCGTGCGTGCGTGCGTGCGTGCGTGTGCGTGCGTGTGTGTGTGTGTACCCGTTTTTTGTGGGGCGTTGTGTTTTTAAAACCGTTTTTTTACTTTACAATAGCAATACTTTATCAAGTATTGTAATCGTGCCAAAAAATTTTTTTGAGATTTTAGCGGAAATGTCTTTTTGGGTCCCCTGAACATTTTTGACCAAGGTACAAAAAAATGTCTGTGTGTGGATGTGGGTGTGTGTGTGTGTGTACCCGTTTTTGGTGGCGACGATTCCGGAGAAACTACTAATGTTATCGGGACGAAACTTCATATTTAGAAGTTTCATGGCCAAACTTAGAGCTGAAAAGCTTTCTGTTAAAAAGGGTCCAAAGGAACTGGAGGTTTAGTCTTAGCATTTTTGAAAGATTTTGTAAATAAGCCAGCATTTCCGGAATTTCGTCGAAATAGTTAAATAATAAATTAAACTAGAGGAAATTCTGAATAATTTATGACTATGACATTTTTTGGTACAATCAATAGTTTAGCTGCATGAGCAAATTCTATTTCATCGAGATCGGTCGTACTGCATTAAAACTGGTAGCCAGGATATGTCAGATTAGATGTCAGATATGATTATAATGACGGTAGACAGTGTCAAACGCTAATGCTTTGACAATACTACTGTCAATACAAGCTGCGTTCGGATATTGAACACCGTTAAGGTGCGCTTTCATTAGTGCTAATGGCAGTGGTAGTAGACGCCATTATAGTATTTCTAATAGAATTTCATCACGACATGTGAGAAACACTATAATTTCGTCTGCTACCACCGCCATTACTTACCATTGCCACCAATCGGAACGCACCTTCACACTTTCTACACCCAATAACACGTGTCATTTGGACGGTGTACCCGGTGTCAACGGAGTACAATATCCGAACGCAGCTTTAATCGATTTATCTGTCTAGGTCTACTAGTTTTATTTTAATGCAGACATAGCCGATCTCGATCAAATAATATCTCATGCACCTAAACTATTAATTTTATATATAGTATGATAAAGTCATGTGCCTGGCCACATCAGATTTTATTTTTTGTAATTCCAAATTCCAGTCGGTATTTGTATAAACCCTACATAACACCGACTTCACAAATTATTTCCTGCTTTTGATTTTGGTTCAAGTTAAAAAATATAAGTTTCTTCCGTTCAATAAAGAGCGATATCGGAAGAGTTTCTAATATCAAACTTATGGATTGAGAGCGGATTCCAAGCATTTTGCTTTTTCTGTTTTATTGTAAAAAGCTTAAAATTTGTACTGATCTCCGCGAATTAGGAATTTCCGCTGTCTACTTATGACATTTGATCACATGCGCCTACAAGTGATTTGAACAAACAATGATTATTGTGAGAATGACAGGGTACGTAAAAAACAACTCCTACAAAGCTAAAAGACTTTAGTCATTATATGTAGTTGGTTGCAATATGTAGTCTACTACTTTTCTGCGCGAATAATAGAACCTATGCAAGACATGAATACTCGATAGGACGCCAAACTGCACAATAATAATTGCTACACATTAAGTCTTCTTTTTGCAATGCCACTTAAACATGATTGCAATACGTGACCGAAAAAGCTAAAAATTTCAAATATCGTCTCTTCATATCAGATAAGCACTTTTTTTTCACTATAAGAGAACGTGGCGGAATTGTGCGGTAGCCAGTTTGAAGGGCCTAACGTTCTCGTAAACGGCCGTCGCTCTAAAGCCCTTCTCCCTTTCACAAATGTAGCCACTCGTGAGGCCTTTGTTAGTCGATCCACCGACACCCCTATTCACAGTTTATTATTGTGTTTGTTTGAAATTGCCCCCTTACATTATCATTAGGTGGTTGTGCGACATGGTGACGGCAATTTCTATTAGGTCTTTATGAATTATTAAGCAGCTAGCAGCGATATAGGGTACCAACTACTCCTATTGTCGAACAAAAACTACAACAGCTGATGAAGGATCTCCGATGAGAGATGTCTAGATCTTCTGTTTTATGTTCTTTTGAATTAATTGTATCATTATTGATGGCATATGTCAAAATCAATTGACTAAAAATTGAATTTGATACAGAAATTTGTTTTTAGATCAAATACAACTGATGTGTCCGACGAGTTTGTAAAATAACAACAGTTATAATTAGGTATAAGGGAGGTTGAATAAATAAAACCAAATCTTCGTTGCAAACCATTAAGTTTATTCTATTTGAGAATTAATTTTGGGCTATTATGGCTATCATTAGACCATGCTGAAAGTATGGTCCGATACTTTTAACGATATCAATAGGTTCATATGAGACATTTTACTCAGAGTGAATGTTTCATAATTTTTGTATTCATTAATCAATTTTACCTTTTTTCCTTGCGTTGCGTTGGTAATATTTGAGACAGCTAATTGAAAATAAAAATAAATAAATTTAGCACAGAGAGAAATATGTGCAAAGTTACAGAAAGCGAATGTAATAAATCAACACCAAAAATGCTGTAAAAGAAGAATTTGCAGTTAAAGTCGCAATATCGCTGGTTATATATCAGCATTCTGTTAAATTACAGCATTATCACAATATTTTTACAGGGTATTTTTGTAATTTTACAGGAATTTCAGTACAGTAATTTCATAGTAAAAGTATATTATAACAATGGAACACAGGTATGTTGTTGGTAACTTGATACAGCAAAAGTGCTTTATACATTATTCTCTGTCAGTGCAGTATTTTTTGCCCGTTGATTTGAACGTATTGCTAATTAAATTTTGGGTTTGCCGGGCTCAATTAAAGATGTTTTTTCGACTTTTTAATTTTATACAATATTTCGCCAAAAATTTTAGCTTTTTGATCGGAATGATAGGAAGGAGGACACTATGTTTTTGATGGGGTTCCCCGGGTTCCAACCCAATTTCAAGAGCTCCACAAGAGGAAAACTGGTGAGATACGCTGCAGCAGAGAGATCTCGGAAGATTGTACAATGCGCGCAAAAAATTGGTACCACATATTATATAACCAAATGTACTGAAAATATTTTCTTTTGTCTTTGTAAATGGTGTTCTTATAATCTAAACGCTGTCATTCTGACATTAATCATAGATATGATATAACTTTTAATTAGTCCAGGCAACGAATACCAAAAAAGGCCAAATAGCGGAAAAATTTCGTGTATAATAATAATTTATAATTTATAATTTTGACACAGTCGTAGGAGAAGGTATCCTAAACAAATTACTAAAAGTACCCATGAGTGGGTGTGGAGCTAAGGTGGGGAGGGGTCCTTAAAAGTCATTTTTTTCAGTTTTTCGTAATAACTTGAAAACTACCGCATCTAGTGAAAAAATGTCTATATACTAAATTAATCTACATAAAATTCTTTACAAAAAAAGGTCCTATACACTTTTTTCCTAGGATCAATACTCAAGGGGATATGGAGGGGGGGGAGATGAAAAGTTTTAAAAAATCGGTTTCCATTGTTAAAAATTGTTTAGTGTTAAAAATGTTTTAATGATAAATGAACTACGCTCGGACCACGTATTGATGACTTTACTGCATGTAAGTATAATCATGTAATATAACATACAGGCTGGCGCAATGGCTATGACGGTTTTGAGAGTGTTATTATGGATATAGTAATGAAACGACCAAGTTTAAAAAGAAATCAGGGCAGGGTAAATCTGGTGACCATGGCAGACAAATAAAATCACCATGTCGGGATACAAATTGTCCAGGAAACATGTTTGAACCTTAATCGTTGTTTTCTACCCCCAGTCGTTGTAATTCAGCAGGTAAAAATAATTGAAGCATCTCCAAATACCGTTGAGAAGTTACCGTACGGTCGATAGTCCATACCGACTTTTGCGGAATGCAGAAGTTATTCGTGAATTTATTGCAAATGCTCGGCAGCCCTCTACCGAAAATGTTGTTCATTCACATATTCTGATAAGAGGAAATGCGCTTCATCACACATTATTAAATGATTTAAAACATATGGTTTGAGTACGTCAAGAAATATTGATGGCTACTTAACTGCATTGCATACGAAATATTTTAAGCCATTGATGCTCCCTTCCACTGTACTCATTTTCGAACAGTGGCGTTTCAAAACTCGTCAATACACATTGCGCCACCCTGTATTATATTAACTTGTCCATAATGCAGAGTAGGGCGTCACTCACAGAATCTGAGTGAAGTAACACTCATGAAATCACTCGTCACTCATTACTCATCAATCATAAAACTAAATTTCACTCATTAATCATCGAAACGAGTGTTACTCGTCAATCATTACTCGTCAATCTTCACTTATTTCTTAGCGAGTGACGTTTTCGGCTTTGCCCGTTTAAAGCTTTTATAACGACGGGCACTCATCACTCGTTGTGCGTCAATCAGGAGTGAAAAGTGGCGAGTATTCAATCATATACGACAGTCATAACCGATGAGTGATGGTGATTGAATTGAACATCACTCGTTGTGATGAGTGAAGAGTGAACACTCGACACTCATTATGATGAGTATTGAGTGAACACTCGTCACTCATCACTCAATCACTCGCTTAACAAATGCCCAACTCTGCCATAATGTCACGTTGCCTAGAAAACGTCAAAACAAATTAAGACGAGTGGTCGGCAGTATTGATCCTAGGAAAAATAGTTCACAGAACCTTTTTAGAGAACTTTATGTAGATTAATGTAGAATATGGAGATTTTTTCGCTAGTTTTCGAGTTATTAAATAAAACTGAAAAAAAGAAACCTTTAAAGACCCCCCACCCATGGGTACTTTTAGTATGTTGTTCAGGACACCTTCCCCTACAACCTTCCCCTACACCCAAAATTGGCTTATACACGATCTTTTCCGCTATTTTTTCATCGTTGCGCGCGTTGCCTGGACTAAATATGCACATTGCACTATGAATAGAAAACCTATGTCCCAACACTGTCGTACATCACTTTGACAATAAGGAAATTTTAACAATAAGAAAAAAACTACTTCACAGTGTCGTGACATACATTTTTCTCTTTTTCTCTTAATACCTTAAGGCCGTTTGCACACGCACCGGCAAAACCGGATCCGATTCCGGCTCCGGCGCCGGATGCAATGTAACCAGATATTAATTTGCCGGTCTGGCTGTGTGTGCCATCTTTCATTTAAAAACATTGCATCCGGTGGACCGAAGCCGGAATCGGATCCGGTGTTGCCGGTGCGTGTGCAAACGGCCTTAATGGACAAGACACATGAGTTAATTGTTTGGTTATGTTACTGTCACCATCATCCGAATTGTCAATATCGAGAGCCTGTGATTGGTGCACCTAGCGCACGGATTCTGTTAAGTTGAGGTAGAGGGAACAATGCCGTACGTTACGTAATTAAACATCCTGTATATCCTGACATAGGTACTTCAAAAGATCGATAGATCAGTTTTCCTAAAATGGCAACTCGGTAGCTCTATCGTCAATAGCTGAAAAGTTTTTAAGCATCTAATTTGAAACTTATGCACAATAATTCACAAATTAATATTAAATATTCAGACGGTTCGACCAAATTCAACAATCTCACAAACATAATAGTACCTACTTCTTTTTCAAGCAGCAACTTTTGGTAATAGCATTCTGCAATTTTGAATTACACAACCGTATAATTTAGATATTGATTTTCGTCAAAGTAGGTTATGTACCACTCTAAAATTGTTTAAATAATATTTATCGAAAATATTAAATTGTTCATGGTGGTCCAACGCTTTGGAAAACAAGATGGCCTGGTTTAACCCTATTCGATTTGTTACTCTGGAGACATAATCATGAAGAAATTTATAGGGATATTACAATGGGGTATTCCGGTATTTTTGAAATTGTCATTTTTTACTGTTTGCTACTGTTTGCTACTTCACAAGTAAAATATCAAACATTGTTTTAAATTAAGAGAAATCGTTGTTTGAAGTTTGAATTAGGATTGGTCTTTGTGACGTCACAAAGACCGCTCAAAGTGAGCGACTTGACAACGTTGCTATATCTAGGGTGCACGTAGTAAATTTTTGTCTTCTGTTGTGTCAACGTTTAGAATCGCTCGTTTGTTGGCACCTGCTTTGGTTATTGAGGTTATATCAAACACTTGTTCAAAACGTATAAACTCCAACGCCGACATTGTTCTGTGCCGGGCTGTAACAGCAGTAGAACAGTAACTCCTGATAAAATTTTCTTTACATTGCCGACTACCGAGATGAGAGATGTTTGGCTTCAAGTTTCAATGATCAAATCATCTCTCAAAAAAGTTACCTTTATTCGTTGTCAAACAACAGGGTCGCCAACCGTCAACTTGGCCGATCAGCTGTTCAAGAGCTGTCCGCTGTTGCCACCGCTACTAGGGATCGGTAATCATCGTGTATTTCCGAGGGTGGTCGGTGAATTCAAACGAAATGCACTTTTAATTGCAATTATCTTATAGAAAAACTAAATCAAAAAGCTCATAGCTTAACTATATGAATCCTCATAAATTGTACAATAGGTTAAACCGAATATCTGCTTAAATTTTGACATGACCGGAATACCCTATTATGATAGCGAACATGAAGGAAAGAATAAGGTGGTGGTTTAAAAATAGTTTTGTGCAAACCATGGAAAATGTAATATTTCCACCGAGAATACTTAAACGCATTGACCTGAGAGCGACGATATGTGCACTCTTCACAATCAAGCAATGAAATAATTATTATTTATTCAGCTTACAATTATTATCCATTTATTTAATTATTTATTCTTTTGAGAGTATGTATTACTAACACAGGGTTATGTGTACAGAAATATTAGGATTTCTACCGAACAGCACATTTCTACAAAGCACTCCTTGTTTTTATTATCTGTAGTCCCCATAAACTTTATTCTGCGAAATAAATAAATAGAACTGACGATTTAGTTGGTTAAGACTCATTATTATTATTTAAATAATTTAGAGCATTAAATAAATAATAAATAATAACAATTTTAAATAATTTTCGACTGGTACTAAAAAAACTAATTCTTGGATGATCATAAATTGTTCATTTGTAATTCATAGTAGCATTTTGCAATGACTTAAAGTTGCTGCATGAACAGAATATCATTACATATGTGCGATTGTTGAATTTCGTCGTGGCAACTAGATATTTTATATTAATTTTGTTATAAATGTTTAATTACATTCTTAATAACATTGACGATAGACCTACCGAGATAGGTATTTTTGGAAAGCTGGTTACAGATCTTGCGAAGTATTTCAAAATATACAGGATGTTATATTTAAAATTAAAATCCGTTTATTCCGGATAAATCATAGTAGAATCTCAAATCAACAATGAATACCTATCGAAAACGAGTTCACTTGTTATTTTATCCTAGCTAGTTTCCTCAGAATCATTTTTTTTAAATGCTCGTTTTTGGTATTAATTCACAATATTGCAGAAACAGGTGATAATAGCCTAATACAAGTTGATGACATAATAATTTGGATAAAAATCTTAATCAAATACTGTAATAATATCCCTATTGTTCCATTAAAAATTGTGGGACGCCCTGTAAGCATAAAAATAGTTTCTGGCTGTAGAGGGAATGATTATCTACAACTTTTATATATGGAAGAAACGTGTATTTAAATTTCTTAAGGCCATTGTGTAATTTGTTTGTAACGTAGGACGTATACAAATTGTATGTTCTATGTCATAATACTGATAGAACCTGGTCAGTTGAACTGCAAAATATCAAGTTGAACATACTGGCAGTACTTGAGAATTAATATTTTTCTCAAACTGTGATTTTGAAACGAAAGAAGCATTATCTCAAATACTATTATCTTAGTACTTATTGCCTTAAAATTTAGTAAAGAATTAAAAAAATTACGAAAATATGGGGTGTTCCATTAAAATAAAAGAAGTTTAGTTTGCTACAATCTTATGTAACACCCTGTATATGCAAAAATAATTTTAAATTATGCGTCCAAGCGTCTTCATATGAGGGCAACACCAGTTTTAAAATATCTTCATCAACCGAGCTACAATCTTCGGAGACCAGTCTATTGGGGCTCTATATGTATAATGGTAATCCTTTAGATTACTGGAGCTCCTTATATCCATGATTGCATTTACTTTTAGCAATCAATACCAATCCACAAGAATGGACCACGGACCTTCACAAGTAGGCTGTTGGGAATATTTTGTCTTCAATACAAATGTCGAAAACACGCCATTCCCATAACGACACCCAATAAAATCCCCGATGTTGAACAACCCCTATTCAGAAATCCCATCGATATTCTATTTGGTATGTTTCATAACGTAAATAACACGAAAGGTTACGAGGATATCAAAAGACGTCATAATAAATAATACATCTGAACGTGTAAAAGCGACGATATAAAAACGGAAGGCGAGTATCAGATTTCAAGAGATACTTGGCACAAAGTGTCAAAGCGTTTAAGGGGGGCGGGTCTGTGACTGTGGCGACCTCTTTCGGCCGGCTTAATGGCCCGAGTAACTCGCACCGAACCCGTAAAACTACTGCAGTTATTCACTCCGATGGCTATTATTTCACATGCTCGGGCAGGTTTGGCTCTAAGGCGGAGGTTATTTGAACTAAATTGGCCGGCAGAAAATCGGTATTTATCTGTTTTGTAGGGGCCCGGAATCGAGCATTGAATTTCAAATTATGAAATTACGGAAGCGGTGAAATTGTAACGTCTGTACAAACATTACAATGTATGTTCCAACGATATTTTTAGTTATAGTTATTCTACATCAGGAATTTTGCTGTATCATATAACCAGCAGCATTCTATAAACAAACAGCTCATTTGTAAAAATCCCTGCTACTGGATCAATCCATCTGAAGTGGTCTAGAGTTGGTAGCTAGACTATTTTAGAAAAATTTCAAATTTATTTAATGAATCTTTCTATGTTCTAGTGCAAAAACAATTTTATTGTTTTTTATTTTATTCGATTCAGAAATGGCGACCATCTTTAAGTCAGCGAATCAGACATTTTTGATATTGATATGTGTGGCGTTAAACTAAATAACCATTCCATTTGAAGCATTCCAGCTATCCGTTAAGTATACAGGGTCTCCCATGACGAGCTGCCATTAGAAGTATATGGAGAACCAAATGAAATGAGAGATTGAAAATTTGTGGACTTATTGTTGGACACGATAGTTTCAACAAAAATGTTTTGAGTTTTCGGTTACTTCCGGTTACACCGGAAATGATGTCAATTTTTATATTTCAAATGGAACACCCTGTATTTTATCGCGTTTTTGAAAACTTCATTAAATTTTAGATCAATCTTATGTTATATTCCCTATACCTTACATGTGTCATTTTTGAGATATTAACTTTTTCATTAAAAAATGACTGCTGGCTGGTTACTTTCAAGTACTTATAAATTAGCCCCTGTGAGCGTTGGAAAAAAGCTATCCGGCAAAATGGTTACTTTCAATTACTTACCTATAAATTATCTCCTGTGAGTGTTGGAAGAAATTTGTCCCGAAAAATTGTTGTGAAGTAACATATTATCAACATATCGGTAGAATTCTTCTAAAAGTTATACAGAGTGTTCAAATTGTAAGATCAAAGTTGGATTCGAGAAAAGTACTAAAAGTAGATTGTTTCAAATGGCAACCCTAACATATGAACACATTTCTCAATTCTATGGAAAATTTTAGATCAACTTTGTATACAATGTCCTATACCTGAAATGTACTTGTGCCTACTGAAATCGATTTTTAAACATCACAGTAGAAATTGCAAACATTGCCAAATCTAGAGTGCGTTTGAAAACAAGTGTACAATTTGGAATAAACAGCACTCTATTAAACACCAGTTTTGTTAGGTCATTTTTCATTATAATTAATTTAGTATTTATAAAATTATAAGCCTACAATAAAGCACAATATTAAAAATAAAACAAAATCGTAAAGTAAATTAAAAAAATAACTTCTTAATTCTATTTCAGTAACTGTTTAAAACCGTTGCCATTTTCCGCTAAACATGGTTCAATTCTTTTTAACATATTATTGTGGGTGGCGTCCCTGATAGAGTTAGCACTCAACCCATTGAAAGCAGCTCGAACTCTGTCTTTCAAGTTCTCCTTATCAGTTATTGGGTCCTCAATAATTGGGTGCTCCAGCGCACACAACTGTTGCAGTAAGAGGCTTGCTTAACGAGATGTTCGACGATCGGTGGATTGTGCTTAATAGGCCATACAAGTATCAACCGCGTTCCCCCGACTTGTCGCCAATGGATTTTTTCATTTGGCTTATGAGGACCCAATAATTGATAAAGAGAACATGAAATAGTTCGAGCTACTTTCAATGGGTTATGTGCTAACTCAATCAGGAATGCCACCAACAATAATATGTTAAAAAGAATTGAAGCATGTTTAGCACAAAGCGGCAACGCTTTTCAACAGTTACTGAAATAGAATTAAGCAGTTTTTTAAAATTTACTTTACGATTTTGTTTTATTTTTAATATTGTGTTTTATTGTAGGCTTATAATTTTATAAATTCTAAGTTAATTATAATGAAAAATGACCTAAAAATCTTGTTTAATTTATTAAACAAGTTTTTAAGGTCAATTTGGAATAAACAATTTGGAATAAACAGAACTTTAGTTCTGTTTATTCCAAATTGTTCAGTTGTTTTCAAACGCAATCTAGATTTGGCAATGTTTGTAATTTCTACTGTAATGTTTAAAAATCGATTTCATTAGGTACAAGTCATTTTAGGTATAGGACATTGTACACAAACTTGATCTAAAATTTTCCATAGAATTGAGAAATGTATGCATATGTTAGGGTTGCCATTTGAAAAAGTCGACTTTTAGAACTTTTCTCGAATTCAACATCTTATATTTTGAACACCCTGTATAACTTTTTGAAGAATTCTACCGGTGTGTCGATAATACGTTACCTTCACAACAATTTTGCCGGATAGCTTTTTTCCAACGCTCACAGGGGCTAAATTATTAGTACTTGAAAGTAACCGTGCAGCAGTCATTTTTTAATAAAAAAAATGCATATCTCAAAAATGACACATGATAGGTATAGGGAATGTAACATAGAATTGATCTAAAATTCAATGAAGATTTCAAAAATGCGATAAAATACAGGGTGTTCCATTTGAAATATAAAAGTTCACATCATTTCCGGTGTAACCGGAAGTAACCGAAAGCTCAAAATATTTTAGTTGAGACGATCGTGTCCAACAATATAAGCCCACAAATTTGCAATCCCTCATTTCATTTGGTACTCCATATACTTCTAATGGCAGCTCGTCGTGGGAGACGCTGTATAATACGTAATTTTGCCGTATATTCATATTTGGTTGAAATTCGTAGCATACAAATGTTGTTAGAAGCAAGGATGTCGAAAAAAATATTGAGCTAATGATCAAAGTCAGCGTACAAGTCAAAGTCACTGAATGGACTACTCGAAGGAATTACCCTGATTAGTCGAGAAAAACATTTTTCCGACACAATTATACCAAATGCTGATAATCGTAGCGTTAAAATGTCGTTTAAAGCAGAGAAAAAATCGGGAACGAAAGAATTTTTTGTTTATTTATTTAGGTGGTACGAATTGGTTAAAAATAGTCGAAACTTTTCAAATAAACACTGGCGATTTCTAGCAATTAATTTTTGAACAAGAAGTAGTTTTTTCACATTCACATACACATTCAGGAGCTATTATTATTCAACAATAAAACATAACTTGAAATAAGTACAATAATGCCAAGTTACCTAACTAACAAAGTAAATTCGTTGATCTACGACTCACATATAATAAGTTCATTGCATACGTATCTATGATATATAATCCCCATCATAAAAATAAATAAATAAATAATGACTTCATTATTTGCACGAACTGTCATCATGATAGAAAGCTAGTGTCTGTCAAAGTATACGTGGATGACATTTAGTGACAGTTCGCCTCGCCATAATTGACTAATACATTTAAAATATATGATATATGTAAAATGGAATTTGTGAGTCGTAGATAAAACGTCGTATTCACCTCGCACACAACGAATATAAATCGCTGGCATGTTTACACGCTGCTCGCCTACGGCTCGCGTATAAACTTTATGCTCGTGATTTATATCCTTACTTATGTGCTCGTCAAATAATATACTATTATACCAAGCAGACTGTGATTGTGTTCTGGGTGACATGTAAATACACCTTCTTGTGTATTTCACTGTGTTCGGAATAACATATCCTTGAACATGGGGAAAACTATTAATCAGCGCTTACTAACAAATAGGATAATTCTTTCTGATGGGAGTTGAAACAGTATAATATTATTTAAACTAATTACATTTTACAATATTATTAACTTTATTCAGGTTAAAACAATTATGATTTAGATGTAGAATGGATTTCTTTTTGGATCAGCACGTGGAAAAATTGGATATTCATAACTAACATAACATAACATAACATTACTGATATGATCACCAGAGCAGAACACGTTCTGAGCGTTTCCATTTGACCTAGATTTAGCAGCGGCTGGCAGCTTGATTTTTAGTATGGGTTCCGCGTTTGTTGCGCCGTTATTTTATGCGATATTTTGTTACTATGTATATGTTTTGACATTCACATCTTGTATTATCATACTTATATATAAAGCGCCAACGTGGCTTGTCTGTCCGTTTGTCTGTTCAGATTCTCTAGCGAAGAGGGTTGACCGCAGTTCCGGGACCACTATATCGTATGACTCGTGCGGATTCATACGGTATATTACGGATGCTCAATAGCAACAAGTTAAATCATACTCACAAGACTTAGTTTTGCTACGGTGGTTTTGTTGGTACCAAGTTGGTACCGATATCACCTATTGCTCTCTTCATACTCCTGTCTAACAAACAACTCAGTGACCATAATTTTAAAAGAAAAAACAGTAAACAAGATAAAAAACAAACCATTCCCAAAATGGGCATTATAATTTCTGAACGTCTTTATCGATCCACCAATCTGGCAGGACATAAAAATAATCATCCCCTTGCTAGAATCCGAATCAAGTTTCCGATGTTTTCCACCCCCTTCTTAAATATGTTAGGAGTCATCCACTCCAGCAGACTCCATTAGGTCGTGGCGCGCTCCATTAGTGGGCAATTAAAACGAAACCGTCTCCATCTCCTATTATTTTTTTGCGGGCGGGATTCTTTTCATATTGAAATCTGGCCCCCGAAAAACTGGAACCCTAGGCTAGATTTCGCATTAATATCCTTTCGGGGAATATTTCTGGCCATTCATCATACTTCCGGCGCTCTCTACCGAAAAGATTTATGTCCGGTTTTGTATTTATATCGTGTAGTTGTTTTGGTTTTATATTGGGAGATGCTTTTAACAGAAGAGGAGGAAGGCTTTTGCCGTCCTATAAATTTATGAATTGTGGGTTATTAATCACTTTTCGGCTTATTGGTACGTTATTCTTTATTAATTGATCGTGAATTACTTCTCAGTCCAACTATGAGAAATATCATTGGGCATCTTCTTGGAAATAAGCCAATAGTAGTGTAACTATGTTCTCAAATCTACGCTAGTAAAGAAAACAAGTTAGGTATTTATATAAAACACCTTTTTCCTAAAAACTCAAAAAATCTATCAAAAAATGTCGTATGGATTTAGTTTGTACAAGAAGCCGTTCTTACTTAGTACGGCTGAAAAGCATCACCCAGACATAAGAATAGCACGGCTCATATGGATATAGATATCTTGTAGGGTGGGACAATTCCCACCCTCCAAGCACCTAGGCCTCATTAGGCCCCTTTTGCTAACCTCCGAGGGGTTCTTATGGCTTAGGCTGTGTCTGCCTCGAGCCATCCTGCGGCCTTCGTGAAGGCGAGAACTTCGCTCGGCAGAACCCCGCTGATGGGGGATAAATCCAGCCATCTTTCACCTAGGAAACGTTCACGTAATGTCGAAAGTGCCCGACATTCGCACAGAAAGTGTTCTGCCGTCTCTTCCTCGCTTACGCATCCTCTGCACATTTGGTCCTCTAAGATTCCGATGCGGGTTAAAAAATGAATGATTAACAGGCGATGCCGACAGCATAAACAAAAACAAATTAAGTAAGATCCACTTTTATTACGTTTGTAGAAATCTTGAGGACGTTTCTTGGAGCAATGTTATCTACGCCGATGGTACTGATGGGAAGGTTGTTCAAACGTCATGTACCTGAAAGGGAGGCCGCGTTCTCCATGGTTAAATTCTGCGTTGTATGAATTTATGACTTTGCGAAATGACGTTGAATAGAATAAATAGCCCGACCGATAGGCTGCAGGGCCTTCAATAGTACTGGTATGAGTTAATATGTCATATATTGCCATGGGACAGTCTTCACCGATTTTAAGCATATTATTATAAAAACGAACCACAGTACCTCCAGTATAAGGTTTTCATCGTAAAAAAACTCGATACAGGGAGTGGTCCTGGCGATCGGACACTTCGGTGGCATGGAGATACGGCTCTTTATTCGACGACAGACCATTAATTCGTTAAGAGACGGCGACGCCGCATCCTGCACAAGCAGGACGACCGGTCATCCGGTCTCGGGTCCGCTGGCTTCACCAGGTTATAGCATTAGTCGACGACGGTAGTTGGTGGCACTTCTTGACCGGAAATAGCCCCGTCTCGCCCACTAGAAGGATAGCTGTTTGCTTCCTGCGGTATACTATGGATTTCCAGGAGTCCAGGACATTTGCAGTAGCATAACGACCGGGGTGAAGACATGTTTGGAGATGTTTATTGTTTTAATAGATGTCGATTCATGCATGAATAAGGTTGGTAGGAATTTATTGAGGGATTATACAGAGTGTAAATAAAGTAAGGAATAATTGTTATGATTTGTTATAGAGAAGAATCATTTAGAAAATAAATTGCGTCTGGCTTATTCCGTGTGTCAAAATTTGTAAATACTGACGTTTCGCAAACCATGTTGCTGGCTTCTTCAGAGCTAACTAAAGGATCTTCGAACGAAGCATCGAATGTCGAGTCAAAGAGCACACTAGATACACCTGGCTAAGCACCATTCAATAGTCCGCTATTGCTCAACACTGCCATGAGGTGGGACACATGGGGGAGTAATTATCATCAAAGGCTTATTAGCAGTGGCCGGACAAAAATGTATATTTTCCAGTGTCGTGCATGGGACACGTGCTGGTGGGGACATGTGCTGGTGGGGACGCGAGCGAGTAGCCGGTCTGGCTTCGGGTCATGTGGTGTACATACCTGCTTTGGCGTTGATCGAGTACAGTCGCTTGCCTTGTTTAAATTTCCGCTTCGTCGGTAGCTAATTTGAGCAGTTTCTTTCAATTGTGTTGGTTCTTGAAATTTTGTGTGAATATCTGTTTTTATTTTCCATTTCGAATTTGTTCTTCTGTTTTACAGAGATGCACCATATTTATAAACGAAAGGAAAGAGACAAAGACAATAATACCCTTCTCAATAACATTACAGAGTTCCCGGGCGACCACCTTTTCATGACCAAGATGTATTAAATATAATTTTTATCACTTCTATTAATTTATGGTCTGATTCGTTTTGTTAGTTAAATTCGGTTTTCAAATATTTAAATATGTATATCAGCGCCTGACTTCACATAAAAACCGTTTTTTTTTTTTTTTTTTTTTGTTCAACTGAAAGGCTCAGCATGTGTCCCGTGTCCGTATATTTCAGATGTTATATTAAGTGTTAATAAAAATGTATCGTTTAGCCTTCAGCTATTACAAATGAACCAATGGTGTGTTTGGTGATGTGGCTGTTCCGATAATGTGTTTCTCTTGGTTGATTTCTTTGACTCTATGATCTTGTTCCCGATGAAGTTTTGAAATAAAACGAAAATTTGAACTTAGACAAAAGGAGTTTCCTTTACTACGCCCAATTGACCGATATTCCCACATTATATATATATATATATGTGGGACGTTCTTTCTCAAACGGAACAACGCTCTGCCCAAAGTTCCTTTTGATTGATTATAATGATTTTGGGCTAAAAATTTTTGTTTTTTCATCCGATTTCTGGGCTCGTTGGGCCTTTTTGAAAATTTCAAAATGGTGGTTCAAAATGGCGGCTAGAAATCCAAAATAAATCAAGGGCTCGGTTTAAAAAATGTATAAAAAGAGAAATACGCGACGGATTTCGTTATTTTTTGGCTTAAATCGTTGGTACTGGATCACTCTAAAAAGTTGATATGGTAGAATGGTGAAATGCAATATGGCGGATCCAAGATGGTGGACTAGAAACAATAATCAAACGTTTTGCGCCAAATTCCGTTTGGAGGTGTTTAGGGGGCGAGGTTTGGGGTCGCTGGTCACCAATCCGTATTTAGCTTTTCGGAATTCAAGATGGCGGGCGAAATTTTAAAAAATTTACCCTATTACATCGAATTTCTTATTTATTCGGGTTTTTGGTGTCACTGATTACAAATTTAATACTGGATTTTTAAAACTCCAAAACTATATCTATATATGAAGCCCGCATTACCTTTTAAACTTTTCTAAATTTTTTGGTTATTTAAAAAAATATTTTTTTTATTTTTATAATTTTTTTGGTTAGCAGATGGAGTAGCAGCCGATGTACCGTAAAAGTTTCATCATTTAAAACTTCATACGTTCCATTACTTTCAATATACGCAAAATTCACTTTTCGGTCACGCTTTTTCTTCATTGGCCCTATTTTGACTGTATGATTGGTACTTGCCGCAGGTGTTTATGATTCCGACGCGCGTAAAAGTTACGGGTTGTACACATGTTAAGTTCGCGTTACTTCTCCTGAAAAGTGCTTGACACTTCGTCCGACTCGAGTGTCACTTTAGTAGTCTTACCTTATTTTGAAAAGAATATCTGCTAACCAAAAAAATTATAAAAATAAAAAAAATGTTTTTTAAATAACCAAAAAATTTAGAAAAGTTTAAAAAAGTAATGCGGGCTTCATACATAGATATAATTTTGGAGTTTTAAAAATCTAGTATTAAATTCGTAATCAGTGACACCAAACACACGAATAAATAAGAAATTTGATGTAAAAAGGTCGATTTTTTAAAATTTCACAGCCATCTTGAATCCGCCATCTTGAATTCCTAAAAGCTAAATACGGATTGGTGACCAGCAACCCCAAATCTCGGCCGCTAAACACATCCAAATCGAATTTGGTTCAAAACGTTTGATTATTGTTTCTAGTCCACCATCTTGGATCCTCCATATTGCATTTCACCATTCTACCATATCAACATTTTAGAGTGATCCATTACCAACAAATTAAGACAAAAAATAACGAAATCCGTCGCGTATTTATTTTTTTATACATTTTTTAAACCAAGCCCTTGATTTATCTTGGATTTCTAGCCGCCATTTTGAGCCACCATTTTGAAATTTTCAAAAAGGCCCAACGGGCCCATAAATCGGATTAAAAAACAAGAAATTTGAGCCCACAATCATTATATTCAATCAAAAGGAACTTTGGGCAGAGCGATGTTCCGTTTGAGAAAGAACGTCCCATATATATATATATATATATATATAGGAAAGCTGGTTAATCGACGGTAAGATATAAAGGAGAAAGGTATTTGTCAGGCAATTCCGTCATACGAAGATCGAAGATCAAAGAAGCAACCGTATACACGTGTTATTCTATAGGGAACCATTTGAGTGTTTTGCCATTGAGTGTCCATCTTGCTCCTTGGCTATACCGTACTGATGAGGACTAATAGTCCGAAACACGTGTATACGGTTGCTTCTTTGATCTTCGATCTTCGTATGACGGAATTGCCCGACAAATACCTTTCTCCTTATATATATATATATATATATATATATATATATATATATATATATATATATATATATATATATATATATATATATATATATATAACTTTGAAATAGTTAATACAATCCGTATATCTGGGTTCGAATCCCAGGCGTGGCTGTAGTTTTTTAACTTAAAAAATTACCGCCATCTTGTATTAACTATTTCAAAGTTTCATATCAATATATGCAGGTTTCTGCAAAGAATTAACATCCATTATATATATATATATTTATATATATATATATACCCAGAAGTTTTCAGCCTCACTAATTATTTTTTTAATTAAAACATGATCATATTCTAGTTCCTTTATGATTATTTTTTTGTTTTTTCAAAGCTTGGTTCGGCAACAACAAAGAGGGCTTTTTTGCGTTTACAAATATACATTTGAAGTTGCAACTGGGCCATACATGTGTTTTATGACAGTTTCTCTACTGTGCAACCTCACTCTTTCCCGACCCCATCGGGGGGACTTCTACGGATGAATGTCTCCCAAACTATTCTTGTATCCTGTGGACAGCGGGGAGATGCGATGCTTGCTTGATGCAATGCGATCCAAGTACTCGTGTGGCTTGGATGGTATACCAACGTTTGTTATGAAGAGGTGTGCAGTTTATCTGGTACCGGTGCTTACCTTCTTGGTTAATTTTATGTTATCTTGTGGAGTCTTTCCTGATGCACTTAAGATGACAAAGGTTGTCCCGGTCCATAAGGGTGGTTTGAGGGACTGTGTTAGTAACTACCGCCCCATATCACTTTTGTCTTGCTTTTCAAAGATTTTCGAGAGGGTAATATATAACAGGTTAATGAATTTCTTTGTGGGGCATAATATGATTTCGCGAAGCCAGTTTGGGTTTTTACCTGGATCTTCATGTGAGCCTGCATTATTCGGGGTGCTCATGGGGGTGCTGACGTCTGTTGATAGAAGGAGCTCCGTGGCTGCAGTCTTCTTCGATCTTTCCAAGGCATTTGACACCATTAGCCATAGATTGCTGTTGTCAAAGTTCGAACACTACGGTGTGAGGGGTACGGCGTTGAACCTGCTGGGGTCTTATCTCGATGACAGACAGCAGCGTGTGTGTGTGGGAAATTCAATGACTACCCGTGTCTCTACTTCTTCGGCTGGAGTACCACAAGGATCCATTTTGGGTCCGCTAATTTTCCTAATGCATATGAACGATCTGGCTGATGTTCTTCCAGATGGGGAACTCTATCAGTTTGCCGATGATACTACGCTGATCATTAGGAGCGACACTTTGGCCGGTCTTTCTGCCGCGACTGCTGATGCTGTAGGTAGAGTGACTGATTGGTGCAGTGGGAACAGAATGATTTTGAACAGTAAGAAGACTGCTCTGTTGCAGTTCTCATTGGATGCGCCATCGAGTTCAATATTTGTTACTACAGGTGATGGTTCGCTGCCGGTTAGTGGTAGCGTAGTTTCTGGGTGTCCATTTACAGGGCAATTTAAAGCGGGATCTTCATGTGCAATCTCTCCAGAGAAGGCTTAATGTTGTCTATTATTCGTTTTATAAGTTGAGGGGGATAGTTGACTTCGACTCTCTCAGGACTTACTATATCGCCAGTTTTTAATCCATCATAAGCTATGGAATTGTGCTGTGGGGTTCCTCGCCTAACATTATTTGTCTTTTCCGGTTGCAAAAAAGGTTTCTCCGGTGTATGTTGGGTCTCTCTTATCGAGAGCCGTGCAGGACGCATTTCAGGGTGAATAAAATATTGACATTGCCAAGCTTATATGTGTACCGCCTTTTATCGTTCTGCAGAGCCAATATGGCCAAGTTTGTGAGAAATGGTGATATCTCTTCATCAATGCAGACACGTAACACTTCCCTTTTGGTCTGCCCGCGACACACCTCATCTGTGTTTCAGAAGGGACCATACTACATGATGGTGAAGACATTTAATGTACTCCCCTCCGACATAAGAGACGCAGCAACTACTACCCAATTCAAACTAAAACTAAAAGAATACTTAATTGCTGGAGCTTTCTATACCATTGACGAGTATTTGACTGAGGCAGGTTCGCGAAGTCGATAGTTTATATGTTCTGTGTTATGTGTGTTCTATAGTATTTTATTTTTCTCGGTTTGTGGTTGTATAGCATGTAATATTTTATGACAATTGTCCATGTCTGTAACAGAGCCAACGACAAATATATACATTATTATTATTATTATTATTACATTTTGGTGTAATTTCATCTTTGTTAATAAAATTGGTTATCGTGGTTTCTTTGAAGGGTTATTTAATTTCAATAACATGAGTATCGTTTATGCCATCCGGAGAGGCCCCAAATATGGGACATTCCTTTGTTAGAAATAAACCACAACTGTTTACTTGAATTCCCTTCGTCCTCAATATTTCAATAACGGCAGTTTCCATTTCTTTACCTCTTCGCATCGCAGCAGACTCGAATACTTTAGCTCCAAAGATGATTTCGACTGAAGAACCATCGGTTTTACATCTTGACGCTGTGTATATTGTTCATGCTGTCACTCTAGCATACCGCAATTCATACCACACGAGACTATTACTTTGAGCTTTTGTTTCTGCCACTTCGCGAATGTCTCCCATCTTCTCTCAATAGAATTTGCACAGGTGCGATGTCCTTTACCATATAATATTTTGAATTCACAAAATAAGGTGTGCATTCACAGATGTTCAAAATCACTCTCACTTAAATACCTAATTATTTGATTTTGAATACCATTACTAAGGCAGTATTCCTCCAAATCTTTAAAAACATCTTTAGATTGTTTGATTTTACTGTCGCATTCCTGATAGTTTTCAATATTTATAGTTCCAATATCTTTTGCTACAATATACTTCACTGACGATCCAATCTGCGACAATTTCGGTTTCTGCCAATAGGATGTCACAGATGTTGGCGATGGTTCCTCACTTCGGCGATATAGCCCCACATTAGTAAAGCAACGGAATGTTTGCAACAGCCTTTACACGCAATACAATTCTCGCATTGAACACTTAAAACGTGTCCCAAAACTTCATCTAACACACACAGGATACTGTGTATGGTTTCTTCGTAACCGAATGCTCAGGTGTAATTCTAGCTTTAATCGTGCAGGTCTTATCACTCCGTTGAAGTTGAACATAACCTATAGCGTTATCCCCATATTCTTGCCTTGATCGCCTAAACATACCATTATATTAATTATACTCATATTATAACATTTGGATAATATCTTACCGCTCAAATTTAATCCCTTTCATTTCAGCGCCCCAGAAATGCTGGTTTTCGTTGAACAAAGTTATTATGGTAATTACATAGATCGATCGTGGGCAAATTTTGCGAATTCGCTTTGGTAAAATCATCTTCCACAGAACACATGCTTGCACTGGTAACTTAACAACTTATAACAACTTACTTATTAACTAATAACTTTACGATACGCTGTAAATACTACCGTCGAAGTTTATCAGCACACATACAAACAAACAGCGGTGCAAGCACTGTTGCAAGAAATTACCCTAGGTTTTGATCAATTTCTTGGCTACGGTGCCAATCTACACTTGGCCAATCACGACAGTGATCGGAAAATTCAAATTTTAATTGTAATTTTCTCAACAAATTCTGAATGTAATTTAATTTTAACTTAACAGAATTTCGGGTTATATACCGTAAAATCGCTTAATACACGCTTTTGCTTCAATTTCCACATGACCGTAATACCCTATTACGCATTATTATCGCAATTATAATGTTTGGGTTCAAATTGTACTTAAATAAAAAATCTATTTTTGTATCATGAGTTAGGTTAGATGTTTTATATTTGAAAAAAGCCAAAGATGTAGAAGTAAAATTAATTTTTATCATTCCAAAAAATTATTTTTTATCCAGCCCAACTCGTTACACTGAAAATTTGATAAACTTTGAACAATAAATAACGTTTTTCTACTTTGCATTCACAATGCACACATTGTAACACTGTTTTCGGTGTTACAATTAACACATTGTAATACCGAAAACAGTAACATTTTTGTCTAAGATTGGTACACATTGATATCAAATGCCATATGTCAAACGTACAATGCATAACCCAACATAACCACACACTGCATCTTCTTAATCGCTTGCAATTGCATAAACTGCGAAATATCAATATTCTATACATATTTAAACATGGGTGTAGCCTGCTATAGTATGGCCAAAGGATTGGGGCTTTCTTAGTTTTGCTGTGTTCATCAAAATACGCCAGCATGACGTTTTCGGTGATGTTCTACGACTCTGGTAAGTGATCGTTATCATTCTTTTCAACTAAACATCAAATCCCCTTTTCAGATATAATTCAAGGACCACATTTACTTTAATAAGGTATTATGCGAAGATCAAACCTACATCGTAGATATGAACGATTTTAATTACTGCTGCGAGATTGTATATGCGCAATAAATGGTTTATCAGCATACACGTACGAAGCTATAGTACATTTAAAGTGTAGAGGATTTCTTAGTTTATGTAACGTATAAATTTTCGGTAATATTTTGGACGCTTGGATGCTCGGATCAATTCGTATTCGTTTTTGTCCGTCGCTTTCGACTTCGTCTTAGTTCTGGTTGTGTGCAACGTATTTGTATTACCTCCATCACATGTAATTTTACTAAGTATAATTTATTCTAATAAACTACTTTGCCGAAATTAGAATTGGGTTTTAATTATAAGTGCTTGTAAATATATAAGCCGCAACGGCTACGTAGCGGAATTAGGTAGTCACCGCTATTAAACGTTAAGCGTTATAACAATTCTTTAGTAAGTTCTTGTTCTTCGAAGTAACTAATCAGTCACCGCCAAACACTTCTATTCTGATTATTATACTTATGAAACCACTATTTTAAAGTTGTTAACATTTTAGGTTAAGTTTCATGTATTTATCACAGTAGGGTTAAAAGTGTTGCCCCAAGCTCCATTATGATCATCGTTGCGACCTCGCTGAATATTTATTCAAACTTGTAGGCTAAAGTAGAGTAAAATTATTCACAATTAGATTTTGTCATGATTTTATCTCATCGATCTCATCCATAGATAAAATATATATATATATATAATAATATAGATGGCGTACTCGGCACTTTTTTCGTTGACACTGTTTTTAGTTCTCCCCCACGCACCACAACCGCGGCGCCACTAGTAGCATTCCCGCCATTGCTATAAACTTTAAAGAAAGATTTTGTCTGCGTTCTTTAAAAACAGAGTATGTAGAAATAACAAATGATTTCCGCAAATCATATCTGTTTCAACATACACTGTTTTTACAGAACACTGATGATTTGCTGGCATGTTGATAATGAAATAACATATTACCAATTAAAAAAATATTTGAAAACACTAAGTACTATCAAAACAATGTACAAAAATTACACCTAAAATCGACGGTGCAGTAAGAATTAAAGTTTATTTATTATATCGATGGAATGTAATTGTGAAAATATTTTGTATAAAATTATTTATGAAATATTAATAAATAAACTCAATATTTTCAAATAATTAACACATTATACCAGATGCTTAATAATTAAATCTGCAATTTTTTAATTTTAAGAATTTTCTGCTTCTTGGCGTGAATTTTTTGGAATTTTTTATATGCAGCGGCTTTGAGGGGGTCATTAATTCTTTGATTTCTCACATCATTATCTTTTAAAATTTTATTAATATTTTTCACCCAGGTAAATATATAAATTTTTACAAAAAGATTACAAAATAATTCAAACAAATTATGTTTGTCACATAAAAAATTTGCAACATTTTTAAATGGTTTTAACGTTTTAAGCAATTTTCTTTTAATAAAATTCTCATTTGCAATTTTTGGCAGAGTTTCGTGCATAGTTTTACTGCACAGTCCAAATAAATCAACTAACAGCGAACTTGGCCGCAGTAATGCATGAGGACTGTATGCACGTTCTTCTATAAGAGTGCTGTGTTGCAAATCACCAGAAGCCACTAGATATTGTTTGCATGTTGCGCACTTTAACTTGTGGACTAATTTTCGCACCATATAGCCCGCAATATAGGTATGAGTATTTGCCGCTATAAGGCTCCTTCCGCTAAATTTTTTTTCTTGTATAATTTCAATGCCGAGTTCCTCTTCTATACCATCGTCTTCCATTTCTTCAAACGTCTCATCCGAATTTCGTTGAAGGATATTGGCAAAGAAGTTTTTTAACTTTTTAAAAACATGTTGACAATATTGACTTCTTCGCAGTTGGCCCCAGGCGAATGTGTAGAAGTGAAGTTATTTATCACCAGCGTTTTATAACTATTCTTAAATGCAGTACATGTTGGTACTTCCAGTAGGTCGTTCCTACCAATGGTAGATAACCATATCTTCATCAACTGAAAGAATTAGCATTTATTAATTATATTTATAAACAAATAAAAAAAAGTTCTTATGTCATCTATTCTAAGACCCAATTCTTTCTTTTCTTTTTTCTTGCTTAGAGAAAGATGCGTCTTAGAATTGTAGTTTTGAGAATATTGCTTACTTACCGCTGAATCCTTTGGGAATCGGTGCATGAGCACGCCTTTGCCCTTAGAAGGGCAATTTGGCACACAACACGAATTTACCATTACTTACTTAACATAAGCCGAACAAAAAAAATCTGCTGAAACGTAATTCTTTATTGGTTAAATTATGATAAACTTCAAAAATGAATGATGTGTCAACCATGTGTCAATGCCTAAGGGTTGACACCGTTGACATCACCGTAGGCGGATTTGCGCTATCAGCGCTGCAGGTGCCCGGAGGGGCAACTAAATTTACCGTCAATGTTGGCGTATTGTAAATTAACACAGCATGATCTCATCCTTAACGAAGTTGACAGTTACTACATTGCTGCCACGTGGTACCCGCAAAATACCCTAGATTCTAATTTAGCGCGATATAGTAACCACAATTTCTAAATTTATATAAAGTTAATGACGCAAAGTAGAAAAAATGGTATATTACACTCGTTTTATAAGACGTATTGGCGTCTTATAAAACTTGTATAATAATATACTATTTTATTTGAAAACTCGTTTTAGGAGAGGTAATACTGGGTCTTAAGGTCATTCAAGAAAAAAAAACGCAAAAAGCAGCCTTTACCGTCATCTTGCGAAATTCCCGATTCAGCAATTTGAGCATCTGTACAAAAATAATCGTTTTAAAATTGTGCACGAAAAAAATTTATTGCCACATTTTCTTCTAGTTCTCAAATGCTAATTTAAACACCCACTATCGAAGGAATAAGTTCATGAATTCCCAAAAAAGTGTGAGATATTTTTGTTGAATATTTAATATATCTCTACTACTGGGAGAACTGAATTTAAATTTGAAACTAATACGTTCATAGAAAAATCACCCCTTTTCTCACAGTTACCATATTTTTAAAGCAGAATCCAATTATCAATCAACATTTACAGTGCTTGTATATAATTGCATGGGCATGAAAACCATCACCTGCTTTTTCACCCGCTATCTTATAGGGACTATTTTTGTGCATAGGCTATAATTGTAAAATTGTGACCATGTTGGTGTAAACTGAAAAAAAAAACGCAAGTGTACGTTAGAGGGGTGGTTTTTAGGCGTGACAGGCCCTAATCAAATTTGCGGACGCCATAGAATATTGAAAACCAACCCTTCCGCGTCGGATTCGAAAAATGCAACTGTATTATGGATTGCCTACTTAGTAATCACCCTCGTGGTAGGGACTTGTAGCATGTTATAGCGCAGCGTGTAGGTACCTGTAACGCTGTTGCTGTGCGTAATATCGTGTACAAGCATGAAGCAAGTAGTGTGTAGTGTATTTATAGTGAAATTAAACCGCGCTTTTTCGTTCGTAGTACTGAAGGAGTTTACAAAAGTTATTTAACCAACAAGAATATTAAAAAGAGCGATTAATGATCGAGACTGTTTAATGCACGAGCGTTAATGGAGTGCGTTAGTTGTCGAGATCATTAATCGACGTCACAAAATTATTTCGTCGCTCGTATTCTTCTAGCGTCGTCTACATAGATTTTTATTCGCCGATGTCTTTTTAGGTTATGTGAAAATGTATGTAATTTGACACTGACAGTTGTAGAGGGCGGAATGTTTTGACTGGAAGGTGTTATTTCACATATGTCCGATTGGCTATAATGGCTCATTTGATTGGTGGCTATAATGGCTATAAGAATTTTCTATTTTCGATTTCGTATTCACTAAACTGACTCATAAATAAACGTTCGACGGAAAAAGTCATATCTGTCTACAAAACATGCCATCAGCTGACTGAAATAAAGTCGGTCAAAGCGCCGTTTCGTTCATCGGTGACTGAGAAAACTAAACAAGGAACTACTATCCGCCGCGGGCATCCAAATCGTTTCCTAGTCCCCCACTCCCAATTGTGCACGAAGCCAATAGTGCACTACTAAAAAATAATGATTGGAATTCGATATATGTATACGGAACAAACATACGATAGTTACAGGAAATTACTGAACACACTAATATTTATCTACCAGTAATGAAATAAACAGAGCGCAATTTTCAATTGCCAAATAAGAAATGGGATAGAGAGCTCCAAGTGATTACCGAAAGCAAAAATCCCTTAAAATCGAACGGGTAACGTTGACAAATGCGGTCCCACAGCTTACCCCGGCCAGGGGATTTTGCGTAATCCACGCAACAATGGAATCACGCCGAAAATGGACTTTCCGGCAGCCCGTTAACCGGGCGAAAGCAGGCAATCTAGACCGGTCATCTTTCATTACCGCGGTGATATCGTATGGCGCCGGAATGGCATTATCCGGATTTAACGAGTTTTCGCGCGATCCGGAGACTGGAGACCGGAGCCCTCTAGTGGCTCTATTTCGAAATAGAGATATCGAAACGTAAAGGGGATTGCGATCGGGATTTAATCTAGGAATCCATCTTGACGACGGGCAGGACTAAATGGCGTTAGGTCTGAAGCGAATGACTCCGCCGGTTTCAACGAAATAACCGGAAAATAAGGCTTTGTCTCCAATCACGTAAAGTCTACTCTAAATAATGCCTCGATTTTAAAATAGGTCCATTTGGAATTAACACCGAGGTTGATGTATCTTTCATACAATCACCTATATTGCAAATAATACAATTTCTCTTGAACAATTTACAAATTGACAATTCAAGCAAAATAATACGCGGTTCTAAAAATGACCAATAAGATGCAAGATTCCTATCGTCCTAGTTAGAATGTTTTATAGGTAGGAAAACGCACGTACATTAATGACGTGTCAACAAATTTCTACTAGGTACCTACATATCTACACATGAGATATAATTTACTTCTAAAATATATATTATTTAGACAAAAGGCAATACCTCAAAAACTGTAAGGTTGGGGTAGGACTACATTAGTAGTTTATGATTGAAAAATGTGCAGAAAAAAAAAGTTGACCTTGCTTTCACGACACTAACGCCATCTATAACAAAACCACCAGGAGTACGTTTTATGATATTAATAATGATATATTAAAATGGCCGCCCTGGATATTATTTTTATTTTTTAAATATTTTTGTGAATTTGTTGTAATGTTGCAAATTTACTAATAGTGTTCGAAAATAGTTTAAATTAGCATCAAAATGCTTTATATCTTAGCTTTAAAATGGCGTTTCATTTTTTATTTCAGGGCAATCGTTTAGCCGCAAAAAATCCCCCAAATTTGAGAAAATCGGTTAACGTTAACACGTGCCACCGAACACCACGTTCACCTGATTTAACGCCGCTTGATTCTTTTCGGTGGGGTTATTTAAAACAGAAGGTGTATGCGAATAATTTTCATGATAATGCAGACATTCTAAAATTAAAAATTAGGGGAGAAGTAGACGAAATAAATGAAGAAACAATTGATTTGGCATATCGGGAGATTAGAAGCACATTGGAAAAATTTGTAGCTGTATGAGGGGAACATGTGGAGTAATGTCTTGTTAAATTACTTTGTTAAAAATAAATAAAATATAAAACTTAGAATACAAGATTGAAATTTGATATCTGGGCATAAATTTAAATATAAAATAACTTTTACCTATAACATATTTGATCTAATTCCAAAAAAAAACCCATAGTTTACTCTTCGGCCAATTTAACATTTTCGTGTTTTCTAACCTACCTGTATGTTAAATAAAAATATTAACAATGGCTTTCAACTTTTTAGGACATCCAAAACTCTAAAGAATGACTTTTTCCCGAGAAATTAAAAATTACGTCCATTATAGGTATAGTTAGGTCCATCGGGGGACACACTGTATATACTATCTATCTACTACTATATACTAAACGTGACTGACACTCCGCGGAAGAAGTTTACGAAAATCGGCAAATCGGGGGAAGGGTCTGCTCCTCGGAGAAGCGAAAATCGGCGCCGCAGGCGCCGGTTTTCCGCCTGAAATTTGATTCTACAGTGCTTAGGCTTTCGATTTCGTCCATTTTCGGCCCAGTTCTCGTTCTTTTTTACCTCGATTCGGCTAAATTTATGGATTATCGATTGGGACTGTACTCGTCAGCGCGTCGCCATGGGGTTGCTAGGCAACGGCCGCGCGCTTCGCGACGCGGTCACCAGACGGCGACACATCATCATGTCGCTTTTGAGGTTACGCTACGAAGCAATAGATGGCGCCCCGTTACCGCGCCCAACGTACGAGCATAATCACGTCGCGCGTGTAAGAGCATCTGGGCTTTATGTCTTTCTCTTAACGCTTCGGCGATCTACCTAGGTCGACCAGCAGGCCTGCACATTCTCCTAGTATATTATACTATATGTATATAAATCAAGGACATTGATCGATCACAATGCCCACTGCAAATCATTCATAAAAAGATAAGCTACTTACAGTCTCTTTAGGTTTCATAGTTTTGGGCTGCAACCTCTGCAGATGATTCGGAATCGCTGACTTCTTGGTATCTTTCTTAGCGGTATCTCCAGAATTCTTCCTAGGATCAGACATCTTCTTGTGAGTCTCAACCCTACGCATCTTCTCCACATGTATTTCCTGGGTAATCATCTGCTTATTAGAGTAAGACAAATCCCTACCAGATTTTGACCGAGAAAACAATACTACATCATTCAAATTAGGATCTGAAACACAAAGCCACAATCACAATACACGTTCAAATGCAGACAATCAATGTAACAAAAATTAATTAATAATAATTATATATAATTAATAATTAATTTTGATGGTAATTACCTAAACTATATACATAACTTCCTTCCATGTTACGTTCTTGCACATAGTTTAACCCATAGTCAATCATTGCATTGACGACTACACTCAGCATCGTTTTTTCTTCTGGAGTGTACAAATGCAGATTTACTGGTCGAAATGCGGGCACAATAATTTGTGAAATAAACGGTAATATTTCTAATTTCAACGAACCAGGGTGAACGTACGCCCTTACTGTGGGTGGCATCCCCTTAAGCACCTCGTTGACCAACCCCTGTACCTTCTGTGCCTTCATTCTGACCTGAAAAAATTAAATTTCTGAATTTTAGAGAGCGAAGTCTTGAACAGTGATGGGGATAAACGCATTATTATTTAAAATTCCGCCCTTCGGTTTTGCTGAAAATAATTTCCGCTTTTGTGACGGGTGAGTTGATTTTTAGAGGGTGAGCTCGTAAAAATTGAAGGAAGGTTGGAAATTTTTGGGGCGGATCGTGACATTTTAATGTTATAACGAATACCCAACGAAAGGGTGGCGTCACAAATTACATTACTATCCTAGGTCAGGTACAGTTGTAATTTTCAGGATTAAATATATAAAACTGTTGCCGGTGTCATGAAGTAAATATTCACATTTTAAATAAAACGTCCCGGGCTTTAACAACTTTTATTTGCTATACATAAACTGAAATACATCAATCACAAACTAACTAAATTTACAGGGCGACTCATTTGAATGAATATTGTAAAATGTCTTTGAAACTAAAGCTGCGAAGAGAAAATATTGTATACAAAAGTTGAAAGGTTCGATGCTGGCATTATCAACATCTGGTTTGAACCGGAAGTTGATGTTATTGGTACCTGAGAAATAGCATAGAGAAAGTAGAAGTTGTTATGTATCATAGGAAAGCTTTTTTTTATTTAACTTTATTGAAGAATGTTGAAGCAAACCGTAAGAGTAGCATCAACTTGAGAAACAACGGGGGCCGTAGGTTGTGTGAGGTATCATTCAGGTATCATATCAGGACTCATAGGATAGCGCCTTTCAAAACAAAAAAAATTCATCTGAAACTTTTCTTCATTTAACGACGTTTAATAATGAAAACCCAGGATTGGTACCATGGGCGCCGTTTGAAAATGTTCCAGGGGGGGGGGGTAAATTTTTTTTTAGTATTAAATGGTGATGTCATATTAAGGATTATGCCATTAACTGTTTTGCAGCATTTTCGTCTTGTCTTATTATGCATACACTCTGAAAAAAATTTATCGCTGGTAGTTAAATGTTTTTGTTCACATTTTTGTGTGTTAATAGCCATCCATGGTCGTGATCCCTGTATGCTCGACAACACTTACTTATTATATATTGATATTCATTGAATTATCAAGTCATTTTGTCGTTTATTAATGTGGGATTCATATTTTTATTTATAATTGTTTGTAAATATATTTTGTTTCTGAATCATTGAACTCTTTTCTAGAATTTAAGATTTTGTATGATTTTCAACCAATATTGTAGCCTTTTTATTACTTTTTAATACGCTAGGAAAAATTGTTGTTAATTTCCTAGCTCGTGGTCATCGAACATCTGATACAATATCTTAATAACAAATTGATAAACAATAAAAAGGCAACAATATTATTTTCAAATTTACCCCGTTAACGAGAAATAATGACTAAATGTAGAGAAAAGTGGATTAATTTGAAAATTCTGTGTTAAGGATGATCGCGACGAAATAATATCTTTTTTTATTTTACTATTATAGTTGAACACTTGTAAGGCGACAATGTTAGGTCAACTACTAACTTTTGAACGAACTCATGTACGGAAATGTATTGTGTCAACGCTGGAGAGAGTTAGAAAATGGTACCAATATTACAAACAGCATAGATGGTCTATTGTCATGTATCATAGGATGGCCCTTTTAATATCAAATAACTTTTGTCTGAAATTTTTGTATTATTTAACGTTTTTGAAACTCCCTTTTCATTAACCGAAGTTTTGTACTTTTAGTACCAATTTTGGCCAATAATGGGTTGTCTTTAAATCTTTTTAAATTATTTGATTTTAAAATAGTTATTCTATGATACTCCATACAACCTACTTTACTAAAGCAATTTCTAAAGTTGTTACAATATTCCGGCTCTCTGCAGTTCCTAAACGGCGGCTATCTGGACATGAGTTCGTTATCAAAAGTTGGTCTACTATCAAAAGTTGACTATTATACCTTATCTATATATTCTACGCTTATTAGTTTAACACCCAGTGTAATTAAGATAAACTGCTCAGCAGTGCCAAAAATTGCGAAGTAATAGAATCTAATAAGTACGACCAGATAAAAGTGCATACAACAATACTTATTGTGGACTACAACGCAAAATTTAGATACCTCTTGTCATCTTGTGGCTCTTTCGCGACTGTTACGAGAGAGCAATATCGCAATATCTAATACAACTGACGTTTTTGACAATAGCCGATAATAATCGGAATAGTCATCATTTATCTAGTAATTTTTTTTCATCCTTCACTATACTAAAATGTCATTTTTGCATCTTTGAGGGAACACGAAAGACGGTAGTTGAGTTCAAAATTCAGCCCATATACAACGGCGCCCCTGATTGCTACTAATTTTAGAAATAGCAGGTTCTTCTCACATCTATTCTTTTCAGTGACGTTAAATTAAAACGTTTTCAACAGCTGATTTGATTTTAAAAGATCTATCATATGATATCTTACACGCCGCTCTTTCCTTATGTTGTTTATAAAGTAACTAATATCAGGTTCAAAATGGAAGTTGATATTATCATCATACTTTGTCTCGCTCGGAATCTATCGTCAAAATGTATTGGCAATCTTATTTAGCTAACTAAGTAAAACCGTAGTTATATAGTAACTACACTTTCATTTGGAGATGAGCAACTGGAAGTCACAAACAGAAAGTTGTATTTTGTCGCACTGTGTAATTAGCAAAAAAATATAGGCTGCTCTAGGGATGTTCGATACCGGTACTTTACATTCCGATACGTGATATTTTGTACCGGTACTATAGCATCCAATACGGTACGATACGATACGTATTTGGACGATATTGTATCGCGGTATTTGTGGTTGCCAACAACTAGCGTACTCTAGCGGCAAACCAATATAAGTTTATGTTACAAGTGACACTGATTACAACGAAGGAATTTGTATTTGTGTTCTTTTACAATATCAGTGAACGATCAGGGAAATTCCGACTAAAATTTAACCTAACTTTGGTGTGCAAATCCTTGAGTGCGAAAGTCATTAAATCCATTAGCCATAGTGCTTTTTACAAGCAAAATACATCCAAACATACAAACATGTTAGTCGAGTAGCGTATGGAAACTGTTTATTAAAACAAGTTGGGTGGAAAATGCGAACTTTTTAACACTGACGTTAAAATTGCGGAATTTACGACAAACTTGAAAAAGAAAGACCTTCAGCGGTGGCATCCGACATACAGATTAGAAACAAAGAAAACACTGATGGTTCTGTGGGTGGTACCATGGTGAACAAGTAGTTCCGTATGTGATAATATAGCAGTATTTGATATTTTCTTCGGAAAAATACATTCATAATGCATTTATATATTTTATACAAAATCATAATTAAAAAGCCCATTAATTTTTGGAAGACACTGGTGGTACCATGGTGAATCAAGTAGTTCCTATACCATGGGTGGTACGGTATTTTACTATACTTTTACGGCGAGAGTTGTCCGATGTTATTTTGACAAGTGTTAAATGTTTGCGGTTGTTTGACGTACATACTTAAAATGACATCAGTTGGCATGTATTATGAACATTCTATTGAATGTAAATGCACATGCCAACTCTGGCTGAAAATACAGTATAATGAATGATCTTCTCTTTCAACATTGTGAAACATTTGTATTTCTTTTCTACAATAACAAAAAAATAATAAAATTAGATGATAGAGCTCGGATAATCGGTGCTGCACTTGCATTGCGGCCATATAAACTATTTTGTTACGTTTTATGTAGGAGGGGGGACCAATGGGACCAATGCAATAGTATATTATACATATGATATCAAAAGATAATCCAACTTAAGCACCACAGATAAAGAAAGTTTCAAATATTTAATAAAAACCGCACAGAGATAGAAATTTTTGTTTAACTTAAATGAATATTTGTTTGACGAGAGGCAAAAATATATTTATTTGCTACAAAGAATTTTTATTTGAGTCAAAACAATATTACTATTACAATATTACTCCAAACAAATGGTATTTGACAAATATATTTTTGCCTCTATTTAAACACGCATTTATTTGACAACAACAATTTCTATCTGTGTATGCCTACTACATTCAGTTGGGACTTGTATACCTGTATACCTACATATGATATAAGTACGCTATTTTAAAATAATAATACATATTTATTCTACTGTACATTATTTTATTTCAATGTGTATAAGTATCTGCCGCTACGCAAAATATTTTTAGTCGGAATTACGCCTTGAAAAAATGTACCGGTACCGATGTACCGGTACTTTGTGCTCCAGTATGGTACAGAACCGGTACATTTGATACGATACAATACGATACGCGATACCGGTACAGCAAGGTGTATCGGAACATCCCTAGGCTGCTCACATTCTTTAAATTCATTTGTTTTTACTGACTGCTGAGTTGCCGGCACGTCAGCTGCGCCTCGTTATCTCGAAAACTAACAAAGCAAAAAATTCATTTTTTTTTGTAAAAAATAGCAAAAAAATATGGTACTAATGATTTTCATTTGCAAAAATTGTGCCGCGCCGCTGACTTGCCCGAGCTGTGAAATCGCCCCTGCAAACTTTTTCCTTTGGGGCTACGTAAATTCCAAGTCTACGTAGATAAGCCGGCTACGATTGACGAATTCGAAGCTAACATTACTCGCGTTATTGACCAAATACCATGCTAGCCGAATTTGCTAGAATTTGCTCATGCAGCTAAACTATTAATTTTACCAAAAAATATCATATACATACAAACTTTCGATATCGTACCGAAAAAAAATCGATATTAGATCCTTAATAACTTTTTAGCTGTTGACGATAGACCTACCGATTTACGTATTTTAGGAAACCTGATTTATCGATCATTTGAAGTATTTCAAGACATACAGAGTGTTCAGTTTCTAATTCTTAAGTTATGTGACATTTAGCATAATTCCAGTTATTCGAGATAAATCATATAAGACCCACAGATCAATAATAACTGTAGAAAATTGCGATATTTCTAATATCTGAAATGTGTTAGTTCCTTTGTTTCTTTATTACTTGATAGTTGATAATAGTTTAACACAAGTTGTTGTCAAAACGATTAGGATACAGTGATCTTAAATACCCGGGTATTTATTATTAAGGGTAAATACCCCTGGTAAATACCCGGGTATTTACCCAAAGTGGGTATTTATAGAGGTATTTATAAACATAATATTGTTATTAAAAATAGCAGTAAAAGGAAATATTTAATTACTAAATATAATATAATATAATATTTTATCACAAAATCAAAAGGTATTCTCTTATCACCAAATAAAGGTTATTCTTATAAAAATAAAAACATTCTTAAAACAAAGAATAAAAATATAAGTCCCATCTGACGATATATCAAGAGCAGATATTTCCTTGTCATCGTCGTCCATTCAATCGTGTGAATCTTCCATATTTTCTATTTCTGTTATCGAAGAAATTTACCGGACACTTATGATTATATGTTATGTATAGTTCACATAGCGGCTTTTGTCGTTGTTAATCAATTTCTTATTTTGCTATGAATCCAACTAAATGTAGTGTTTTTTCCCGCATAACTTTTTCCAGATAGTAAATGCCACACTGAGTAAAAACCTTCATATGGACATATTTGTTTTCCTTATTCCTTAAATAATTACAACCGTTTGAAATAATTATAAATAATTGCAAAACTGTACATTAAATGACTTGACTTCTTTAGGTATTGATAAACCTAATAAGTCGACATGAAAGTAACTTTATACTCAGAATGACAATTACTTGTAGAGCAACAAATGTCAAAAAAGTTTCATATGTATTTTGTTTTCGTTCATTTGTTTATTTTTAAAATTTTGAATTTTTTTACTTTTAATTTTGTTATGGGTATTGATTGCGCTCTTTCTTTGTTTTAGCATTGTTTGATATGTAGATTACGTTTTATTTTTCTTTATTTAGTTAATATTTCACGCGGCTGTAAGTTGGCGTTGAGAAAACAATTAGGTCCATATGAAAAGTTATACTCAGAATGACATTTACTACCTAAAAATAATTCTTGCGCGGAAAAAAGTGTTACACCCTGTATAATAACTCTGAAATGTTGTTAAATGGTGTTTTAAGGATAAAAAAGATAAATACCTAAAGTTAGGTATTTACCCGAAGTAGGGGTAAATACCCGGGTAAATACCCATTTTATAAATTCCCACCTGCCGGGTATTTACCCGGCCCACATGATTGTTAGGATACGAATCTTAATCAATAATATACCTAGTGTTCGATTAAAAAAACGGAACATAAGTTTGGGGTGGTACGTCATTGTGGAACATACTGGATAGATGAAAATATTTTCGTTCTGTGGAGCGAATGTTTATCTACAACTTTTCTATATTGAAGAATCGCGTATTTCGTAAGGCCATTAATATACTTTGCATCTAGAGTAGGACACCCTGTATAACTTGAAAACTTACAAAGCAAAACAAATCTTTTGGTAACTTGCAAAGAAAATTGCAAAAAATACTAGCTGTTTAATTTTTTCAGATTAATTTGTTTACATATTTGGTTTAAATGTTTACATATTGCGCCGCTGAGTTGCCGGCACGTTAGCGGCGCACCCCTTTATCTCAAACAACAATAAAGCAAAAAAAAATTTCTTGGTAGAAAAATAGCAAAAAAATATGGTACCTACTAATGATTTTAATTTTGCAAAAGTTTCGCCGCTGACTTGTTCGACCTTGATATCACATGATCTAGGAGGTCAGTTCTTCGCCGGCCCACTACGAGAAATAAACCGTCATCATCATGGCGCAATATCGGGCGCCATGAGAATAGACCACTTGCTGCCGTAGACGCTGTAGACGCTGTACCGGGTTTCCATGATGAAATGAATGAAATGAAATGAAATGAAGTCAAACAATACTAAACAAAACTACCACCACAACTTCACACAAAGTTATCTGTCATAAAATCCCTACTGAAAATGTAGATAATCCGGGAAATTGCAAAATTTTAATGCAGGAAATTTAAGACAAAACAGGCAATCAACGTTCGCAATCAAAAAAATGACTCAATGGCCAAAAACCAATTACACCACGCTAGAGGGCGCCAGCAATATAATATCGCCCAAAATCTTTGTAGGTAAGTGTTTATTTGACAACTTTCAACTAAATTTACCAATTCAGAACCACCTAGACTAATAAACAAAAGGATATTGTTTCGTTGCCTTGGTCATATCCGGAAAAACCGAAAGTCATACTAACCGCATGAGTATCCCAAAAAAATGCATTTTTATTATATTAGCAAAATTGCATATATTAGTAGTATTAGTCTTCTACTGACATAGGTAATATGTGGCTGTTTTGTCTTATCGCGTTATTCGACAAAACCTCTTCAATTTCGTTGACGATCAAAACCGAAAGACAAATAACCGCTATGGTAACCGAAGGATCATAGCAGGCTCAGTTTAAACGGAGCCATAATTTATTAACAGGCGGAAAATTAGAACGTCTCTAAAGCCGTGTTTCACCCCTTAACTGAAAGAAAACCCCATCAGTGAGCCTTTTTCAAAATGATGATATTTTTCCTTCCCGCCTGCGCTAATGACGTCTAAATTATGCACGGGTTGCCCCCGAGAGCCCCGCGCACTCCGCTAGGGGGTAGCCCCACCACCCGCTCGCCAAGTCGACTCGAAGTGCGCGACAAGCTCGCTGATCAGATACACTACACCGTAATTAGAGGTTATGTTTACGTTGGGACATTCATGTACGAGGTCAGATGCAAAAAGTTTTATCAAAAATTCGACGCTTTATAAAAAAAGAATTAGTAGGAAGTTTGTGAACCAAAACATTACTAGGACTACTCATTTTCCAGCAAATCGCAATAGTGCAACAATTCTGTATTCACAAAAAGACTTCAGTAGTAGAATTAAAAAGCATAAGTTCAAAATCCGTACAAAAAGACACGATTTTTCAACATGTATGCTCAGTTCACATATTCTACCTTCAGAGGAATTATTAGTTCCGTACGTCCTACAAAACAAGCATCTATGGTGAGGTTAATTTTGTACCATTTCTCACATTTAAGGCACCTGTAAGGCACACGTATAGCGATTTTTACCACTTTTTGTAAGATATTTTAGACTGATTGTTGTTGAATTGATCCTTAGTGACGAATAGGATAACCAAATGTAAGCAGTGCATATTTTTTTCCAGACGATTGACAAAAAAATAGACCTGATAGAAATCCGTTTCAGAGAGCCCCATTTTGAGCCCTATTTGTTAGGGCATATTGTTGCTTATTTTGCCATTAAATGCTTAAAATGCTCATTTGAACATAAAAGCATATTTTACTACATATTTGCCAGCTTTTTTGCAGTAATAAGACCTGCTGTGAGTCTATTCTCGTCATCTTTTTGAAGCGAATGCGAGACTTTTCGAATGGTTAGGTGCATGGAGGAACATGGAGTCGCTATACGCTATACACTTAGCAGCGAGAAAATGACCCCGTGGACTCAGAAATTGGCCAGAACTTTCAAGAAATTTTTCCTGTAATATATTGTAATGTGTCGAGTAGGTACATTATAAAAACACGCTATATGAACACTTTTAAGAATTTATTTAGTCATTTTTTTTTAAACACGTAATAAACATATGTCAAAAAATGTCCGTGCGTGCAGCCAGTACAAACCTGTACATTGTTGACATATATAGTCAGTTACCGATGAAATGTGTTGCGAATGTCACTTTAACATTAAACAACTTCCGTAGTGGGGGAAGTGGTCCCATATCCGAGCGCTTATGCAGACTCCTCCTTCCTCCATGGTTAGGTGAGAGTGGGAATATCGGCGGTTGCCCTGTGTTTGGAACGTATGGGCGTGGCGCGTGCGTTATTGTTCTTAGCGACGAGCAAACTTGCTCATAGATACGGGTTCGTATGGGCGTGGCGCGTGCGTTATTGTACTTAGCGACAAGTAAATTTGCTCATAGATACGTTCCAGAGGGGAACCGCTGATATCCCCACTCCGTCCACATAACTATTCGAGAAGTCTTGCATTCGGTTCAAAAAGATGACGAGAATAGACTCCCAGGTCGCGTAGATCTGTTGACCGCCGAAATCGGTAGCCATAGCACAGAATAGAAAACAACCAGAATATCTACTGCACGTTTGATATATGTTGACCAGATTGGTTGACCTCGCCCCATGTTCTCGTGTAGATTTATCAGGGCCGGCTTAAGGAACATGTTCACTACTTCGCATCATATGTATCGGATTTATTTAATTCATACAGTATTTTGTAATACTGTAAACTTTACGTTCCGTACGAAGCGGACAGGTGGGCGCACGTAGCTTAGAAACAAGGTAAAATCTGATACATATGATGCAGCATGATAGCTTTAAAAAATACAGCGAATCACTAATGGGTAGGTATGGCTCTACGGGTTTCAGACTAAAACACAATTGAACAAGTGCGTCATTAGACAGATTGACTGAAATAGAATGATTCTCGATTGATTGATTTCTCGCGGTAAAATTAAGATTTGAAATCTCTAAATCGAGGTGATCGTCGGTAGATGCAGAGAGGACGTTTTCCATGTACAATGGTGTACTAAGCTCAAACCGGCAAAATTTTTTATTTCAAAACTTGCATCATATGTTTATTATTTACTACAATCAAAATTTAAATTAAATCTGTATTTTTTAACATGTATTTACACATTCTTTAGGGCATATTTTCAGTATTTAGAGCATATTTTCATATTTATAGGGCATATTATAAGCTCTTAGAACAGTTTTCAGAGCATATTTTTGGTTGCCCTAGTGATGAATGTTGTCTCTAAACTCGTCATGAAACGACGAATGCTACTTTGAGTTAAAGAAATGTTGTTTTTTTTTTTCAACAGGTGTGCATTTGTTCCATTGTGCCCCACCATTTGGTACATTTGGACAAGGTTGGGATACATTTGGACAATAACCTAATTAAAGCCCTTTTTTAAAATATTTATTATAAAAGTTAGTATCTACGAATGATACATATTCATAAGAGTAGGTAAATAAACATTCATATCAATATACCCTATACCGTACGACTCCCCATCATGTGCGATTGATTTCTGCAATCCCCCCTCCCCCCCCCTCACTCAAACTGTTTCGATGAACTGTGACAAACAACAACCTACACGAGAGGGATTGTGACAAAAAATTCCAATCTGCTGCGACAAACTGTAACAAGAGAGACATGCCAGGGCTGACGCGCGAGCAAATAGGCAGACATACACGATTCTATTAAACGATCTGGTCCGGCGGATCAAGTCGGATACGTCAAACTGACGACACGTGAGTAATGCTCCTGAATTACTACACAAGCGGGAAGTTCGCGTGACGTCAATTTGACGTCATACGACTTGTTCCGCCTGACCAGATTCTTTAAAAAGTCCGCCAGTGCATGGTCGGCTATTGGTACGTAGAGTCAAAATCCGCCCCAGCTTATTTGTCCAAATCTTCCCCACGTGTCAAATATAAATAATTATAAATCCGTAATGTAAAACCTACTAATGTTAAAAGAAGCTTGCTGATTGGGTTATGATAAACCAGGCCCCATGCTTTTTGTGTAAGATACAAAACATTGAAATATTAAGCAATAGAATAATTGTTAAAACCTTAGGAACAAAACGTAAGCATATTTACATTTGCCTTCTTTCCTTATTTTCGCCAATTTTTTAGTAGCATTTCTCAGCACCTTTTAATAACTCCACAATATAATGCTTCACTATTATGCAACTAACTAGCTTCATAAAGCAAATGGAGTGGAATATTTGGATTGTGCAAATGTGTCACACCGAAATGTGCTCCACAGGTAAAATATCAATTACAAGATATTTTTCTAAATTTGTTAATTAATTCAAGCATGGTCACTGTAAATACAGATTGATGTTTTGCATGTGGACAGCCACGTGCAAAACATCAACTCGATTGGACATTTGGTAGTAGGTAAAGTTTTGAAAGAAAGAAACAGACAAGAAGTGAAGTTAAGATAAGCGTAGTAAAAATATTTCTACGAGCTGCCGTGGTCGGGATAGCTGATCGTAAAAAAGAAAATGTTTTTCAACCGCACCTCGTACATAACAAACCCAGTGTCCGCTCCAAATGAATTGAATCTCGTCCGGTATGTTTGCCCCCCATTCGCGGGGTGAAACAAACTCATTTTTCTAGTGTTTATTCGGTGAGAAGCACGCCGTTATCTTCAATGGGCCGGCTGTATAATAACGGTGCTACAATTATGCCCAGTTTTTGTCCTCAGCTCTCAGTTCGTAAATTGGGTATTATGCAGCCATGAATGCGCCTCTACGCGAACGAGCTGATAAAATCTTTTTATGGACACGTATTCTACCGTTTCATTACCAAGAGAATGAAGCCACTGGCGGACGTTAAATAATCACAACTCACAAGATAACCGAGAGATTTGAATAAAACAGATTTTCACAACAGCTTTTCTATGGCACAGTTTAGACAGGACAAGTATACTGGCGGCACGTGCTGTCAGCCACTAAACTTGCCCTGTCTAAACCATAGGAAAGTAAAGTACTAGCCGTCAAGTAGAAAGTCTACTTTCCTATGGTTTAGACATGGCAAGTTTATTGGCGGACAACACTTTCCGTAATTAAACTTGCCCATATGAGATTGCCCATTGAAATATGAGCGACGAACGATACCTTTTTTTAGTGACCATAAATGAAAGCCTCGAGGAGTGTTGAATTGACTCATGAAATAACATTGTTTATCTACTACTCACATATAATAATTCTACTTACATCGATTATTAAACATAATGAAATTGAATACATTGCCAAATCTACGTTGCGTTGGAAAACAACTGAGCAATTATAAATAAACTGAAATTCATTGAACAAGGTTTTTAAGTCATTATTAAAGTCAGTTTGAAGATAGGTGGATTGCGCTTAATGGGTCTTACAGATATCCACTGCGTTCCCCCGTCTTTACGCCATTGGATTTCACATTTCGGGATTAATTAACGACAAAGTGTATGAGGAGCCAGTAACTGATCATTAGAACATGCAAGATGGTGCGTGTTAACTCAATCAGAGAAGCCGCACCAATAATAATATGTCAAACAAAATCGAAACATGTTTAAAATAAAACGGCAATGTTTTTAAACATTTATTGAAATAGAAATAGGTAGGTAAATAGCTTTTGGAATTTACTTAATATTTGTTGTTTATTTTAAATTTTTGTCTGTTTCATTGTTGTTACTCCTATAATTTTATAAAGACTAATTTAATGAGAATGACTAAAGACTGTAATAACAACTTAAAAACTTTGTTAATGAATTTCTGCTTATTTCTAGTTGTCCAGTTGTTTCCCAACGCAATCTAGATTTTGCCATGTGTTAAATTTCTATTGTGATGTTTAAAAATCGATTTATGTACGCAAAATAGTATATTATTATACAAGTTTTATAAGACGTCAAATTGGCGCACGAGTTGTGGAACGAGTGCGCCAATACGTCTTATAAAACGAGTGTAATATACTTTTTTTTCTACTTTGCGTCATTAATTTTATATAAATTTAGAAATTGTGGTTACTATATTGCGCTAAATTAGAATCTAGGGTATTTCGCGGGTACCACGTGGCTGCACTGTAGTAACTGTCAACTTCGTTAAGGATGAGACCTATGAGCTGAAATCTTGGCAAAATCTAATTGTGAATAAAATTACTCTACTTTAGCCTACAAGTTGGAATAAATATTCAGCGAGGTCTCAACGATGATCATAATGGAGCTTGGGGCAACGCTTTTAACCCTACTGTGATAAATATATGAAACTTAACCTAAAAAGTCAACAACTTTAATAGTGGTTTTATAAGTATAATAATCAGAATAGAAGTGTTTGGCGGTGACTGATTAGTTACTTCGAAGAACAAGAACTTACTAAAGAATTGTTTTAACACCTAACGTTTAATAGCGGTGTCTACCTAATTCCGCTACGTAGCCGTTGCGGCTTATATATTTACAAGCACTTATAATTGAAACCCAATTTTAATTTCGGCAAAGTAGTTTATTAGAATAAATTATACTTAGTAAAATTACATGTGATGGAGGTAATACAAATATGTTGCAGACAACCAGAACTAAGACGAAGTCGAAAGCGACGGACAAAAATGAATACGAATTGAGCCGAACAGAATTCGGTCCAAAATGTTACCGAAAACTTATACGATACATAAACTAAGAAATCCTCTATACTTTAAATGTACTATAGCTTCATACGTGTATGCTGATAAACCATTGATTGCGCATATACAATCTCGTAGCAGTAATTAAAATCATTCATAACTACGATGTAGGTTTGATCTTCGCATAATACCTTATTAAAGTAAATGTGGTCCTTGAATTATATCTGAAAAGGGGATTTGATGTTTAGTTGAAAAGAATGATAACGATCACTTACCAGAGTCGTAAAACATCACCGAAAACGTTATGCTGGCGTATTTTGATGAACACAGCAAAACTAAGAAAGCCACAACCTTTGGCCATACTATAGCAGGCTACACGCATGTTTAAATATGTATAGAATATTGATATTTCGCAGTTTATGCGATTGCAAGAGATTAAAAAGAGGCAGTGTGTGGTTATGTATTGTACGTTTGACATTTGGCATTTGATATCAATGTGTACCAATCCTGGTAATCTTAGACAAAAATGTTACTGTTTTCGGTGTTACAATGTGTTAATTGTAACACCGAAAACAGTGTTACAATGTGTGCATTGTGAATGCAAAGTAGAAAAATGCATTTTAGTTATCAGACATTTTACACAGTTGATCTAAAATTTTTCATAAAATTCCAAAATACATCCATATGATAGGGTTGCCGTTTGAAAAATCGACTTTAAGTAGATACCTTTAATCAAACTAAAACATCAATAATAGTTTAATACCCATGAATAAACAATAGTCTGGCTTCTACATTGACTTCAAACGCTTGAAACGCAAGCGATGATCTTTTTAAATTTATTGCTAGCCGCAAAGCTGCTTTCAGGATAATTAATAATCATAATTCATGAAATAACGGAAATTTAATTTATGAGTTAATTAAACTCACAAAAATAGTTCAATGCCTATTAATAAACAATGCTCTGGATGTTACATTGACTTCAAACGCTTGAAAAGCGAGCGATTTTTTAATTAATTGCAGCTGCAAAACTGCTCTCGGGACAATCACAACTCATGAAATAACTGTCCGGTTTCTAACTAAACTCAAAAATAGGTCAATACCTCTGAATAAACAATGCTCTGGATCTTATGTTGATTTCAATCACTTGAGAAGCAACCGACGATTTTTTGAATCAATAGCTAGCCGCAAAGCTGGTCTTAGAACTGTTAAATAATCACAACTAATGAAATACCGGAATTATGTTAATCAAACTCACAAGAATAGTTCAATGTATATGAATAAAAAAAATTCTTCACGATAGTAATAAATCACACCTTGCAAATTATTGAAGAATTTAATTAAATAAAAGAAGGTCAAGTATTCATTGAAGTTATTGCTAGCAAAAGATAATAAATAAGCTTACCTCAGATCCAACACCGGGGTAGGTAATTTTTTGCCACGTTAAGCTAGCGAAAACCATATGCCATAGCGCAAACCCATACGGAAGATAAGCCGCAAGGCTATAATCTTGTTTAGTCGCAATCTCTCTATTGAGCATATCATTGAAACAAAACCACTCCGAAGCTTGACAGGTTGCAACAAGCGTCGAATCCTTGACGTGCATCGCAGGATAATTCTCGAAGACACCCTGCATGACCCTCTCGTAATCACCAAAGGACTGTACCGTTTGCAGAACCTTTTTTACGCGCGATTTCATGGACATATCTCTATAATCGTCACGGATGTTTGCTTTCGGACGAGCGATACGAAATATCTCCTCCCAGACTGCGAATAGTCCCTTCTGCATATCCTTTTGACCTATGCTAGTCCTCCAGACATCACTTAAAGTCACCGGTTTATCCTGCATCTTGAAAAAGTGCAGGATTGATAAACAAGACCGGATATCGTTATTCGTCTTCTCAGCTAAAGCCATTAAAGCTCCCATATCGGTCTTAATTGATTGGTACCTCGCAATTTCTGATAGTCTCTCAGCTAATCTGGCTGAAGAAGTAGGAGGAAAGTTGACCACAAACGCCACCTGACGTAAGCTTCTTAAAGCTGGTACGTACACATCGTTACAGATACAAATTATAGGACGTTTTAGGACTTGGGTCTTTTGGTTTTTAGCTTTTTTGCCTTTGGGGGCATGAGTGCCATTGATGAACTTAATAAGGTAGTCTATTGAGGTTGTTGGCGCTCCGTCGATTTCATCGAAAACCAGACAATTTGGTCGTTTTTCCTGATCGAGGACGGACCTCATGGACGTGGCATTTTCTAAGGCTGTTTCAAAACTTTGGGTGCTACGGTCATCTGAAGCGTTTACCTCGACCACGTTGTAGCCGCAGTGTTTTGCAACCATGTGGGCTAATGTGGTTTTACCTTTGGTGAGGAAATAAAGAAAAGGATTATAAAGTTTGTCTTCATAAAGTAGATTGGATAGATAGTAAACAAATCCGGGGTGTAAACATTCCGCGTCCTGAATATTTGAAGGTGTATTCGAGTATCAAATTTTATGGCAAAGAAAAAAAACAGTAGCGCTTCAATTTATTCATCTGTATGAGCTGTTAGCAATAAAAAATTAGCGATCCCTAGTTAGCAAGCTTCCATCTATCCCCAATAGATGTCACAACGGCTTTGTTATTGTTCGAAACTCGGATTGCATCCTCTAAAGTGACAATTCAGCCTATATATTTCCTGGCTTAAGGTTCCTGTTTTAAATCCAGGCGGAGGTATTTTTTTCACAAATTATCCTCACCTGGATTAATTATCATTTTGTTACTTTAATTGGTTCTACATGACTGACGAGATTTACACGTAACAACCATTTCCCCTCGAATATAATTCCAATTAGTAACTTATCTGAACATTCTTCCACCTAAAACTGCCTAATGCCTGGACTATAAATGAAAAGTGTTGCTTTTGCAATTAATACGATGTTGCGGTAAATAATAAGTCCATACTTAATTTATTACATAGCCACCCTTTTTAATTTAAACAAGAATTACAGAATCATTGTAGATAATAAAAGATAGCTGAAGACAGAGAAGTAAACATATTACTAAATTTTCACTAACCTAAGCCGGGAGGTCCACAGAGTAGAGCCACCTTGTGATGAGGCCTTCCATCAGCATCCAATTCCAAAGTTAATTCCTGCCTCTGAAATTTAAACTTTCCCTTGTGTTCCGGTTCAGGTTTGGCCATCTTGATCTTCGGTCGCCTATTGAAAACTGCCTTATCCCAAAGTTTCAGCCATTTTAGCAAGGTACGATTAGAACTTTCATCACTCAATAGTTCGTAGTATTTCCTAGGCTTGTATAGGTCCACCCATAGATTCTTATTTTCTTCAGCTGTTAGGTCCAAAACAGCGCCAGCACGTGTATTTTGAGTAGCTTGTGGTTCTTCCAACGAATTATTAATCTGGAATAAAATAAAAAGAGGAATTTTATCCAACACAAAACTACAGTAGAAGTTTTATTTTAATTTTAAATGTTTGTTCTCTGCAGTTTAGCTAACTCCATGATATAAAAAACTTACATGCGAATAAAAAAGGAAATGAAGGTGAAATTTTGTCAAATTTTTGGTAGACGGTCAAATATTGAATGCAAAACTAACAAAATGTTTGATTTACACATTAGTTATATGTATTAACTAAAACTTATAACTTATAACTATAAAAAAAATAAACATATCCCAACGCAACTGCGTTCAGCAAGGCTGGTGGTTACACACTGCCGATTGACAGGGTATGACCGGTACCTGTATGGGACAACATGAGTCATCACTTAGACATGCATACAGTGCGTTTCAATAATAGGCCTGTATTATTTATCTCTAACACGGCTAGCCTGAAGTTGGGACGTTCTAGGCCCAATAATCTCGGCTCTTTCCTGACTATCACTGTCAGTGAAACAGCTACAATCAAAACAAACAATAGCTTAATTATTTCGCACTATTACACCTTTTAATTTTTCTACAATCACTAATAGGAGGTCCTAGTCACAAGACTATGACAATCCAAGTAAAATTAATCAAAAGAATATAGTTAAGATAACGGCCAGTTTTACAACCGCCAGACAGAATGAAAAAATAAAACGCATTGCATCAACACTGCAGTACTCCTGCCCTGTGTGATATCCACTAGTAGGCAACAAGAAACGCCCAAGCATCAGCAGTGCAGTACTCCCGCCCTGTGTGATATCCACTAGAAGGCAACAAGAAACGCCCAAGCATCAGCACTGCAGTACTCCTGCCCTGTCTGATATCCGCCAGAAGGCAACAAGAGCCCAAGCATCAATATTGCAGTACTCCTGCCCTGTGTGATATCTGCCAGAAGGCAACAAGATAAGCCCAAGCATCAACACTGCAGTACTCCTGCCCTGTGTGATAGCTGCCAGAAGGCAACAAGAAATGCCCAAGCATCAACACTGCAGTACTCCTGACCTGTGTGATATCCGCCAGAAGGCAACAAGAAACGCCCAAGCATCAACACTGCAGTACTCCTGCCTTGTGTGATATCCGCCAGAAGGCAACAAGAAACGCCCAAGCATCAACACTCCAGTACTCCTGCACTGTGTTATTTCTGCCAGAAGGCAACAAAAAAAGTCCAAGTATCAACACTGCAGTACTCCTGCACCTGTATGATATCCGCCAGAAAACACCAAGAAACGCCCAAGCATCAACACTGCAGTACTCCTGCCCTGTGTGATATCCGCCAGAAGGCAACAAAAAACGCACAAGCATCAGCACTGCAGTACTCCTGCCCTGTCTGATATCCGCCAGAAGGCAACAAGAGCCCAAGCATCAATATTGCAGTACTCCTGCCCTGTGTGATATCTTCCAGAAGGCAACAAGATAAGCCCAAGCATCAACACTGCAGTACTCCTGCCCTGTGTGATAGCTGCCAGAAGGCAACAAGAAATGCCCAAGCATCAACACTGCAGTACTCCTGACCTGTGTGATATCCGCCAGAAGGCAACAAGAAACGCCCAAGCATCAACACTGCAGTACTCCTGCCTTGTGTGATATCCGCCAGAAGGCAACAAGAAACGCCCAAGCATCAACACTGCAGTACTCCTGCCCTGTGTGATATCCGCCAGAAGGCAACAAAAAACGCACAAGCATCAACCCTACAGTACTCCTGCCCTGTGTGACATCCGCCAAAAGCAACAAGAAAAGCCCAAGCATCAACACTGCACTATTCCTGCCCTGTGTGATAGGCGCCAGAAGGCAACAAGCAATGCCCAAGCATCAACACCGCAGTACTTCTGACCTGTGTGATATCCGCCAGAAGGTAACAAGAAACGCCCAAGCATCAACACTGTAGTGCTCCTGCCCTGTGTGATATCCGCCAGAAGGCAACAAGAAAATCCCAAGCATCAACACTGCAGTACTCCTGACCAGTGTGATATCCGCGAGAAGGCAACAAGAACCGACCAAGCATAAACACTGCAGTACTCCTGCCCTATGTGATATCCGCCAGAAGGCAACAAGAAAAGCCCAACCATTAACACTGCAGTACTCCTGGCCTGTGTGATAGCCGCCCGAAGGCAACCAGAAATTCAAAAAGCATCAATTCTGCGATACTCCTGCCCTGTATGATATCCGCCAGAAGGCAACAAGAAACGCCCAAGCATCAACACTGCAGTACTCCTGACCTGTGTGATAGCCGCCAGAAGACAACAAGAAATGCCCAAGTATCAACTACATCAACTACATTATAAAAGAAAAACAACATATAACACAGCATTATGTTTGAGTCAGTAAATTATTGATGGTATCCAAGATTTATCAGTCATTTAATTATTAACAATATTTGGAATAACGGCATCTATTGCCACAAACAAAGAAGTGAACCTATCATCTGCCTATTTCGACAACTGACGACCCGCTAAACATGCAATATTGCGACAATTTTCTGTAATATTATAAGAAGGTAGCTTGTGTAAATGTAATTATGTTATGTTATTACGATGTTTGTCTAACATTATCAACACAATATTTCATTGGGCGCGTTCAGCAGACTCACCGGTGAGATACCGATCAGTAAAATTTGTGCTGGATGCACATGTCAAACAACCAGTGCGTCTCACCGGTTACCAATTTGGTGATTGTAAAATTATGTCAAAATAAATAAATCACAAAAAATCTGTCATAAGCATGGAGCATTGTCAGAGAAGGTGACACTGACACTAAGTTTAAAAACGCATCCAGAATGACAAATCCGGTTAGTTCCACCGCTAATCCACCGGTGACTAACCGGTGACTTACCGGTGAGTCTGCTGGACGCGCCCAATGACAACATTTTAGCTATATAATAATAATAATAATAATAATAATAATAATAATAATCAGAAAATAAGAGAGGATTATGTTAGTAAGCCAATGCATGGCCAATTTTTAAGAATTGTGGAGGGTGATGGTATTTCAAAGTCAGGATCGTTATCTTGGCTTTGTCATGGAAACATTAAGGCTGAAACGGAATCCTCTATCATAGCGGCGCAAGATCAGGCAATACGTACCAGATATCATGAACAGAAGATTATGAAAGTTGCTCATGATGGGAGTTGTAGACTGTGTCATCAGGCTCCGGAACATGTCTATCATTTGTTAGCGGCTTGTCCAGTCTTAGCTGAGTCGCATTACATTGCTAGGCATGATAGGGTGGGAATATATATACATTACAACTTGTGTTCCCAACTATTAGGTTTAGCAATGGATGTGTCTCGGTGGTATGACCACGTTCCATCTCCTGTTGTGAGTAATGATCATATTACCATATTATGGAACATGCCTATTGTCACTGATAGAATGCTTGATGCTAATAAGCCAGATATCGCCAGAGGAAGGTATGCACGTTCATAGAAATCTCGGTACCTGCTGATGCGAATGTTGTAAGGAAGGAGCTTGAAAAACAACTTAAATATAAGGATCTCTCAATAGAAGTTGGACGTATGTGGGGAATGAAAGTAAACATTATTCCGGTGATTGTAGGTTCATTGGGAGCAGTTACTCTAAATTATAGTAAACATGTCAAGGAGTTACCGTGCAAAATTTCGCCCTGGGAAATTCAGGAAATTGCGGTTTTGGGAAGCGCAAATATTTTGAGGAGAGTTTTATCATAAAGCATCCTAAATTTACTGCTATCGTACTACTTTCCATCTTTACCTTCCTTTGTATATGTCTATTAATAAATATCTGCATGTGTTTTTACTGACCTGTACACAACGCTGTACGGGGTTTCCACAGTTTTCCTTTGCTTTGCAAACTTGTGTTGCAAAGCATAAATGGCGTTGTTTTTCAAAATTGGGTTGAGCTGTGGTGATACCCGCAAAGGGAGTACCCTAGGCTTCAGCGAAGCTCGGTACTACCAATTTGCCCTGATGATCCTCATTACTTGTCAAAATCTATTAGTGTAATTTTAGTATTTATATGTTGTATCTAAATTATATTATCTAGGTTTAATGTATTTAATGAGATGTATCAGAGAATTCCAATAAATAATAATAATAATAATAATAATAGTGGTTTATTGTCTTCAACGTGTTACAAAAAATAAATCAATCCATACAAAATACAAAAAAAGTAAATCAATCCAAACAAAATACATAATATAAAAAATAAAGTTTTGAAGTACAATCCTATGGCAGGTTTCAGCAATGTATTCATAAATGTATTGCTGCTCTACCAACCTACCATATAAAAAAAATTAGAACGTAGGAATCAGATGACCAGTTACACACAAAAAAATGCACCACGACCTCTCTCGGCTATCCAATTTTATACAATATATTTTATACAAACCCATGACAAACCACTAATCTCTGAAGATCCATTACTGTAACTAAATTAATACTTTTAGTATTAACACTAGCACTAGCGGGGGTTGGGAAATCGACTCGATCCGGAACGCGGACAAAAAAAACATGTAAAGTGAGTAAAAAAAACGGGAAAAGAGGGAAAAGAACCAAAAAAAACACGAAAAACTTATTGATACTTAAACAGTGCGCTTGTTAATTTTTTTTAAGTTTGGACACCGATGAACATTGCTGTTGAGAGAGAATGTATTTATTATACGTGAAATATATTTGGTATGTAAAGCTACGCTTGAATCGTTCAGTTTTATGGAGAGGCGGTGAAAGGGCGCCTCCAAACCTAATATTAATAGAATGTACATCGGACCTTGTTCTAACCTTGTGGACGAGGTAGGGCGGTTTACCCGTGATTATAATTTTATAAAAAGTTAGAGCTGCGTGGACTATTCTTCGGTTAGCCATATTTAGCCAGCCTATGGACTTTATTTAGTCACTAACATGATCTCGCCGCCTCAGGCCGAAAACAAGCCATGAGTTTTGAACACGTTGCACACGCATTTTTAGATGATATGATAGAAAAGGAGAATACAAAACATCCGCAAAGTTGAAGTGTGATAAGATCAGGGACTCGCATAAGATAATTTTGGTTTTCGTTGTTATGAACCGCCTTATGTTATAAATGCTTTTGAGACCGAGATAAGTTTTTTTAAGACATGAGTTAATGTGGTCTTGAAATTTTAAATGCTGGTCCAGGATAACACCCAGGTTCCTGACCCTCTCCCTTAGATCCAATCTCCTACCATCCATCCTGACATCAACCCTCTGACTAATCTGACCTGTAACCTTTTTAGGATGGAAAACTATGAGCTCGGTTTTACTAGGATAGATTTCTAAGCCATGTGTTCTCGATACATCCGCTAGAGCCTGCAAGTCAGAGCTCAAACGCTGGCAGGCATCCTCCAGTTCGCTTTCCTTGCACGACAAATAAATTTGAGAGTCATCCACGTATGTATGACTGGAGGAATGACGTAACTTATTTGTGAGGGTACTAGTGTACAAAGGAAATAGTAAAGTTCACAGTATAGAGCCCTGGGGGTGCCCAAAGTTAGCGTCAGAAATTCAGAGATATCGCCATGCACACTGACTGCCTGTTGTCTATTTGTTACGTAATTCATTATCAAATTAATTGATGCTTGACCCATGCCAATATTTAGTCAAATGGAAGACAATATATAATGATTCATTTTATCAAATGCCTTGCTGTAGTCTATAAGACACAACAAGGTCATTTTACCAACATCTGCAGCTCTAAGAATATCATCTACAATAGTCAAGAGAGCCGTCGTGCAACTATACCCCGAACGAAATCCCGACTGGGTCGTCGGCAAAATATTATTATCCGCTACAAAGTCATAAAGTTGACGCCAAAGTATTTTTTCTATTATCTTGGATAGTACCGGCACTATACTGATGGGTCGTAAGTCTCCTATGGCGGGGTCAGATTTCTTAGGCACAGGAATCAGAAGCGATCTCTTCCACACATCGGGGAATACACCGTTTTCAATGCAGATGTTGTAGATATGCATAAGATGTGGTAATATTCGCGGATAACACAATCTTACTGTTTTAATATTCAGACCATCCCAACCGGTAGCTTTAGATTTAATAGATGAAACTGCACTTAATACATCCTGCTGTGTCACTAATTGGAAATTAAAAGTATTGTTTGTTCTACATGCGGACATGTAAGAGTGATAAATATCAAATATGTTTAAATTATTGTAGTTTACTGTCCGTAGAGAATTAACGAAATACCTGTTGATCATATTAGAAGTTAAGTTCGAGGGTACTTCAGTGACAGCCCGCGAATATAAACCAGTGCGCCTCAAAGCAGTCCAGGGATTTCCCTTATTATTATTTAAGCAATATTGATAATAAGCGGTTTTTTCACATTGAATCGCAGCATTGACATAATTACGTAACTCCCTATAGTACTCCCCGTGAACCGGCAGTTGCGTTGATTTGAATCGTTTAAATGCACTATCTCGAAGTTGCTGCATGCTTTTAATGGTATCCGTTATCCATGGGGTTGGAGGGTGTTTGATGATTTTAGTTACAGCGGGTGCATGCAGATTCTAAACTTCCAGTAGACCGTCCAATAAAAAAATAGTTTTCTCATTAATATCTCCAAGATAATACAATCGGTCAAAGGGGAATGCAAATAAATCAACTTCGAAATTATTTTGATTAAAGTTTTTATAAGATCTAAAAGTAACGGTTCTGAGGGGTGCAGGGGCGGACTGTATTTTTAGGATACAATAAATCAAATCGTGGTCAGACACCTCTCCGGAAGATTGCACTCCCGACTCATCAACCAAATCTTTATTAGAAATTAGAATTACGTCCAGTAATGATGCCGAATTGCGCGCAACCCTGGTTGGGGAAGAAATTATTTGTACAAGGCCAAGAGCCTCGAGTGTATCGCGGAACATAGCCATTGACCGAGAATCAGAGGACAACAATCTTGAGACAACATTTCATTGACAACATTTTTATCTACATAAATACAGCATATGTTTACAATATGGACATAACATTACATTGAAACATTTTATCTACACAAATACATCATATTTATACAATCTCGAGACAACATTGTATTGACATTTTATCTACATAAGTGCATCATATTTTTACAAACTCGAGACAACATTTCATTGACAACATTTGGTCTACATAAATGCATCATATGTTTACAATATGGAGATAATATTACATTGAAACATTTTATTTACATAAATGCATCATGTTTGTACAATTTCATGACAACATTTTATTCACAATATCTTATCTACATACGTACATCAGTTAGGTAGTACGCCTAGCGTCTGTTAGATGGCGCTGGTAAATGCTAATCTCAATTCAACTCATCTTTCAGGATAAATACTGAACCCCGCATACTGTACCGGGAGGACATTTACGTATTGCATACGATTCGACGTGCGTCCTGACCACCGGCTGATATTATTTTACTAGCGTTTGTTGTCGGCTTAATGTCTGATACCGTCATACGCCCTGCGTAATCCGGGAGTATGCTAAAATATTATAAAAATGTTGCATTTTTGTTATACCTATAGTTGCCTATAGTGTTGTTCAAATATTGCACAAAATGATGCTACATTTCAATATACGTGGTCAAAATATTACAAATAATATTTATGGCTTGTAATTAAAATGATGTTTCATATTACAAAAGATATTACCGACTTATCACTGTGATGTTGAAATAATGTTTTCTATAATATTTCAACAAAGTTATAAATACAAGTTTACATCATTATTTGTAATATTTAAACAACGTTATAACGTTGTTTGAATGTTACAAATAATGTATATAATATGTAACTTTGATGTTTCAGTAACATTGGTTGTTATGTATCCGCGGTAGGACATAAGAGGTTGCCCAGATATAACAGTTATATTAAATAATACATAAAACCAATATTACCAAATCACAGAAATATATTGTAGAAATGTTGCGGCAATATTTTTTTGTTCAGCGGGGAACGATGTCGACATGAATGTTGAATGAAATTGCTACGTTAGCAAGTATACATATGTATAGTTTATAAACAAAATCAAAACTAAAATATTTGTTGAATTTATAAAATAAATAATCAGATGTGTTAAAAATATTTAAAAAAATGATTAATGTCATAGTCATCTATACAAACTTCAGAATTTATTTCGCTCAGTTACAGCCTGTCGTAGATTTTTTTTGTTTCATTGTGTGACGAGAAAAGTCGAATCACACGGACCACGTTACAATATGAATGAAGAATCATTTTAAATCACCACAACTATAGAAGACACAGAAGAATGAATTAACCTAAAGTTTTGTTAAGCATTCAAAAAAAACGTTTGCACTAGTTTGCACTTATTGTAGCATTTATTTATGCTTCCACTCTTTATCCACAAATCCCACTTCTATCTTTCTGTTCATAGCTGCGCATTATCCGTAATTTATTTTTCGTTGATAGCTTAACGTTTTTCGAGAAATTAGTATCCTTGCTTTTAAACGCAAAGTTACAAGCAATGCATCAAATTAAAGATTAATAAATACTTTATTATCTTCTCTATATACACACAGAAAAGTGATTATTTGGAACGAGAAAACATAATTTCTTGAATTTATTTACTAGATTCAAATGCATATTTACTTGGATGTAGAATGTTAGGTATATACAAGAAATGCCACATACTCAATATAAGTAAAATAGTTTCTCAGATAAATGCTGTCAACAAATAAATTCTTTCTTTATAAGAACCAATATTGTATTGAAAGAAGTAATTGAATTTTTCGTCCCAAAAATGTTAATTTCTCCAACGAAGTAATAGTAAATCCATCCAAGTGCGTAGTTACTTGATCCAAGAAAATATAAGACATTTGATATAAGTAAATATTGTTTACTGAATAAAAACCCACCAATTATTTAACTGAACTGATTCTCACTTCTTTCAAGTAATCCTTTTCTTTGGAATAAATATGCGCACCGTGATTTTGTCAAGGCTCGCGCGCCCGCGCGTGGTGCTGGCGCCGTATAGGAGCCTCTAGTACGAAAACAACAACGACGTACCCGTAGGGGATGTGCCTTGTGATTTATTGGGGACGTGTATTGTGATTTATAGTGTACAATAAACGTTTCAACACGGAATAGTTTGATGTAACGCACGCAACAGTTTAGAACGAGTAAGTAAATATAACATACCTATCTTGTTAATTAGCAATAGAAAACGTATTTGTGCCAAATCTTTAAAATTCTTACATTAAGTAGTTAAAAATATTTACCGGGAATAAAAATGTACACTTCATTCAAGACTGTTTACTTACTTCACCAGAGTAACGACTTTCTTAAATCTAGTAATTATTCCAAGAAATAAAATTTCTTGGTTGAAGTCAATAATCTCTCGCGTATATACGAACCTACCAACTACTTCAGCCAAGTAATTCTCTCTTCGTTCGAGAGATCACTTTTCTGTGTGTACCACTCTGACCTACAAGTAATAAATTATTGACCAAAATTCGCTTTTTAAACTTGTAAATTATATTAAATTATGCATGGAGTTAGTGCATATTCGCAGCGCTCTGTTGCCGTACTAACCTAAAATCACTTATACGGCGCAGCTACCATTATTCATAATTCATTGTTACGGGTTTAACAATGAATTATGTGGAGTATTTGTTATTAATACAATTTTCGATACAATTAGTTTTCTTGCAAATTTTGCGTTCAGGGTAATAAAAACGGCAACATGCAACGTTTCAGGTGAATAAAAAAGTTTTCTGTTGGTATGATACGGACCCTCCATTTTGTTTTTACAAAAATCAGTACACGTTTATAATTATAACTAGCAGTCCTCAAAACCTCCCAATCGGCCACATTTTCAATAGATTAAATATTTTCTTAAAGTAATCGAGATCAGATTCATAATCCGCAACGTCGAATATCCCCAAATGGACTTGTTTCTAATAAATAAACTTAAAAAATGTTTCCATCAATTTAGCGACCTCGAAAACACCAAAAAAAAATGTTTCAAAAAAATAAAAACATATTTGATGTAGTTGTCCGCCGTATTGGCCACAGCCACAGTGAGGCCCAGCGGTTGAGCGGCGGGCTATCAGGCTGAAAGTCGAGACTTCAATTCTCACGGCCTGTGTTCAGAGTATAGGTTTTGGGTGGTTTTCCTTACTCCACGGCAAATGCTGGCAGCCAAACAACTTAAGACGTGCCACAGACGCGGGTCATAATAATGATAATTCGGACCTGCCGATGCCCCCGTATTGGCGTAAGCTGTTGGGGCCTGGGGGGATGTTAAGGCTTGGATGCTTATTATCATTATTATAGTATAGGCACAGTCCGAATTTTGAGTTAACATATAGGATGGTCGAACCAGTTCCGGGCAAATCTGATGCGGCAAATCCGAAATTAAAAATAATAGAAAATCTTAAATTTTTGAATCGGGAAGTAGAATCAAACTATGTACTACGAGACTATGCCCCCTAAAAACAATTTTTTAATTCACATTTAGAATATGACGTCACAAGCTATCAAGTCGAATTTTTAAAACGGAAGTAAAACAGAAAATACGAAAAATTTAGAAGAATGTGTACAGAACTTATTTCGTAAGAAATTGCCATAAAGTCGTTTTTCTGGCATTAAAAGTACTATGTTTTTTAAACATATCAGCACACTTTGTCCCAAAATCCGTAACAGTTCACAGGGTTATTGACAGGTATTTCACCGGTAATTGCCAATTTCTTCATAGAATTGTTTGAAGAAGAACCCATTAGAACAAGTCCCTACAAAGTACAAACCCAAGCATTGGGTTAGATATGTCGATGATAACTTTGTGGTTTGGCCACACGGTAGAGACGAACTTACTGAGTTTCTTAACCACCTGAACAATGTTAGTCCTTCCATCAAATTCATGATGGAAACAGAAGAGGATAATCAGCTGAGATTCTTGGATGTGCTGGTATACAGAACGGCAACGGGTAGGCTTGGACATACAGTCTAGCGTAAGAAGACACATACCGATCGATACTTACATGCCAAATCACACCACCATAAACAACAGAAGAGTAGTGTTATTAACACTGTGTTCAACAGAGCTGATAAGGTATGCGACTCTAGCACCTTGGACGACGAACGGAAAGCTTGGAGTGGGCCCTACGTCAGAATGGATACACCAAGCCCGACATACGGGGTGTCACACAAAGAAAGCCGAAAGTCTCCCAGGAACCGCAACAGTCAAAGGGGTTCGCTAGCTTACCATACGTAAGTGGGGTATCAGAAAGAATCGGTAGATTACTGAAGAAATCGGGTATCCCGGTAAGGTACAGAGCACTAGCTAAGTAAAATATCTTTTGCCTAACCCACAGGATATCACATCACTCCTGAAAAACGAAGAGGTATACAAGTATACATGTGAGTGTGAAACATGCTATGTAGGACAGACGAAGCATCGAATCACGAGTCAAGGAGCACAGTAAAGACGCCCGACGAGGCAAGATTCAACAGTCCGCTGTTGCTCAACACTGCCCCGAGTCGGGACACAAAATAGATTTCGATGACGTGAAGCTGTTGGCAAGGGTGAGTAATTATCATCGAAGGCTTATTAGAGAAGCCATTGAAATTTACAAACATCTAACAACATCAATCGTGAGGACGGCACTGACATTAGTAGGATCTGGAAATCGATCCTAACGCGGTCAGGTGGAAAATCACAAGGGACCGGTAGCTCCAGATTTGTGCAGTGAGGTGTAAATTTAGGTATATAAGGGAGATTTCTTTGGTAGGTCTTCAATATTCAGGTAGCTCTGAAGAAGCGAGCAACATGGCTCGCGAAACGTCAGCATTTACGAATCTTGACACGGCATAACCCGGGAGCAATTTATTTTCTAAATGACTTAAAAAATCTGATGTGGCCAGGCACATGACTTTATAATACTATATATAAAATTAATAATTTAGCTGCATGAGATTCTATTTGATCGAGATCGGCCATGTCTGCATTAAAATAATAAGAAATATATATAATAAATACTAATAAAATCAGTAGAACTAGACAGATATGTTGATTAAAGCTGCGTTCGGATATTGTACTCCGTTGACACCGGGTACACCATCCAAATGACAATTGCGTGACGGTCGTGACGGTGTACAATATCCGAACGCAGCTTGTATAAACAGTAGGTATTGTCAAAACATTCGCGCAGAAAAGTAGTAGACTACATATGCAACCAACTACATATAATGACTAAAGTCTTTTAGCTTTGTAGGAGTTGTTTTTTACGTACCCTGTCATTCTCACAATAATCATTGTTTGTTCAAATCACTTGTAGGCGCATGTGATCAAATGTCATAAGTAGACAGCAGAAATTCCTAATTCGCGGAGATCAGTACAAATTTTAAGCTTTTTACAATAAAACAGAAAAAGCAAAATGCTTGGAATCCGCTCTCAATCCATAAGTTTGATATTAGAAACTCTTCCGATATCGCTCTTTATTGAACGGAAGAAATTTATATTCTTTAACTTGAACCAAAATCAGAAGCAGGAAATAATTTGTGAAGTCGGTGTTATGTAGGGTTTATACAAATACCGACTGGAATTTGGAATTACAAAAAATAAAATCTGATGTGGCCAGGCACATGACTTTATCATACTATATATAAAATTAATAGTTTAGGTGCATGAGATATTATTTGATCGAGATCGGCTATGTCTGCATTAAAATAAAACTAGTAGACCTAGACAGATAAATCGATTAAAGTTGCGTTCGGATATTGTACTCCGTTGACACCGGGTACACCGTCCAAATGACACGTGTTATTGGGTGTAGAAAGTGTGAAGGTGCGTTCCGATTGGTGGAAATGGTAGGTAATGGCGGTGGTAGCAGACGAAATTATAGTGCTTCTCACATGTCGTGATGAAATTCTATTAGAAATACTATAATGGCGTCTACTACCACTGCCATTAGCACTAATGAAAGCGCACCTTAACGGTGTTCAATATCCGAACGCAGCTTGTATAAACAGTAGGTATTGTCAAAACATTAGCGTTTGACACTACCTACTCTCATTAGAATCAAAATACCTGACGTATCCTGGCTACTAGTTTTAATGCAATACGACCGATCTCGATGAAATAAAATTTGCTCATGCAGCTAAACTATTGATTGTACCAAAAAAATTCATAGTCATAAATTATTTAGAATTTCCTCTACTGTAATTTATTATTTAACTATTTAGACGAAATTCCAGAAATAGCGGCACACACACCCACGCACACGCACCCGCACACGCACACGCACGCACACTCACGCCCACGCACGCACACGCACGCCCACGCACGCACACGCACGCGCGCACGCACGCACACGCACGCACACGGGCACGCACACGGGCACGCACACACTATACTAAGTTGTAGCTCATAAAAAAATCATCATTTATAAGGGTCACATTTCCAAGAAAAATGCGAATTCCAATGACAAAACGATTTTTCTGTTTTTTTTTTATTTTCATTATCGCAACAATAATTCAATTTTGATGAAATTTTGTGAAAGCGTGCCTTTTTATGTCATAAATAAGCACAATTCTTTTTATATGCAAAAAACAAGAAGTTTTTGAGATATTTGGTTTTTCCAATCAAAATCAGTTTTTTTTAAAGAAATTCTGTGGTGAAAGACCATCGGACAGAGTTCGACTGGTGCTTATTTTTGTTGCTTTTACATGTACTTTTTGATACAATAATAAAAATAATAGTCCCTATTTAACATGCTCAAAAATTTAAATAACTCAAAAACGATTTTTGCTTTAGTAATTGTTCACTATTTGTTTAAATTTTCAAGAAAATTGCAAAACTGGTTACACTATTCAAGAGGGACTATTATTGGAAAACCATCTTAGTGTGTTTATTCCTTCACTCTATATTGTAAATGCATTATTTTTCGTAATCATTTCCTTAATATTTCATAAAAATCAGCGTTAAAAATTGAATCACAAAAAGTCCCGCCAAAACGATACTTTCTGTTGTGTGACGTTACACGATAGTAGATGTCAAATCGGCCCATATGGTCTGTCAGCATCGGCATCGTCGCCGTTTGGTAATTGTGTTGTATGATGTGTTGTTTTCACAATTTCTACATAAAAATGGGTTATAAATGGTGTATAAATCCACAATGCAGAAATACGTCAACAAAACCTCCGGATAAGCTATTTGAAGCTGTTCCGCAAGATTAGAAACTGCGAAGAAAGTGGTTGGCTCGTAGAAATCCAAATGAAATAAATAGCGGCCAATACAAGTGTTTTTTGTTGTGAAGATTACTTCGACATAACTAAACTTACTAGAATAAGTTATCTATTGTATTTACGAACCAGGTATTATCTGACAGCTTAAGGTTAGGGTTAACCTAACCCACAAAGTTATGCTTATAGATAATCGGGTAGGGTACGGTGAGTATTATAGCATTAGCTATAACCATTAAATTAAAATAAGATAGCTTCAGATAAGTAAGAAAAATAATCAGTTTTTGTCTTAGAATACAAAAGTATCCAATACAAAAGTTCTAGATCGTGAAAAAATCTACAACTATGTTATGTTACTATATAACATAACCTCAAAACTTCCGAGAAAAAGGCGAAAAATCCATTTTTTTAGTATTTTTAATTTTAATTATTTCCAAAATAATTTAGTTTTGGCGAAACTCGACAAAGTAAATTATTTATGTCTTAAATATTCACAAATTCTTTATGAAAAAAATTACTAAAGTAGTTAAAACTGTGATAACATCAATACAGCCCCTAAAACCAATACGCTCGGTAATACCGCTTTCGACGTCGCCACCATCGCACCCTGGCCAGCGAGGGCGGAGGTGCCCCCTTCCACTACGTGTCGACGATTTCGACCGAGCAGCATAAAAGCCGGTACGGTACGCAACCGTGGAATAGGAGTTCGCTCACAGGACTGGAGGAAACTATTAACTTGGCGCACCTCGTAGGGCGTTGCTAACAACGTGGAATCCAGACGGAGAGACAGGCATCGTCAATGTACGACATGCTGCACCTACCGCGACTTGCATTTTCGAGTATCTCTTTATTTTGTTTTACCATATCTTTTGAGTTACTGTGTATTATATTGTGTGTAAATAAACAACTGTCCAAACAAAGGCTTTTCATCGAGCAACCTTCTGAACGACCCCACCCCGTCACAATATATATATTTACAGATTTCAAAGAAAAAAAGTAAAAAATAAATAACTCTATGCCAATCTTTGCATTTTTCGCAATTTCTCTTGGTGTTCATCGTGATCTGATGTTAGATGTGAGTATGTTTCTTCTTCATGAAAAAATGCACCGTAAATTACATATATATATTACCCCATAAGATTAACATAGACTAGGTAAATTACCGCGGTAAGTTAACATCTCTGAAAGACATAGAAAAAGAGATAGAGGGGACTCATATATCTATAAAATAGACCTGGAAAAGATTCCAGTGCTCAAGTTATATGCACAATCGCTTCTCTTGATCTGATTCTTCGATATTCAACTGAAATATACTGTTCTCGTCAAAACTAAATTATTTATGCGATAATTAAGATGAAAAAATACAAAAAAAATACTTATATTTTTCGCATTTTTCTCGGAAATTTTAAGGTTATGTTAAGTCGCAAGCTCTCCAAAAATTGGAATTTTTTCATGATCTGCAACTTTTGTATTGGATCCTTTTTGATTTTAAAACAAAAACTGATTATTTTGCTTATTTATTTGAAGCTTTATTATTCTAATTTAATGGTTATAGCATTAGTGTAGATATGAGAGACAGTTTCTTTTGTATTTTTTCCGTACAATTGAATGGTGTAACCAGTATTGCAATTTTCTTAAAAAAATTAAAGAAATTATGAACAATTACTGAAAAATTAATTGTTGCAAAATTCATTTTTGAGTTTGTTCAATTTTTGAGCATGTTGTTAAAATGGGATTATTATTTTTATTATTGTATCAATAAGTACAAGTAAAAACAACAAAAATGAGCACCAGAAGAACTCAGTACGATGATTTTTTACCACAGAATTTTTATTTGAAAAAAAACTGATTTTGATTGGAAAAACTAAATATCGCAAAAACTTCTTGATTTTTGCATATAAAAAAAATTTATGCTTATTTAAGACATAAAAACGCACACTTTCACAACATTTCATCAAAATTGAACTATTGTTGCGACAATAAAAAATAAAAAACAGAAAAATCGTTTTGGCATTGGAATTCGAATTTTTCTCGGAAATTTTGAGGTCAAGTAAAAAATAGCCCTTATGAATGTTATAGATGTTTTACAACTTAGTATACACAATTTTAGGATAAAACGTCAAGTTTTGCCGGAAAACGCAATAATATACTTTGCACCCGCTTTCAACCACCCCATATAAACACTATACCACCCCATGGCGTGCTGAAGTTAAAATCCCACCACCGTAAAATATTTTTAAAAAAATGTGAACCGATTTTGCCCATTCACGAACTTGCCCTTACTTTTTAAGAGATGATCTTGTACATCAAATTTCAGATCAAATACTTCAAAATTACAGCAGTTATCATGTACACAGATGGACAGACAGGCAAACAGACGGACATAGCTAAATCGATTCAGTTTTCAATGCTGATCAAATACATAAAAAAACCAACCCATATACATATATTTTGTATCTACTTAAAGTTTAAACCTTTCGGCTTTTATAGTATTTATTTATTTTATTTATGAAATCTGATATCTTGTCAATATTTTTCCATATTGCTAGGTATAAATTTTTTAAATTTATTTGACGTTGCCAATCACCATCGGCAATCACCATCATCTGGAAATTCAATATAGAATACAAAAAAAGAACAACAATGACAACTTTTTCCTTTGCAACTTTGTAGAGGATATTTCAAAACTCACACAAATGAAAATTTCACTTACCAACTCTGTTGCCTCCTTCCAGATCTCTTTAAATGTTGCACCCATAACACCGGTAAAACTACATTTTTTCGCCATTTTCTCTCTTTCTTCCTTTTCAAATTGTTCCGAATGAAATCTAATATACATACGTTCACCATAGTGATTTACAACACCCATAAAAGAATACTTTGGAATACTTTTTGTTATATTCTCTATATTGGTCCTATCGACAATTGTATAATTTTTTCCAAATTTTGAAGACGGGTCATGATGTTCCCTAGATGTTTTACGCAACTCAACAATTTGCTCAATTAAAGCTAACTCAGCAGTTTCTCTATCGCTGTACTTCGCCTTTTTAGGTACAAATTGAGCGCAGACACCATCTCGTAAAATATCGTCTATATCACCAAATAATTCTTCGATGGTACGCTTATTTGATCGCTCTTGATCGTTACAAACATTTGAAGGGCCCGGTATAGGTTCCGTAGATTTCTCCGTAATTGTAGTAGTAGATTTTTGGCTATTAGTAATGGGTACAAAGTCAGCTTCAAATGAGTTGCTCAGGGTTTTTCTCGCGTTTTGAGTTGGCTTAGTTGATTGGTTGGTGAAATTTAAACTCCTTCTTGCATTCCCATTGCCGAAATCTGAAAAATACCATAATTATTTTTAAATAACATAAACATAACCTATAATAACCTTCTTGGTCATTTAATAACTCCAATTCATCCGCGTACATAAGCTCAAATTCCTCTTCTTCAGTCGGAAAATCAGCCATTTTTAGATTATTTATTACGTACACTATACCAACGATAACTATTTAAAACGTAAAATAAATTCGTGAACTCAAAACATTGCTTGGCGCCTTTATTAAACTAAGGTGAAATTCGTTATGGGGCGACATCTCTGACCAAGTAGAAGCACCTGCCGGTGTTCATCAGAAATAATAGGAGTAATATAAATAGGAAATAGTAAAAATAAATGTCTACTAAGGTCCTAAGTACCCGGAATAAAGTTTCTTCCATTGCGTTGTGAAGAATAAAAATCGTGGACATTATTTGCAAGAAGGGTCCTGTCAAAAAGTTGTTGAACGAGTAGTTTTATATTGGTAAGATAGGCACCAAATTGATCCTATGTTTGTGGCGACATCTAGGGGGAAGGACTTGGAGGTCGGTGATGATCAGAGATTCACTTTACCACGTTCGGACATCTATTGGTGAATAGCCAAACGATAGTCCACAATTAACTATACTCGGTACGGCAGGTACCCCTTTTTAATGAGTATCATAAAATTTTTATTATTTTAAGCAAAAACTTTTTGAAAAAGTTTATTACATTGATGATGCAAATTGTAGACGTGGAAATGTGTCGTACTCTTACTGAACTAGGTATTTGTGACGAGTTTATTTAATAGTTACCCAGCCAGCACAATGGGACGTTTAACATCACAAGGACGTTGACTTTTCTTAAATTATGAAGTTAATTATAAACGTTAAATATTTGATGACTATGTAATATTGCATACAGGTTCAATGTAGACATGTTAGTTCATTTTAGTCCCATGAATGTTATAAAAGTAACGTTTCAATGTGAACATTCATGTAATGTTGCATGGATGTTCGATGCAATTATTTAACGTTAGTTTTTATCCCATTGGTAATGTTTCATGTACGTTACTAGTTTAACATGTATGGGATGTTCATTTTGGTCCCATTAATATTACAAAGTTAACGTTTCAGTATGAACATTTATGTAACGTTGCATGGATGTTTGATGCAACTATTTAATGTTAGTTTTTATCCCTTTGGTAATGTTTCATGTACTTACTAGTTTAATATGTATGGGATGATCATTTTGGTCCCATTAATATTACAAAGTTAACGTTTCAGTACGAACATTTATGTAACGTTGCATGGATGTTTGATGCAACTATTTAATGTTAGTTTTTATCCCTTTGGTAATGTTTCATGTACTTACTAGTTTAACATGTATGGGATGTTCATTTAGGTCCCATTAATATTACAAAGTTAACGTTTCAGTATGAAGATTTATGTAACGTTGCATGGATGTTTGATGCAACTATTTAACGTTAGTTTTTATCCCTTTGATAATGTTTCATGCACGTTACAAGTTTAATATGAATGAGATGTTCATTTTGGTCCCATTAATGTTATAAAGTTAACGTTTCAGTGTAAACATCCATGTAATGTTGAATGGATGTTCGATGAAACTATTCAACGTTAGTTTTTATCCCTTTGGTAATGTTGCATAAGGGTTGCAAATGAAACATGTATAAAATGTTCATTTCGGTCCCACCAATGTTGTAAAAGTAACGCTTTAATGTAAACACCTATGTAATATTGCATAGATGTTCGATCTAACTATTTAACGTTAGTTTTTATCCCTTTAGTAATGTTGCATATACGTTGCAAATGAAACATGTATAAAATGTTCATTTTGGTACCACTAATGTTGTAAAAGTAACGCTTTAGTGTAAACATCTATGTAATATTGCATGGATGTTCGATTCAACTATTTAACGTTAGTTTTTATTCCTTTGGTAATGTTCCATATACGTTGCAAATGAAATATGTACGAAATGTTCCATTTAGTCTCATTCATGTTTTAAAATTAAAGTTGCATTGTGAACATCCATGTGATGTTGCATGAATGTTAATATAATTACTCTATCAAAACATAGATGGCGCTATAACGGTCTCGTCACAGTCAGTCACAATTCGACTTATATAGGTACCCTCGGAAAATAATTGTTTGGTAGGTATCGCTTCTCGGCCTATGGCATGCCTATGGCTGAGATCAAACGATAGTATCTATTACTATACAGCCTAATTTCGGATACGCCCCGCATGCGGGGAAATTGACGGAAGGTAAAACCGTCAGAATGTAACAATACATGAATGTTTACTGTATATATATTTATGTAGTATTATTTAGATCCCATAACCGCCCAAATGTAATATATATTATGACTTATGACCATATTCTGGCAGAATATCTATCTATCGTCCTTAACTAACCTCTCATAACTGTCCAAATGTAATATCACATGAACGTTTACTACATTCATCTGCGCGACGTTGATGGAACACATTCCAAAAGCGTCTAAAGTTGAACATCGCACAGATGTCCTTTGTTAACATCTATGCGATTATAGGTAAAACTACGAGAGCTGAAGGTGAGTCATCGATTCCAGCTGTTATTTTGCTGATACGTTACAGACTATTCCCGTGCGTTAGAAAGAAACAGAGTGCTTTTTCATGCGTCTGTTCTTACGTTTTTAGGCAATGACTCACCTTCAGCTCTCGTAGTTTTACCTATAGCAGTTTAAAGTTGAATGTGCGCGACATAGGCGGTCTATGCGACATCTCGGCGACTGTTTCGGGATCTATTTCAAGATGTTCAATTTGTGACTTCAACATCTCAGGAACATCGCTGAGAGGTTTTTGTGCTGACTGGGTACGTACTATTACTATAGTATAATAGGGTATTTGACTATTTTTGGAAAACCATCTTAATGTGTTTATTCCTTCACTCTACATTGTAAATGCATTATTTTTTGTAATTATTTCCTCAATATTTCATAAAAATCAGCGTTAAAAATTGAATCACAAAAAGTCCCGCCAAAACGATACTTTCTGTTGTGTGACGTCACCGGTTAGTGATGTCAAGATGTCAAGATGATGTGATGTCAAGATGTCAAGTCGGCCCATATGGTCTGTCAGCATCGGCATCGTCGCCGTTTGGTAATTGTGTTGTATGATGTGTTGTTTTCACAATTTCTACATAAAGATGGGTTATAAATGGTGTATAAATCCACAATGCAGAGATACGTCAAGAAAAACTCCGGATAAACTATTTGTAGCTGTTCCGCAAGATTTGAAACTGCGAAGAAAGTGGTTGGCTCGTAGAAATCCAAATGAAATAAATAGCCGCCAATACAAGTATTTTCTGTTGTGAAGATTACTTCGACATAAGTAAAACTGACTAGAATAAGTTATCTATCGTATTTTCGAAAGGTATTATCTGATCTGACAGCTGAAGGTTAGGGCTATCCTAACCTACAAAGTTATGCTTACATGACGCTTTCGTGCTATTAAATTCAAACGGGAGAAGCATAAAAGCGCGTTCGGATAACCCGGTATTTTACGGTGAGTGACGCGCTGCATAATAGGCGGACTAACGTCATACGGCGTTTATCTGCATATAAGAGAGAGACAGCCGACCCAAGTTATCTGAGCATTGCTCTCCCCATACCATACCCTGACAAACCGAACGCGCTCTAAGGCGGACTAACGAATGACATCACTGGAGACTGACCCAATTACAGAGCGTTTTCAATCACGTGATAGGACGTGAATAAAATTCAATTTTAATTTTGGTTTTTCATAGAAATAAAGCATTTTTTTTTTGATAAGTAATAACAAATAGTTTTCTTAAACTGTAATCTATTAGGATGACTATAATACATGCCATATTTTTAATACAGTCAAATACCCTAAACCGAGATAGGAATGATTTTTTAAAATACAAATAAATGAAATATGTAAGAAGGTATTCAATTAATCGGATACTTACGCATACTACTTACAACACAAAACAATAAAAAAAAAAACTACGCAAAAATAAGACAAGAGATGTGACACGTGCTTTCGATTTTTTTCGTAGATGTCATATCAGAAGCATCAGAAGTCTCGTGTTACCGAAATGTAAGACGTGATGGAGGCAAAAACGCTCCTGACATAGGATAAAATCAAAGTTAGGAGGTTTTTGTCACTTTAACACAAAATATTACCCTTTTTACAGGTATACTGCTGTGATGGGGCGGACACCCTTCTCAATATTTACTATACTTTAATCAACTCTAAACTGAAGGGGGCCCCTGTGGTAACTCGCCTCAAGCGACGCTTGGTCCGCCATCTTCAATCACAGGTACTAACTGATTTAAACAAACTAATCTTACGGTAGCGTGAATTAATTATCTCTCTTACGGAGGCATCAAAGAGGTCTTTCTCTGAGACTTTGTCAGAGACGTTTGAACTCACTAATTATTAACCACTATATGCAAGGCTAAATACTTTACTATAAAAGGGACAGGTTTATATTATTCTAAAATGAATATGCCGAAGAAAACCACAATAAAATCTATTAACAAAAATATATACAACAATGCAGAACTGCTTACATGGAATTTGAATACGTTAATCCTAAACAAAAATATTCTTTGGCAGAGATGGACAAGTCAGCAAGTACAGACAACAAATAAATACCTTAATATTTCGGTGAGCACAAGAAACACGAGACAGCACAGTTTCTATAACTTGGCCCCCATTGGGGCCCTACGCTTGGGCGCGCGTTTTGACGCACGACCGTCTACCTTCAAAGCCCGATGCTAAAGAGCTGTTTGCTTGTCTCTTCACCAGTTCCTCAAGCTTTTCGCGCCAAAAGCTTGCGTGGTAACCCTGACGCGACTGCAGCGCCACTCCGAGCGTCTATTAAATACCAACTCAACACAAAACATGGATGTTTGAATTCAAACATCCATCCAAACCCGCGCGCAAAACCTCGACTTATCACATGCCTTCCACGTTAAGATAAATAATTATTTGACCAATTATTTATCCCTAAACAAAACTAAATAAACAAATTGCTGACTGTACCATCTCCCCTTACAAAACAATTCTCTTAATTGCTAATTACAATGTTTGACATGCAAGTTTTTCTTCTTGTACATTTTTTATTTCCTGAAATAAAAACACAGATATGACCCAATAAAACCCCAAAAGAATTCGGCCTTGGTCCAGAAGTCCGGCGGTGTTGATTTGACTTCGGTTCTCCAAACCAAGCGAATGTCCTCATTCCCGGGCCATTGGTCATATGAAACAAAAGAAAAACAACATTGAAGCAGTATCATAGCAGTCCGATTACATCATAACTTACATTATCTTTTATCCATCTTCAAATACAGCCGCAATCGTGAAATGACTCTCCTCCACATCTCGCCTCGTTTTTTCTCCGTCCATCTTCCCTCCTAGCGTCATCGGCGGTCCTTTAATCTCCAGCGACGTCCAACGTTCCTCGAAAGCTATCGTATACCTCGTAGATGACCTACACGACGTGTGGATGTTGTCCAGCGACACTTAGGCCCTGGTATGACATCCCTTTGCGTTGTCCGTGTAGTCATTTTTCTTCTAACACCATCGACGTACAAAGTACAGGAATTCTGTCAACTGTCACATTGTAGTTTTTTGACCCTACGCCTCACTTTGGACGTTTTTTCGGTCACACCATTTTTTGAAGCGCACTGGGCTTCGCTTGCTGTAGATTACAACCCTTTGTAAATCTACCGGCACTAATTTCGACGTACAAAGTGCAGTATATTTGCCTGCAAATTTGTAATTTTTCCTTGCCCCTTTTGCGAGACGCGCGGGCTGCGTTTTCCATCACTAGACGATTTTCGATTCCGGGAACGGGACGACGGCACGCTTCTCATGTAGACCTCACCGCATGACCTCGGGAATTCCTGGATGGGCCAAACTACCTGCGCTCGTGGGGGTCTTCAATACACGTCCGCTTGGCCGGGTATAGGGAACATCTGCCTCTTCGGAATAGCTGCTTATACCTACTTGGTCGTTGAATTTCCCTTACAAAACAATACTCTGCAACTTCCCTTAATAACTGCTTTATTTTAACTTAAAAATACAGTTGCGAGTATACCCCTTAATTTTAATTAATTATTAATTAATTACCGCGTGTGTGTTTCGTGCTTCTCCGCTCAGAGCCACCATTTTCAAAAATGCTTACATAAAAACTCAACTTGTTTCAATCTTTCAACTCAATTCAATTTCCTCAAAATTTAGCAAACGAAGTACTCAGGCTTTGTTTCTATCCTATCCTTACTTTCACTAAATCGACCTGTGACGGTTCGATTTTTTTCTGTTTATTGTTTACTGTTGCCATCTCTACCTCCCATCTTTCTTTTACTCAATAAAAAAAAAATTCCTCAGAATTCAATTTCAAACTACCTGTTCTGCATGTCGCCATAAATCATAACTCAAGCCCTATCTAACACAATCTGGTTCAAACTTTCTCCAACGAACGGTCTCGAGAATTAAGACATTTCTTTCAAAAACAATTCCAACACTCACAAGAAATTATACTGCAAATATTTAATTATTATGCTGCCACCAGCAGTACATTTCCTACTCAAATTCACGACTATATATCGACATTTATCACACAAAATGTCCACTTCTAAAGCAACAAACAAAATTCCTGGAATGCCACGCGCAATATCCACAAGGACGCCTAAGCTAGCCCTTACACCACTTTCTTTAAAGGGTCGTTTGCCTAACTTTGCTTTTAACCATAGTCTACAATGCATTCTTTAAAATGCGTCACCCAATTTTCTTCTAAAATTCACAAACAAATCTAACTAGAGTGCTTTCTTCATAATCTACTCAAATAATCACTTGAAATGTCTTAAATTATCCCACCGCTGCCACCAAAAATGTGATGGGGCGGACACCCTTCTCAATATTTACTATACTTTAATCAACTCTAAACTGAAGGGGGCCCCTGTGGTAACTCGCCTCAAGCGACGCTTGGTCCGCCATCTTCAATCACAGGTACTAACTGATTTAAACAAACTAATCTTACGGTAGCGTGAATTAATTATCTCTCTTACGGAGGCATCAAAGAGTTCTTTCTCTGAGACTTTGTCAGAGACGTTTGAACTCACTAATTATTAACCACTATATGCAAGGCTAAATACTTTACTATAAAAGGGACAGGTTTATATTATTCTAAAATGAATATGCCGAAGAAAACCACAATAAAATCTATTAACAAAAATATATACAACAATGCAGAACTGCTTACATGGAATTTGAATACGTTAATCCTAAACAAAAATATTCTTTGGCAGAGATGGACAAGTCAGCAAGTACAGACAACAAATAAATACCTTAATATTTCGGTGAGCACAAGAAACACGAGACAGCACAGTTTCTATAACTTGGCCCCCATTGGGGCCCTACGCTTGGGCGCGCGTTTTGACGCACGACCGTCTACCTTCAAAGCCCGATGCTAAAGAGCTGTTTGCTTGTCTCTTCACCAGTTCCTCAAGCTTTTCGCGCCAAAAGCTTGCGTGGTAACCCTGACGCGACTGCAGCGCCACTCCGAGCGTCTATTAAATACCAACTCAACACAAAACATGGATGTTTGAATTCAAACATCCATCCAAACCCGCGCGCAAAACCTCGACTTATCACACTGCGATATCTTCTAATGCACATCTATTTGCTGGTCTTTACTTACTCGCATAACTGTTAAAATAAAATATTACATAGTGGTTTACCGCATACATCCATGCGAGGTTATTAGCAGACATCGCAAAGGCGTTGAAAGTAATGTTGCGGTGATGTCTTCAGTTAACAACGCATAGATGTCCTCTGAAACACCCCTGCGAAGTTATAAAATGACATCCTATCAGCGTCTAAAGTCATATCTCGGTGATGACCCAACGTAACATCGCATAGATGCCCTCTGAAACATCTATGCGATTAGCGGTTTCTGAATGTAAGTAAGCGACATAGGAGGTTTATATGACATCCCAGATATGTTTTTGGGATCTACTATAGAACGTTACAGTTGTGACTTTAACATGTTAGCAATGTCCATGAGACGTTTTTGTGCTCACTGGGTACTATGTAGTACTAGATTTATCATCTACAAAAATCAAAATGATGTACTTTTTACACTCCGATTTTTCGATAGTCATCTCATTAAATTTGATGCATGTTATGCCAAAATTTATTTTGCAGAACAATAAATAGTGTACAAAATAATAAATAGTAGTCAAATTAGACATAAATAGTGTGTCGTTGGAAATACTCGGATTATAATGATTATTTTTTAAAGCGTTGCAAATTTAATGCACTCACACCTGCATAGCTCAAAGATTGACGCTATTTATTTTTTCAATAAATGTTCACAATTATTTAAATAACTAAATTGTCTACATATAAACAATCATAATATGTTCTAAAGTCAGTACGAAAGATGGTTCGTCACGAAGCAAAACTGTTAGCCGTTATGTAGGTACATTGTGTTTACGCAACCCACTAAACAAGAAACATTCTTTTAACGTTTCAAAATGTGCAAATGATGTACTCAACTCTAACATCATAAAAAACGTGATATTAACATCCAATTAACGTAATGAAGTAATCGTTTACCAACAAGTCGTAAGAATAACGTTTAAAAACTAACATCAGCGCGATGACCCGGTTATGTCGTTGAAAAGATGTTTACAATTCTAACGTCATAAGAAAAAGTTATATTCCCATCCAATTAACGTAATGAAATAATCATTTACCAACAAGTCGTTAGAATAACGTTTAAAACTAACATCGGCGTGATGATTCAGATATGTTGTTGAAAATATGTGCATATTTCTAACATCATAAGAAAACGTTATATTAACATCCAATGAACTGGTTGTGAAAAACACGTTAAAAACTAACATCGTCGCGATGAATCAGTTACGTCATATGCGGTTCATGAAACCATAGCGCTTTCTTTTGGTAAAACTAGTACGCACTAAAATTGCATGGCAATGGGCGTGTCAATGTAATGCTAGGGTGTACTAATTTTGCGAAAAAACGCGGCCACCCAAAAACTCTTCAAGATTAATCGTGTTTGTACTTTGTTTTATATATTGTCAAAATTAGGGGATTTTATATTGTGCTGGTGGCAGCACTGTTTCTCCGGTCAGGTTGGTTTAGATTTTCGTACGCCAGTTGCTGCCCAAGTGCGTAAAAAGGTGGTAAAACCGTATTGTAAAAGCCATTTTGTAATTTGTACGTAAGTTGATGGTGAAATACTGCGAGCGACTTGCTGCCTTGCCGGACACTAAACGCCCAACGCTTCATAATATATAGAACCAATAATGGATGTGGACAGTCCCACTAAACAAGAAACATTCTTTTAACGTTTCAAAATGTGCAAATGATGTACTCAACTCTAACATCATAAAAAAACGTGATATTAACATCCAATTAACGTAATGAAGTAATCGTTTACCAACAAGTCGTAAGAATAACGTTTAAAAACTAACATCAGCGCGATGACCCAGTTATGTCGTTGAAAAGATGTTTACAATTCTAACGTCATAAGAAAAAGTTATATTCACATCCAATTAACGTAATGAAATAATCATTTACCAACAAGTCGTTAGAATAACGTTTAAAACTAACATCGGCGTGATGATTCAGATATGTTGTTGAAAATATGTGCATAATTCTAACATCATAAGAAAACGTTATACTGGTTGTGAAAAACACGTTAAAAACTAACATCGTCGCGATGAATCAGTTACGTCTTATGCGGTTCATGAAACCATAGCGCTTTCTTTTGGTAAAACTAGTACGCACTAAAATTGCATGGCAATGGGCGTGTCAATGTAATGCTAGGGTGTACTAAAATGCGAAAAAAACGCGGCCACCCAAAAACTCTTCAAGATTAATCGTGTTTGTACTTTGTTTTATATATTGTCAAAATTAGGGGATTTTATATTGTGCTGGTGGCAGCACTGTTTCTCCGGTCAGGTTGGTTTAGACTTTCGTACGCCAGTTGCTGCCCAAGTGCGTAAAAAGCTGGTAAAAACGTATTGTAAAAGCCATTTTGTAATTTGTACGTAAGTTGATGGTGAAATACTGCGAACGACTTGCTGCCTTGCCGGACACTAAACGCCCAACGCTTCATAATATATAGAACCAATCATGGATGTGGGCAGTGCCTCCCAACGCAAGGTATGTGATGTGTTTTTATGTATATTATCAATGATGCAAGTATTTTACTGTGTTGAATTTGTATGATAGGTAAGGTTATGTAATATTTATTGTTTTGTTGTTATAACTACCCGGGAATCTCTTTATTCAATGGCAGTGTTATCATCGCTTTTATAAGAGACAATTGTGAAAATGTATCCATGTGTTGCTGACTGAACAAATAAAAAAATCTGATGTGGCCAGGCACATGACTTTATCATACTATATATAAAATTAATAGTTTAGCTGCATGAGATTCTATTTGATCGAGATCGGCTATGTCTGCATTAAAATAAAACTAGTAGAACTAGACAAATATCTCGATTAAAGCTGCGTTCGGATATTGTACTCCGTTGACAGCGGGTACACCGTCCAAATGATACTTACGTGTTATTGGGTGTAAAAAGTGTAACGGTGTTCAATATCCGAACGCAGCCTATATTGACAGTAGCATTTTCAAGACATTAGCGTTTGACACTAGCTACTGTCATTAGAATCAAAATAATCTGACATATCCTGGCTACTAGTTTTAAAGCAGTACGCCCGATCTCGATGAAATAGAATTTGCTCATGCGGCTAAACTATAAATTCTACCAAAAAATGTCATATACATAAATTATGGAAAATTTCCTCTCCTTTAATTTATTATTTAACTATTTTGACGACATTACACAAATAGCGGCTCATTTGCAAAATCTTCGAAAAATGCTATGAGTAAACCACCAGTTCCTTTGGACCCTTTTCAACAGAAAGCTTTTCAGCTCTAAGTTTGGTTATAAAACTTCTAAATATGATGTTTCGTCCCGATACCATTAGCAGTTTCTCCGGAATCGTCTCCACAAAAACGGGTACACACACACACACATACACACACACACACACACACACACACACACACACACACACAGACATTTTTTTGTACCTTGGTCAAAAATGTTCAGGGGACCCAAAAAGACATATTTCCGCTAAAATCTCAAAAATTTTTTTTGGCATGATTACAATACTTTACATACTGCGTATGATAAAGTAAAAATATATTGCGTGGCATGGTGTTCCATACAACGTATCTAGGGAATACCCGGAATTTGTACAGGCCGTCCCACGCTAGAGGCAAAGTACATTAGGGGCATTAAGAGATTAAAATTATACTTAAATTTTGGCATATAGGAAAGTTGTAGATATAATCATTAATTCTACAGTCATAAAATATTTTCATACATACAGGATTTTCCAAAACGACGTACCAACACCAACTTATGTTTTTTTCAATGCAACATATTAATGCAGCTTTTGATTCATATTTTTATCCTAATCTTTTTGCCAACAACTTGTATTAGGCTATTATCAAGTTTCTGAGATATTGTGAGATAAATATTAAAAAGTGCATTTTTCAAAAGTTATTCAGATATAAGTAAATAATAGGATAAAGAAACAAGAAAACTCATTTTGGACAATAGTATGATGAAGTTTATTTATTTATTATTTTATTTATTATTAATGAATTTATTTTGCATATTAATGTCAAATAAGATGCTTAACGATAACTTTTCAACATCAGAATATTTTTTTAAATGCGAATTATTGACATTAATTTCTCAATATCTCAGAGTCATTTGATAATATAAAAACAATGATATATAACATTTGATTAATTGTTGTCAAAACAATTAAAATGTAAATCTTAATCAACAAGTGCAATAATATACCTAGTGATCAATTTTGGATTTTTTAAATTACTTTGTCTACTTTCAAAATCCCCTCTTTCGATTTTTCAAAATATCTTATTCATTTTTGATTCAATATTTACTGATTTGATCCCACAAATGCAGTTTATCTAATGCAGATAATTTTGTTTGATGTAACAGTTTACCAGAAGACTGAACAAACCGTACAGTAAGAGGCATCTTCGCCGAATGTTGAAAGAACAAATAAAACTTCAGAAGCATTTTCATGGACGGGCCAAAAGAATAATATAAGAATTAATGATATGAAGTTGGTGGCTGTGTTAAAATGTAAATTTATATGTATTATCAAATACTGTTTTCTAACTAAATGGTTTTTAGCCGCTGTGAAGAGAAACTTTTGTAAAACCACCGACAGGGAGTTTGAAACCTATGTCATGAATTGGTTTCGGCACAGTAGGCAGAGATCTCTTCGAGATGAAACCAACCAAAAATAATATTAATGGCCTGAATGTAAGCTTACTCATAATTAATATAAAGCAAAACAAATGAAACTAATCTTTTTATTTCAGGTTTATATTTATTTATATGTAAAACATACCTATAATGTAGAGGATTTCTTTTTAAGTTTATAAATGAAAATGTAGGTATCTCCTCAATTATTGAATATTAAAGACTGATGAATGTAATCTTTGTTACAGGTTTTCATTTCTACATAAATATCTTACTTTAATTTTATTATATTTTATCACATCTATAAAAATAAAAATATGTTGTATAAGTACATTGATTTCAGTACATTGACACACCAGTCGTCTAGCTAACAGGTAGGTATAATACCAATAATTTCACAAAGAGAACTTAGAAATGAACAGAAAAATTCCGATTGTAGGGTTTCCCTACAATCGGAATTTTATCAATTACATGGGTACCCTACTAGGGTACCCATGTATTTGATTCATTCCAGTGGCCTGATGATTTTTTTAATATATCCACACCAAATTACAGGAGTTTCTATAAGACTTGGTATGGTTCTGCACTATAAAATAATACACTATTTAGATACCACGTAGTGCAGGACTATACCTACTTAATATAGTCTAAGAACTTCTGTGTTATAAATTTGGTGTGGGTATATTATGAAAATCATGTCAATGCACTGCAGTGAATCAAATCCATTCCCCCATACTATCAAACATAGCAGGAACGTGTACATGCTAACATTAATGTGCTGTGCAAAAACTGACGTCGTATGAACGTTATAAGTTATTGTTGTAGTAACATCTTCCAAGAACGTCTATTGTTTGTTAAATTCTAACGTTTTTTAAATATTGCTACGAGTACGTCTTATAAATGTTATTTTTGATCATCCTTTAGACGTTTTTAGGAAAACGTTAAGGCGATTTTGTTAAAATGGCGGACATTAAAGGTTATTGTGACGTTATTGCGATGCGTTTCAGCCTAGAATACTAACGTCACCTTGAAACTTTGGAACATGTATGTAACGTTTTTGAGATGTTTCTTTGCATAGTGGGAAACAACCAAAACATCAATTCCTTGCAGTCGGTGCTTAACATAATATCGTCATTTGGGGGCTTTTCACCTACGGTTTTGTTTTCGTATATGAGAGAAAGATATCAACAATTTTTGTAAAAATTATTAAACATTTTATAAACAGTAGAGTAAATAATCTGAAATTTGGTATACAAGCTTATCTCTTGAAAAGTAAGAACAAGTTCGTGAATGGTCAAAATCGGTTAACTGAATATTCTTTCAAATTTACTTGATAACTGCCGTAATTTTGGAGCAGTTGATCTGAAATTTGGTATAAAAGCCTATCTCTTAAAAAGTAAGGGCAAGTTCATGAATGTGCAAAATCGGTTAACTCCATTTTCTTTTTCAAAATCACACGATAATTGCCGTAACTTTAGAGCAATTGGTCTGAAATTTGGTATACAAGCTTATCTTCTAAAAGAAGGGACACGTTCGTCAGTGGGCTAAATCAGTTAACTCAATTTTCATTTTTCAAATTCCACACCAAAAATATTTTACGGTGAGGGGTATTTTCCCAAGCAGCACACTATGTGCCAGCACATTCCAGGCATATGCCTTTTAGATGCCTAAGGTACATGTACAGATGGCATGTACCAGGCATATGCCTTTTAGATGCCTAAGGTACATGTACAGATGACATGTACCAGGCATATGCTGGGCACATGCCGCAAATGATGTTCCTAAATGGTTTCTAACTCATATACCTAGCACGTACCAGAGGAACGATTACAGTTCTGATACATTCCCATCATGTGACAGTTATACCCCAAATCACGTAGTCAATCTAACTGTAATATCAAATAAGTAAAGCCAATTTTAACATTTACTGTCATGTTTTGCCAGGCAAACGCCACCCTTAAGGGTGCTTACCCGTCTCAGCCGAAAATGTGTGTTAAGTTATCGGCATGTTGTCAGTTGCCTGTTCTGACCGGTATTCCATGTTCTAACCCTAACCCCAAAAACTCGTGCAACGAATACCATGCGAATACCCAACTATTTAAGAATAATCAATCAAACATGGACCTAACGTCCTAAACTCGTTTGAAACAACGCGACTACCTCCTACCTACGCATGTGCCGCATAAAGTGCCGGACGCCGGTCAG